>VZRL01000952.1:736369-833634 GCA_013397895.1 Origma solitaria
AAAGAAGGACAATGAAACCGATGAGAAGCAGGAGAGCATCTGTCGGTGGTCAAACAATTGGGCAAGTGCTAGAGGGTGAGCTGAGATCCGAGTGGGAAAACGCGGCTTTAGCCCAGGGCAGACCAGCGTGGGCTGAGGAAGTGCGACCGACACGGGGGGGAAGGACCGGAGTCTGCGAAGTGTGCATTTAGGAAAAGAATAGCTTTCACTGGGAGGAGGTGAAATATAGTTTACCAAGGCGTAAAACTCCATAGCAACTAGGAACTAGTGGTGAACAAAGGCACCATACATCCACGGAGGGGGGCGAAGTTGAAGGACGGGTGCAAGGGGAGTAGGGAGACTTTTATTTCCTACCCAAAAATTGTCTCGCACAGATTTCATAAGGTTTGTTTGGTTGGGTTTCCCTACGTCTCCAATGCAGAAAAAGTCAATAGGAAGATTGTCTTGCTAAAACCACTGGAGAGTGGATAGTGTGAAGAGGAGGGAAATGGGCATGCAACGCGTTTTCCAAACCGGGAATTTCTGTGCTCCCGTGTCACATCATAACTTATGTGTCTTACGGAACAGTCGAGAACGAAGTACTGAGAGTAGAAGATGCATTTCTCCCTCCAAAAGCACTTCCTCCGTTCATGTTCCTCTCAGTTTCTGACTTTCTAGCAAAGGCTGAGGAAGTTTCTGCTATGTCTCCAACCAAAATGTCCGTTTAGCCGACTAAGTTTGGGTCAAAACATAGGAACAAACAGTCTCCTAATCGTTTTGGTTTTGCTAAGCAGCTGCAGGGGAACGTTCTACTTGGTTTTCCCAAATATAGCAATATCTCAGTTTTAGGGGTCACAGGCCAAAGCTGACTAGGTAAATGGGGCAAGCTGATAATGATGAATGTGCCATATATACACATATTTAAGATAAGAAAAGCGACGAAGTGGCTTTGTTGCAAAACGCATCCCCGTGTGACCAAATTTGCCCAATTTTGTACAATTTGGTAGGAGCTTGCTATGTAGCTGTATTATCTAGTGGATAGTTTCAGGTAGATAAAATAAATGTGTCTGAACGTCTCAGACATGTTTTAAATATTTCATAATGTCTAAAGTATGTGTTCATGTTTTCACGGTTAAGCGTTTCTATTTAGACGTCTGTATTTATCATCTGTCTTAGGATGATCAATAAAAGAAAATACTACATTTGAAAGGTAAGCTTATTGTCACGAAAATGGACAAACTCAGAGTCCATTGTTTAAAACACGGTCTCTGCTCCTCAGGATATCCTTGTTGATGTCCTTTAACAAGGAGACACATTTAAAAAAAGAATCTTTAATAAAAATCAGTGTGTGGATACCAAGTGCTTCACAAATATATGCAATGACGTCGTGTCCTTGGGAATATCCCATCATACTTTCCGGACGTTTGCCGCAGCATGCAAGTCCCTCTCCATACACACATGACTGCACACCAGATTCAGGTGCCGTCGAGCCGAGGTCGTACCTTCTAGTTTTATCACATGCCCATCGCCTAACAGGAAGAGGACTCTCTACAGGCGCGAAAATTGAGTGGAAATATGGAGGCAGAAAATCAGTTACAATTCATAGAGGATCGTGTTTCGCTTTTGTGGCACAAGACGTAATAATTTAGAAGAAATGAAGAACGGGCAGAAAAAGTATTACAGAAGCTCCGTTTCTATTCTGTGAAAGAGTTGGACAACATCTGGAACGGAGCTCTTTCCCTCATTGGGCGTCATACAGTAAGCGCAGCCACAAAACACTTGAAAGGAAACTCCGGCGTTCTTCCGCCGGCGCGCACGCCTCGCTTAGCGAGAACACCAGGCTTAGAGGGATTCCAGCGCCTCTCTGGAGGCGACAAAAGGAACTGTGAAGTGCTGATTTTAACAAAATTCTTAGAGTTTTCGGTGGAAGACGTCTGCCTTTTCCCTACGAACAGGGAGAAAAAGATTTTTCTCACGGAAAGCAGGGGTGGAGGCAGTAGAGCTTCCTGTCACTCTGCCTCCAGCCGAAGGGGCTGCTGATTCCAACCGGGCCGGGCTTGAGAGTCCGCTGCTTTGAAAATCAACCTGATTAGATAAACTAGTTACCAAACGTCATTTAATGAAGCCCAGGACCCGGCTATCCTGTGCGCACACGCCCCTCCTCCCACCCCCCGCCCCCCGACAGCGCCAAGTAGTTTCTTACAGAGGCGGTGTGAGAGGCCCCCTCCCGCCCCGCTGCGGCACCGCTACCCGGGGGACACCCGGCCGCTGCCCTGGGGTTTTTGCTGAGCAGGTTCAGGGCTCCCTCCAGGCCCCCCAGCACTCCGCGTGGGGAGCGCGATTCTGCCCCGCCGTGGGGGAAGAGCAGGAGGTCGGGTCGTGGCAGCGTGGATGCGAGTGGGGAGCCCCACGCCCCCGGGGAGCAGCTTCGGGGCCGGGCTGTGGCGTTGCCGGGGAGATAAACGCCTCTTGTCCCTGGAGAGGGGACACGGGACAAAGGTTCACCTGGCTTGGGTCAGGGAACCGGCGGCACTCAGGCTGTGAGGGCCTCCGCTCTGCACGTCCCGAGTGGGACAGGCGGGGCTGGCCCCTGGTGTATTTTAGCGGAGGCTGAATGGGGCCCTGGGGAGTTCTATGTCCAGAGAGCTCGGGGACGTCTCATGGGCCAGCACCGACTGTGGCAGGCAGCCTCAGAGCCAGGCTTGTCCCCAGGCTGCCGTGCTCCACCCCCTTGCTCCACTCCCGATGCCCTTCACTTTTGTCCACTAGTGAGCAAATGGCAACTTCTATGACCTAAGCTGCATTCTGGCTGCTTGCCTACCTTCCCTCTCTAACGGTGTGTTTCAGGTCGTTTTAAGGGAAGTCAGCTACTTACGGGAATTTGAAAAAGCGTGGCTGCCTTTAGAAATATTTTTAGGAAACCTGTGAAAATGTCCAACTTGGCACTGCAGTATTTTTGCCCCTGCACAAAACGCAAAATATGAACCCGTTTAAAGGAATACCTCAGAGGGGAAGAGAAATAAATCCACAGTCATTCAGCAGTGAAACAAAAAGTCAGAAAATTTTCTCATCTTTAATGAATAGTCAGGGAATAAATGTCTTATATCAAAGAAGAGATATTTTAAAGAGTGTTCCTAATGGAAGGGCCTTTGTATTTTCTGCTCCAAAGTGGTGTTCTGTATTTTGTAGAGTATTGTCGTACCACCACCAACGCAGGAAGAATACCGTTTGAGAAGCCAGGAGTGTTGACACACAATTTAAGAGCGAATTTCTTAAAGAACGGTTTACCTCTGCCTGACAACAAGATGCTAATAGAAAACAACATTTAGAATTTTGCCACTTTACAGAATACTTTTTGAACTTGTAAATAAAAAATAAACTCAACAAATATTACTCTCCTTTTGGAAACTTTACAATACAATTACTGCAGACTGCTAAGATCACTCCACTGACCCTCAACCATACTACACAGATACTGCCAAACTGAATTCCCTTATTATTTCTCAGAGCCAACACTTGTTAAAAAGGAGAATGCAGAGCCACTAATTTAAATGTTCACTTTCAGAAAAAAAAAAAAAAGAGAGAAAGAGAAAGCAAGAAAAATGGTGGTAAACTGTCTTTTAAAATTAAATAAATTTGAGAAGTCTGTATGAAAATGGTCTAAGGGTGACTAGACTAGTGTTTTCTCTTCTTCAGCCTACAAGTCTTCTGCAGGTTATTTTTCTCCCGTATAAATGTAATTTAATAGCTGAGATGGATATTGTTTCACTTTCAGCTATCTGCTCTATACTCCGGTCTCATTCTACATTAGATGATTACCTTACTGTCCTATATGCACAATTTAAAGGGAATTACCTATTACTTCAATTATTTGTTTCTTATCAACTGATGTTACACTACAAGGATTTGCATTGAAAGGACACAAAGAAAGAGCAAGTCATGGCACATTGCCAAATAAAAGAGTAATGTTCTGGTGAATTTAGCCCAAATAATTTACTGCTATATAAAAGTGGAAAAGTGGAAGGTGAACCCTTTGACCAATAAATCTCTTCTGCATGTGAAACCCTTATCTTGTCCCCTCCAATATATTCCACACTAGGAAGCCATCATCATTGGCTCTGGTTTGTTATTTGTAAACCTTGATCTTCTGCACTCGGTGTCCTAAATATGGATAATTAGCATCAGTTTATCACGCCTCTGCATATTTTCTCTTCTCTCCAAACATGCATGCTTCTATTGGCTGCCATTCTGTCACAGAAGATTATGGAGACAGATTGCAGAGAATGAATGTGCTAAACGAGATTAGGAAGGAATAGAAATAGCAACTTGGCCAATAAATTCCTCGTGAGAGCCTTATCATACAATTACACGTTGACTTGTTTCACACTCTCCCAGCCTCTTAATCCAACGCCCCCACCAAGAATAAAATTTCACTAATTTCTGAATTACTGCATATCCTCATGACTTGTCACTGAGAATGGTTGGAAGGAGCAACACGGTCGAAAATAGCACATCAAACTTCCAAAAAGAGAAGAAACTTTACGGGCAGAAAGAGATGTGGCTTTAAACCGTTTCTGGCCATATGCAGAAGATTTTGTGCAGCAGTTTGAAGGGTCAGGACTTCAACATCAAGACATGCTCCTCCACACTTTAACTCCCTAATTCTTTACATCGGGTGTTACCTTATCCTTAGAGGGACTTGGAGATCAGAATACAGTGCGCAGATGCTGCTAAACTACGCACCTGCTGTGCAAACAACTCTCCAGTGAGCCCCTACAAACTCGTCAGAAAGCAACAGCGAAAACACCTACTGCCATCATCAGTTTCTGGGACATTCCTGAAAATTGCGGTATTTGAGAGGACACCAAAAGCATGACAGCAAAGCAACACTAAGTCCTGCTGAACTTACAAGAAATATCTACCAGCTCTGTGGAGTTAGCTTTGTCCCTTCTGCCGTGGTTATTTCAATGTGAATGTCAAGAAAACATTATTTCCATGATGTAATTCAGAGGCATGCATAAAACCTTCAGAAGACATCATCTCTGGAAATGCTGAAAGTCTCAATTTTCCTCCTTATAGTAGCCCAAGAAGAGGGCTTGCAAAAAGTACTAATGTTATCATAATGTTGTTTTCATTGTTTTAGATACGTGTAGAAGAAGGACATAAATGGAATTAAAAAGTCCCAAAACAGGAAGATAAAGCCTTGCTCAGTTGATCTATACTCATAGACTTCATGTCACAGTGCAGTTGTCTTACAATGTTAGGAGATTTAAGGACATTTTACAGCGTTTGTTACAGTGAAAGGACTTGCTTTAGAAAGGAACATGTTTTCACAACTCGAGTAATTGTTTCCCCTAATAAATGCGAATCTTTAACCCCATATAGAACTTGGATGAAAAGTATGATTAAGTTGTGCCATGTATTCCCGAGCTGCTTAGCGTCACTCCCGCCTGTGCAATCAGATGCTGGGAATGTAGGAGCGAAGTGTTGCAAGTGTTAAGGATGTTCAAAATAAAGGGATTCCCTCGAGTGGGACCTTTCCTGCACACGCTTTTTCCCAGTGTGGAAGTGATCCAGGCTGCAGTGGAGAATCCTCTCTTCCCCCGAGGGGGGGACCATGGAGTGGCCGTGAACCTTGGGCACAGCAAACCCGTCCTGTGAATACCACAAAGCCTTGGCCCTCTGAGTTATCCTGAAGTGGATTTAGTGATGGTGGAGTTGGTGATTTTTATTTCTTTTTTTTAACCTGCTCGTTACTTTCCTCTTGCTCTCCCCCGGAGTTTTGTTTGGTACTAAAACACTCCAGATGGAAAACCAGAGTGCAGATGAGAGTCACACTCAACTAGAGTCTTAAAACCACACGACTGAAGAAAAGACTGAGATGAGAATAGTGACCCTGTGGGATAGCAAGAGAGCCTGCTACCTGTTTGCTGCCACAAAAACTTTTGCGGTCACATAAAATAAAAGTTTAATAACTTTCCCCTATTTCCTTCTTCTTCTCCTTGTTACAGCCATAGGTTTGCATACATATTCATAGGCACTTTTATCTATATGCATACACACAAAACCACACATATATGTGTACATATATATATATATGTGTAGATATATATATATACATATGTACACACACATCACCAGAATGAATTGGGTAGCATCGGGCAGAGAGGCGTTTGCCATTAATCTGGGAACAAACCGCTAACCTCGGTGACTGGTATTTTAGCTTTTCTTTTCTCGCTTCTCTCAGTGTGGGGAGAGCAGTAAAGCTTGTGTGGACTGATTGTGAGGGGCTCTGCTGGAATTTGGCAGGCCAGGGGCTTGGAGCGAAGCCCCATGCTGACTCCTATTCAGCGGGCCAGTTTTCTGCGAGCTTTGGAAGTTTCACTCAGCCGTGCACTCAATGGCTTCACAAAGCTGATTACAAGCTTCAGCGCATTCCTGAAGGAGCCAAAAGCGACGCAGGTGCAAACGAGCCGAGGGAGCCCCTTATCCCGGTGACAGAATGGGACAAGCTGGGAAAGACTTGGACCACACAAATCCAAGGCTCACCAGGCAGCAGCAAGCCTGCCTTGGGAACCGGGGATCATTATCCGCTCCATTCAGCGGGGACCCAGCGGCGGCAGCGGCACGTCCCAAGGCTGGGGACAGGCTTTCCGTCCCGGGTGGGAGCACAGCCGTTTCACCTGGCATCCCCTCTCCGCTCCCTTCGCCGCTGCCTCAGCCACGAACCCGAGGTGCCTCCGCTCCCCCGAAATGATTTGTATCCCAGCATCTGTTAGTCTTCAGCGCGCCACCTGAAATACCTTGCCGCTTTTTGCCCCATTGCCCCATCCCACACGAAAAGCCTCCCTCCTCTTCCTCTTCCCTTCCCCAGAGAAACACGGGGCTAAGGGTCTGTCTGGAAGCCGAGCACAGAAAACGCACTGATCCGAAATGGCAGGTTTCCTCCCAGCTGAAGTTCTCTAACAAACACCCTATTTTGAAGACTGCCTTTAATTCCAGAGAGAAGCCAGCCGAGAGTGCACCCTCCTCCCCTCCCAATTACTCGAGCCACCCGATTCCCACAGAAACCTCCCGCAACACAAACGCCTGGTGAATGCTTTCTGACTCGGTGAAAGCAGCCCACGGTGCCTGCCCTTCCTGCCTCCCCGGCGAGCGAGGGGGTGGCGAGGAGTCGAGGGGGGTCTTGGTGCCGGAGAGGGTGAAGCGTGATTACTTTTAATTAGGGGTTCTCGGAAGGAGTTCCTCTCGCCTCCGCTCCCTCGCCCCCTTTCCTCGCTCTCAGCCCTTCCCCTCCAGCCGAGAGAAGAAGCTGCACTTTACTTCCCTGCAAAATTAATTACGGCCCTTCCCCGCTATCAATTACGGAGGAATCAGCCTTTCCTAGGGAGAGAAGAAATAATCAAAAGGCTTTTCAGTCTTGCTGGGGGGGGACGACCTCGGACCGCCGAGCACATAATGCGGCAAGGGGACTGCCGCGCTTCTGGCCGCTGGTTTCATATGCAAATGGCGAGCTGCCTCCAAGTTATCATTATGGTTTTATTTTTTTTTCCCCTTAATGTTATTATTGTGTCGGGGTTTTAATAGCCACATGCTCTACCCTTCCCTTTCAGCGAGGTTTCCTTGGCGATCAGCCACGCCGCTTCTTCCCCGGGCGCGCTGCCCCCGCCCCAGCGCCTGCCCCACGTCCATGTTAATTTCGCCCTATGGAAATGAAAGCGGCCCGGCCGGGCAGCTGATATTAAAGCGATCCCCCGTCCCCGGGGCTCGCCCTCCCCGTTCTCGCCGCGGCCGTGCCTCCGCAGGAGCGCGGCGTGTCGGTGCCGTGGGCCCCCCCGACCCCCGAGCCCGCCGCCCCTTTCATGCTCGTGAGATGCTGGGGAGGCAGCGGTACGTTTGCTTGTGCGGAGCACACCGCCTGCAAGCGGTTGCCTTGGCAGAAAGGTGCAGCTTTCTGATGTTCTTTTGTCTGATAACTAATTCAAGTTAATGCGATCTTTATGTAAAGCTAACAGCGGATAATTGTCTATTTTCTCGCCAACAATCTCCATCACAATCACTTATCTGGAAACCTGCGGTTGTATTAATCGTTATATTCCCCGAGATAAGCGTCTCTCGAATTATCAGTAAACACTGGAGGGAAATTAAACAAACTCCAGAGCCACTTAAGTTTCCTCTGCAGCTTTTAGCCGCCTTCTCGGGAGGAGGGGGAGTGGGGACGACGACACCCCTCAATCCAACCTGGGATCGGAACACAACATGAAAGGGGTGTGTGTGAGGGGGGGGGTCTGAAGCAGTGAAGAAGGGCCTGATATTTTGGATAATTTTGAAGAGCCGAGTCCTGCTGAAGGCGCCTTTCCTTCCCAGGTGCCCGTGTGGCAGACAGACACGCACCTTAAGCCCCGCTCGTCGGGCGGCGGTCGGTCTTTAGCGGCCCCTGGGACCTTGCTGGCAATTCTTGTAAATCATGTAATTAAGTGTATTAGTCTCTGCAGGGGAAAGACGAGCAGCTAGGAGAGAATACACCCAGAGATTAAGCAGGAGTCGCATGGCTTTAGGTCTGATACACGAGGAAAAGAGTTCTGATGCCTTCAGAGAATCACCGTATTAGCACAATTATTGGCAATATTTATACTAGAGAGTGATCTGAACCCCAGGAGGGTAACAGAGAGTGCGAGAGAGCGAAACTACTGTGGGAATATGTTTTACTGTTCAGATCCCATCAGTTCCGTTAGGTGTAAAGAAATTATAGCAAATTGTGCTGGAAACCCCTCCAGGGAAAACATACTTGCATGACAAAGATTTTGTCTTTTTGAAATGAAGTCAAAACATCGGTGTCAAATGAAACTCATTTTAGGGGCGCTGCCGTGTGTGTGTGTGTTTACTCGAGTACCCGGGTGTGGGTGAAAAAAAAAGAAAAAAAGCAGCCCAAACCATGACATTTCAGTCGTGAACCTGTGCCAGCAGAGAGTTTACAACTTCTTCGGGAAGCGCGAGGCGTCCTCCAGCCTCCCCTCGCTGCCCGCCCGGAGCCCGGGCTGAGGCCACCGCGTCCCGTCCGGCCGCCGCAGGGCTGCCTGACAGCGTTCTGTGCGCTTCGCCTTTGAAGGAGGGCTTTCCACGTCGAAAATGCTTTATGAACACTAACTGAATAATCCTGGAGTTTAGTTACGGAGCAGGCACCAAAGAATTTCAGAACTCGCCCCTATGATGAGCTTTATTTATTGTCGACTTAAGATTTTAAAAAAACTTTTATTCATGAAAGTTTCCAATGGCATGACTCTCATCTTAACCTGGGGAAGCTGAGGTCTGGGATGGAAAAGGAAATAACAACAACAACAACAATCACAAAACAAACCCAAAAACAAAAACCAAACACAAACAAACCGCAAAAAACCCGCAAAATCCAAAAACCCAACAAAGCAAAAAAAAAAAACCAGAAAAAAATCCCCCCAACACAACCAAACACAAACAAAACAGAACACCACAAAGAAACACACAAACCTCCTATTACTTATTTGTTTGTCATGGCAGCCCATTTCCAAATATGATGGGTTTCTTAAAAAAAAAATTAACTGCTTAGATTCTTGAATTATTTCACTTGGGCTAAAAGTTCCCAGGGTAGCTTTTTCTTATGGCATTCGAGAATCATCCCACTTCATCTCTCACCTGAATCTTGTCATCTGTGCCATCTTGAAGTGATCTGTGAACAATGCTGGTCCCTTGGACAGCCCAAGCTGGTCAATCAGGCAGAACAGACTATGCAAATGGAATGGAAAGGCGAAGCGATGAAGAACAGTGGCCCCTATTGTCTTGGACATTTCAAAGCGAAGCCCAGCTGCAGCAGGCGTTGCTGTCTCGGACCCTTGGTTGCTACTCTAATGTCATCATTGCAAAACATCACATTTTGAAAACTCTACAGTCTGAATGCATGATCAGCCTTCCACAAAGATTTCACTTTGCCGTGACATCTTTCGAAGTCACCAAAAAAAAAAAAGGGGGGGGGGGGGGAGGAAAAAAAGAAAAAAAAGTCCCAACACAACTGGGGACTGGGATCCCAGCCACATTGCCCACTCACATCCTGCAATCCCTCCACTCCTAACTGCAATGCAGCTGACGCCTTTTGCAACCTTTTGGTGAACGCCTCGCCTTTTGTGTTGTTTTTAGCGTCGAATCGGATGATGATTTAAGTTGCATTTAAGTTATTTTCTGTTGGTTCTCTTTCAGGCACTCTAATGAGCTAACGCCGAGGAAACGTCACTGTGAGCAGGCAGTGAAGTATTCATTCACAATCGCTTCCAAAACTTCAGATAGGCACCGCTTTAAAAGAGTCAAGCAATGTCTTTGCGAGTGATTAAACCAGCAACTAAGCTGGGTATTTACGGGTCCGTTAGGAGTTTTTGTGAATACTTGGTTTCTTAATACACTCATGCAGTTGTCGCTCCTGAATATTGCTGCCAGCCCTGCTCCAGCTTCGCCTCCCGGCACGGGTCCCAAAGTTAGCTCTGCCATGAGAAACGAACTTTCAGTTCAATAAAGCTGAGGGCTGTCAGATGATTAATGTGCATTTTCAAGGGACTAAATCATTGCCCGTGTTTCACTTATTGTTCCTTTTCATTTTCTTTTGTCTGTAGGTGACATTTGTGATCACCATGTGGTGAGCAGAGGAAACTCCCCTGTCTTCCACCCTCATGTCAGGATCCTGTGCTCAAGGAGCAAAGGTCTGTGCCACTGATACCTAAAAATGCTGGGGGTTGTCTTTTCCTCTTCCCAATCCCTTATCTCACAGGAGTTAGTGAATCCAAAGCTTCTTCTCCAACAGCAATCTTACTACAGTGAGTCCACAGGGATGGATACTGCCCAGCTTCTGACACTGCCTGCGACATAGGCACAGTGGTCACACGTGAGAGTGGTCACCCTTCAGTGCAGACTGTCTGGTGCTCATGAGGGAGCAGAGAAGAAACTTTCATCCGTCTGAGAAAGCTGAGCTAAGAAATTCTTAAATACATTCCTTGCAGCACCAAGAATAGTTCAATGCTCCTTTCCTACCCGTTAAACTGACTCTTTCCCTTTAGCTTGGGTAATGCATTCTGTAATAACATCACATAAATTACACAGGAAGCAAAGGATGGAATTATTTAAAACTAAGTCATTATTCACTGTGATTTGATTGGCTTCTTGAAATTAAGGTTGCCCCTTTCAGAATGCCGTGGTGAAAGATGAGAGCAAAAAAGAAAACCAAAGAGAGATTTAAGTGGATGGGGTGAATAAATTTATGTGTAGATACCATTTAATCTTCTGGCTGGAAGATCATCCCCCTCACCAAAGAGAGTTTTCCAAGGATAAGTACTATGTTAAAGAAAACCTGTTTTCAGCTACATCAGCCCCATGATCAGGAACTCAGACTGCTACCTGCCTCATACAAATGTTTCAGTAAAGATGATATGCACTGTAAGCATCCTTCTCTGCCAGGTATTTGTTCACTTAGCACCTTAAAACTTTACCTCCTAGACAAATAGATCCCCCAAAATCCATGTTCCAGGAGGTGTTGGACATGCTTCAGATCTGGGTAACTGACTTACTGGCTTGAATGCAGAAACCCAGAGGAAAAGCAATGTTGTGTAGCCAGTGCCTATGCAGAGGACAGCAGCAATGCACACGGCCAGAGGCCAAATGTACTGTTGCTGTAAGTGGGTGCATCTTCATCTGGGGCTCCGCTGAAGCACTTCCAGAAAGATGTTGTAAAGGAGGAACTCCAAAGAGGAGCAGGTTCTTGCCATGCCTCCCATGTAGGTGTTGCCATGGGGCTGTGTAGACGTGGGAGACCCCTCTGTGACCACCATAATTCCCAGCTAACGGTGAAATGGATGATGTTGTCAGGACCCAGACCAAGGGTGGGGGAGAGGGGCCCACAAGGTCATGTCAACACTCTTGACCAGACACATCCCTCTCCCACAGTAGCCCTGTTCTAAATCCATGCTGCCAGCTGGAGTTTATCACTTCTCAGCAGCCTGCCAGCCTCACACTCCAGGGATGAGAGCCCAAAGGTGGTTTAGCCATCTCCCCTCAGGCTCTCTGTCCCTCCATGGAACCAAACCTGTTCCCATCACCCCAGCTTAATGACTTTGGCTCTACTGGGAGGGAAATCGCCCCAAACTGGCACCCTTTGGGCAGGATGCTAGGATAACCAGGGGCAACCTCCTTTCCCAGTGGCCCTATGTTGTTCAGGGGAAGCTAATTGGAAACAAGATTGCCTTCTCCTCAAGGGAGGAGCTGGACTTTGCTTTTCTCTCACAGCTGGAACTTCTGCCCCTTCCCTCTACCAGCCCATGTCCTGGTACATTCAGCCACAGTTATCTCTGCTTGTGCACTGACTGTATTTTTCATGTTTATTATCATCCAGCCCAGTGTAGTGCCATCTGGCACATGCACACACAGGGGGAAGAAAACCATATATTCAGCAAATGGAGCATAGAGGGTTTAGGTTTTTGTTTTGTCTTGTTTTTCTTATTCTTCCAGTTTCTGTTTAAAATTATGTGGAAAAGATAGCCAAGCAATTCTCCCTCATGAAACATGATCAAAACTCCCAGTTATGAGATTAAAAATTACTGGAGAGCGGAGACGCCAGGAAGAGACAAGAACCCTTTTCTGCTGAAATACAAGTTCTTCTTTTCCTCCTTCTACTTAATTCCACCTCATTCTCAGATAAGGAACAGAGTTACTTTAAAATGTTTGCATTAACTCTTTTTATTCAGGATGTTTTCTTGTCTTTCAAATAATTATTTTATTGTAAGACATGTACAAGTGATATGTAGAAAATCCCATTCCTCCAATGTAGTAGAGCACTACAAGACTTCCTGCAGTCCTCAAACCTTTGCTATTTTTATTGCCACAATAAAAATTGATGCAATATACATCTTCAGAGTAGATATGAAAAACCACACATAGTATTTTCAGTGGAAGCTAGCACCTACTGCATCACCACCTTAATTCAAATACAGTTTTGTAACAGAGTTGTACAACCAAAGCATATTTCTTCCCCGATAATTCATGCACTGTAAGATTATCAGTTGAGTTGCCCAAGGAAAAAGTACTACACCATGTATTGTATTACTTGATTCATTTTTTTTCAAATTTTACTTTAATTTTAACTTCGGCTAATTACTGTATGGTGGTCTAAGTCAGCAATCTCAAATTAACTATCAACTTTTGAAGAAACTCTACAAATGCATGATAATGATGAAATTTAAATTACTGTCAGTTATTGTGTAATGTCTACAGCGTAGAAAAGCAAATCTTCAGGTATTTTAATTCCATTTGCATATATAGCATTGTGGTTTTCCTACTTCATTTTTCAGAGTAGAATTCTAAACTACAAAAATACTACTAAAAAACCTGTTTGGGATATTTATTTATTTTCTTTTTCTAAATAGAATTATAGCTTTGATGAAAACGCATAAGGAAATAATTCTTGGGAGCAAATTGTTGGCTACTCATATTTCTTTGGAAAAACAACTTGTTTTAGAGGTACAGATGTAGACAGGTCTCTGATCCTGCTAAAATAGAGAAACATATTTCAGGGCAATTGGTACAGTATCTGTATATGGAGCTTGATTCTGGTCTCACATCTGTTTAAAATTCAAAATATCCTTTGCTCAAGCCCTGATTCAATGCTGAGTGATGTCACTGTATAATGACTTCTGGTGGGCTGCAGTTCAAGGACTTTTACACCACTGTGCCTCTTGCCACTACTGAAAAAGGTTATTTTTGTTACATGTTTCTTTTCCTGTAAAACCAGATTAATTTGGAATGAATTAGAAATGCTTGAACAGAGATGGTCAGGGTTACTTTTTCTGGCAATACTTTTAATTTTAAATATTTCTTACAAATAAATGCAATTTGATAGCAACATAAAAATTTGCATTTTCTAGTATATTTCTGCTCATCTTTGATTTTTTGGCAAATCTCAATTTTACATGTAGGCATTCATTGCCTTATTTCTGGCAACACAGCATTGAAATTTTTATGTAAATAACAAACGAAAAAAGAATCTATTGTAAAACACAATGTATGATAAATTCATTGAAACAAGCAAAATAATTTAAATAATAGTTATTCAATAAATGTCAGGAAAGCAATCCCATACCTTCACTGATCAAGGCTTCTATGTAACTCGGAAGAAAGCGATGAAGGAGGACTTTTTATGCAGTAATATATGGAGCTTGTTCCAGTTGTTAAGAACATAATTAGAAATTCAGCAAGTCTTACCAAAGAGGGTCATAAACAACCACGATTGAAAACTCAAATCTCTCTCTTCTTTGTATTGCAACATGTACAGGGGGGAAAAAAAAGAAGATTTTTTTTGGTGATGACTCAGATTAGCTCCTATTAAACTTAGCTTTGACTCTGCAAGCTGCAAATCAAGCAACCAGAACTTTGCTGCTCACTGTTAGAGGTTGTTTTACTTGCCGACTGGTAGAATTCCTTTTAAGTATCTCCAGCTAAAGAGGTACAAAAGAGAAATCAAAGCAGAAGCAGCAGTCAGAATGCTACAAATATAATGCAGATTCCTTTTGTGTTGGTAAGCATCAATAGGCAACAAAGTAAACTTCAGTCTACTCATAATTTTTCTTCATCCTGCAGGCACTGAACAGGTTAAATTACAAAAAATCTTGTCATAAATTACGTTAGTTTTCAGAGTTTACAGTGCTTGCATAAATATTATGAGTTTGAATATCTAGGGTCAATGTAGTTTGGTTAAACTATCTATAATCTATGGAATTTTATCAGTGATCAGACAGTGGCAGAATGATGCTTCCATGTGTTGAAACGATCTTGTGCCACTTTTGTGGACTGAAATGGCTGAACAGACTTGCCTCATTAAACTGCATCTGGGAAGACAACATGTGGGGAAAGAAACCCCATCATGATTAAATGTCCCATCTTACTTACCATTTTAGTGTTAGGTTATTATAAATGGTGGGTAAGTGAAAAAATGTTTCTTTTCAGTGGTAAATGCTTCTAAAATTTTAAGGTATTTAAATGCTTGGAAATGTTTTCCAGCTCACCTACTTTCAACATCAACTTTAGCCCTTGATAACCTTATTTATTCCTGTAGTAACTCTCCTGAAGCAGCCTTCAAAATGCATAAGCATGGATTTATCGTAAACTTCACTGCTGCAGCTCCACTGTGGTTGTTCTGATCATTTCAGGACAAATGCGACAGTTTAAACTAATGACTGAACATCTATTGTGTTAGTGCTGTTTCCTGGTTATCTGGTTATTATTTATTTCCTGCTTGTTCTATTGTTTCTTGCCTCACTAAGACTCCTGTTTGCTCTGATAAAATTCCTTATAACATGGCAGCAACACCAAGGGTTGGGTAAAAGGGCTCCTCTGAACGATAACACAAAGAGCATATAAAGAATCCATCACAGCACTCAGTAGTATAATGTAATTTATTTTCACTAGACATCCTCTTCACTACTGGATTAGTCACTTCGCTAATAAGCAAATGACCCATAACTCACAGGAGTGGAAACTTTATGTGCAGGTCTTGCCTTTACCAGTGCAGATGAACTGCAACATCCTCACCATTATACAATCACTTAATATTTACGGCTCCTTCCAATCTTTCTTGGTTGTTCCATACATTGTGGGAATTTCAGGTGGGGGAAAAATGCAGGACCCAGTGGCAAAACACTTATATGGGATTTGCTTTTTATTGTACCAGAAAGCATTAATAAAAGATGCCTCTTGCATCTAGAACCCATCAGGATTCCATAAGCAGACAATGAACAGGTTTTAAAAAGCAAGCTTTGTACGTGCTAATACATTCAAGATGCTATTTTCTACCACTATATACTAGGCATCTTTGGAATTTATTGTCCAGATCTCACTTTAGCATGATTTCAAAGAGAGTTTATCAGGTCGTTCTCTGTATGAATGCATCTTGTCTCACTGTGCTAGGAGAAGTTGACAGTGAAATCTAAAAAATTCGGAGTTTGTCAATAAGAGAGTTTACAGTTTCAGTTGAATCTAAGAACTTGTGAGATCTTGCTTTTAAATATATTTCCCCCCCTTTCTTTTATTCCATGTATAGAAAATACATGTTTACTGAGCCCTGTGGCATCCCACCCCAAAGGGGAAGGGAGTACTCAAGATTCAAAGATGCCTGTGGTCAAAAACGAAAGTCAGAACTGCAAAAACTTACCAAGTTTTATTAGTAAATTATACACATGGCATGGAAATCAATATGCAAGTCCCTTATCCTAAAGCATAAACACACAGTGGTGAATTTTGAATAATGGTTAGGGTCAAAGAGTAAAGAGAGGGACTAAGCAGAGGGAGACAGGAAGAGAGAAAGAAGGGAAGAAAGGAAAAAAAGAAAGATCACAAATCCTGGCTCCAGTGTCAATCCAGCTGATGGGTGCCCAGGGTCCTGAGGGGATGCTGTCTGGGCTTAACAGGACCGTGTTTTAACAGACAAGTTTTCCCAACCTGGAGCTAAGTTTCTCACTTTCTATGCAAATTAGTTATCATGTGCAGTTCATTCCTGTAGAACTTTTTGGAAACGGACGAGAGGACTTTGAGGTCCTTCATGGTCTTGATCCTCCTGTACTGGGTTGGCCTTTGGTCCAGTCCATGCCTGCTTCCTGACCTAATTCTTGCACTTGCTTGTTGTGCTTACCAAGAGCCAGAACAAGGGTATTTGCTCAAGAAAAGTGCTGCCCCACCTCCATATGGTTCATTTCTCCAGCCACATTCTGTTCTTTCTCACAGGCTGTTCTTACCTACAGTCCTTGGTTGGCTCCATGGCTATCTGGCTGTTGGTGTTTGAGACGTACACACTGGCCCCTTATCTTCTGGGCTTTTACAGGCCCAGAAATATGAATCCATGACTCTATTAAAAACTCAGAGCTCAGAACAAAATTTAATCAAAAGTATAAAACATTCAAAATTTTAAGTTGGTGGATTACCCTATGTGATCAGGGAAGCAGAAATGGAAGCAGAAGTACATTATCTCATTTGGTAAAAAATCATGACAAGATTTCCATACCCAGCACTATTTTTAATATATGAAAGTAAATTCTAGGACTCATTTTGTACACTTTTAATACACTTAAACTAAATAATTTTCTATAGACAAAACAGCTTTTAGCTTTGATAATAGAGCTGTGTGTTGGTTTTGCTTGGCCCAGTTTTTGGTAGATGGGGGGGGGGGGGGGGGGGCGGGGCCCACAAAGATGGCTCCTGTGAGAAGCTTCTGGAAGCTTCCACCATGTCCAGCAGAGCCAATCTCCAATGGCTCTGAAGATGATGGACATGTTGCTGGCCAAACCTGGGCCAATTAGAGATGTTAGTTACGCCTCTGTGAAAACATATTTAAGAAGAAATCAAAACAAAGAATTGCACACAGTTGTTTCTGGCCAGGGAAGGAGGAGGAGGTGAGAACAATGTGAGGGAAACAACATGGAGACACCAAGGTCAGTGGAGAAGGAGGGGGAAGAGCTGTTCCAGGTGCTGGAGCCGAGATCCCTCTGCAGGCCATGGTGAGGGCCATGGTGGAGTAGCTGTGCCCCTGCAGCCCATGGGGTCCAGGGGGATGCAGAGATCCCCCTCAGCCCATGGGGAGGTGCCCATGCTGGAGCAGGTGGAGGCCTGGAGGAGGCTGTGATCCAGCGGTGGAGAGACGGCCCTGCTCCCAGGCTGGAGCAGCTGGGGATCGGCGGGTGGCACCCCATGGAGGAGGGACCCCCGGCAGCAGGATGGGAGCAGTGTGTGCACACGGGAGGAGCTCACGGTGCGGCAGTGACAGTGTGCTGCTGCCCGTGCGGCGCACCCACGCTGGACAGCTTCACCAAGTACTCTCCTGTGGGAGGGATCCCAGAGCACAGCGGGGGAAGGACTCCTGTCCCTGAGCAGCGAAGAAGATCCTGGTGCTGAACTGACCCAAATCCCCGCCCTGCCCCACTGTGTTGTCAGTGGGAAGNGCCCTTGTAGTGTTTTCTCCCTGTTCCTTTACCTCACTCATGACCCCCTTGCTAATTCTTTTCCATCTCCTCTGCCCAGCTGTGGCAGGGGAGAGCAGAGTGAGCAGCTGTCGTGGGTGCCTGGCGTTTGGCACACCAAACCACGACAGGCTGAATCTCTTCTTCTGAAATATCCAAGTTAAGTTTATCCCTAACTTTATACCTGAGAGATCACAGAAAATTTATCTGCCTGACACAATAAACCCCATGGTAATTAGAAGCATTCTAAGCCTTTATAAATATTCTAAACCTTTACCCACTTACACATGAGGCCAGAAAAAAAAGTTTCTGTTTTCTCAAATCCTCAATAAGACCTTGGACCAACTCCCACTGAAGTCAACTACACTCTTTTCTGTAGATCTGAAATCAGGGTGTACCGGCAATTCCCTTCTGTCGCTCTGCATCAGTGACAGTTTTGTGCAAAACCTTGGACAAAATGGTGCCATCGGCTCTCAGGATAGAATTTAACTGAAGAATAAAATTGAATGATTGGCCCACTGCTGTGTTTTGCGTTACAGTTTATTGATGTACCAAATATTACAGGTTTTAGGTCTATGAATACCTCTGATCTGTCCTGAATTAATTCTGCTCTCAAATCAAAAGCCTTTGGTTAAAATGAAATGTACTTTAGAAACATGTTTCATTTGGAGAATTTTCAAGGATGAAAAATTCACCACTGATTTTAGTAGACTTTTTTAAAGTAAGAATTTGTCTAGCCCCAACTTCCAGGTGCAGTGTAACATGAATACCTTTGCCTGATAGACTGAAGAGTCCTCTACCACCATCCTTTTGCCTCCATACAGACACTACATGGTCAAGTCATCTTTAACATGGGCTTTAATATGATTTATCTAAGCCAAGTACCATGCCTTTCTTCTACATACTCTGCCAATAATGCTTTCCAGTCTTTTAACCATGCTACTTATTCTCCTCTGAAATCTTTCCAACATCCTCCAGGTTCATAGCCAGATGTTCTCAAGCAGCTGTGCAGAATTAAGACCATTTTAAACCTGGAGCAGTGGTTTAAGTTCTTATTAGAATTATATTAGTCATAAAGGCATTAGAAATAACTAGCAACAACGGTAAAAAAAAGTGACATATCAGCTGTTACTCCAGGGTTAGAGCTTTAGGTGCAGGGCCATAATGGTAAAAATAAAAGGTGTTTGTGCCTGCAGCACTTAGAGACATCAACCTCTTCATTCGGGTTTCTAAATAAAAATTTAGTAGCCTAAAAAGAGGTGGCATTTCAAAATCTAGAAATCTTCTCCTTTTGTTTATTTGCAAGTGTGCTTTAATATCCTGAAATTTCCAATCTTGCTTTTGGGTGAGGGCACCATCCTTTGTCTTTCTCTTGGGGGGTTGCTTAGTGTTTGTTTCCAAGGTTAAGATGTCTGATGTTGTGTAAAGAAATGATAAAGAACAGAAAGTTTGTAAAGCACTTTGCTTGGGAACAAAGTAGCACATTAAAATTTATTGTATTTGCATTTCCTTTGGAAAATTATACTGTTATAATTCATACATGCTGTAAAATCTCCACTGCAACTGTTTCATGAAAATATTGGAGTAACATGTAAACAGACTTGTAAAACTTACTTTAAGTGTTTCAGCCTGCAACTGACAGTTGGCAGACGGGTCCATGGCATAGATATTTCACTCAGTGAGTGAGCATTTGGCATTTCTCACCTAATCGTGCTTGTATTTTATGAAGTTGCTTAATAAAAAAAAATGGAGGGATGAAATATTCCGTTTTCCTGAAATACATTTTGCCAGTAAAACAAGCAATACCCCTGTGAAACTGTATCTCTGTTAAAACAAGCGTGACTGAGTTTTTCTTCTAGCCTTTTCTGTAAGACTGCTTACCTTCTTCATTCTTTCAGTCTGTCACTATTTTTTGCACTCCTGTTTTCTGTCTCCTCTATTCCCTTCTGCATTACCAAGTTCATGCAGGATGAGCAGAAGCACAGACTCCTCTGACCACTCCAGTTTTCAAACTTTGGAATTCTGGGCTCTAAATAGAGGTGAGATAGGGAATGCTGATGTCAGGTCTACATTGTTCAGAGAATTAAAAATAAGATTACAGGGAGAAAGAGGGCAGGACTGAAAAATAAATCTCAGCAGAGGGGGTTTAAGAAAACCCTCTCTGTTGTGCAACTCTACAGTCAGTTTCTGAGGGAGGACTATGTATCTGAGCAGTCCTACTAAGCCCTGGTCCTGTCAGGGCAATTTCTCCCGTTTTATAACTTCAACACCACATTAAAATTATCGGTGTGTTCAGTGCAGAGCCATTTCACCTTCCCTCATCCCCCCTCACTCCTGCAAGATGAGTCTAAGGTGCAGCGACAGCCATGAGTCAATCAAGGATGGTTCTGATTGTAAATGCCTGCAATGGTAAAAATGACGGTGCTGAAGGAGATTATATTCAGAGCCACATACATGCTGCAGAGGTCCCACCTCGAGATTAGCCTAAAATACCACCCAGATCTCCAGGTCCCTCCCAATTAGCGCAGCCAGGCAATCTTCCTGGCACTACAGAGGCAAAGACGTATTTTTAGCTCAGTGCTGCGCTCTCTCCCCTGAACTCCTGGAGCCCTGCTGAGCCAATGGAGTCCCAATCAGTGGGCTAGCTCTGATGCTGCCCCTTCACAAAATTGCCTGTAAAGCCAGTTCAGTGAAGGGATCTGTAATGAGCTCAGCAGCTTGGGGCTCTCAGTAAACCGCAGCGGTGAAGTGAGCTCATGGCTGAAATGCCAGCCCTTCTATTCATCAGTAGCACATCAATTAGTAGTTTAACAGGCAGAGGAAAGATACAGTGAGTGTTCATTTAATATTAGGCTGATTGTAGTCTGCGTTTGTGCTAATTCTGGCAAATTTTCCGCATTTCAGTACTTGAGGAGAGCTATTTTCTTATTTTTTTTCACCATTATCCATGCTACAAAGAACCTGCCAGCTAAGTTCAGTTGTAATGTATAGAATCAAAATGTAAAGATTAGTAAAAATGAAGTTAAAGAAATTATTGTTACAGATTGAACAATTAATGAAGAAAGAAAAAAGATCCTGTAGGATTCATATATAATTTGTGATATTGTTGTTATACTTACGGTTCTGGTTTATTACTCTCAGAGACCATTAAGCATTAATGATTTGCATTATGCAGGACATACTTGTGAGTTAATCAGTGCCTCATGTTCTTCAGTGGTCCTACCCTTTCTTTCTTCCTGTCTTACAAAGAGCTGATTTTACTACTTAATTAGTTCCTCTGGTCAAGGACTACGGACCCAAAGTGGTGTCAAAGTTAGTAGAAAGAAACATCTGTCCACTCAGCCAGAGCTCTCTTCCATCAGCAGGAGGGACGAACAAACAGTTGATGGCAAACAGTATGTTCACCAAATGATGGGCTATTATCATTTAACAAACCGATTGGAACAGTTTAGGGGGGGTTGTATTTTGTTGTTATTTATAAGTATTCAAGAAATACTTGCTGGGAACATCTTTCAGCCAATTTCAGCCCACTGCATATTGGATCTGTGCCTTCTCTGTCCATGCTTAATGCTCTCCCACAGTAACTAGTCCCCCAAGTCACACGGGTTTGTTTCTTGTCCTTTACTGGTGAGTGGAGCTAATAAATAGGATGTTGGAATTATGAATTAATTTCTGCTTTTCCACTGCAAAACAGATTCTCCTTTTCTTTGTAGGCAAGGCCAAGCCTACCTAGCTCAGGCTTAAGTGATACTGGACTTTCGAGATTCCTGGGCTCTCAATTCTAAAGGAAATATGGAAGAGTTTTTGAAAGTCAGCGGCAATAACAAATATTTTTTCTGATATGTTGTTCCTAGGAGTCTATGATACGAAGTCATAAGCTTAGGACAAATTTAATGCACATTTTCATTCACTAGTGTTACCAAAAAGTCTAATTCTCAAATGCTTCTATACTCTGTTCTCAAGTAGAGAAAGAACAAAACAGTTCAGAACTTTCTGCTGCCCCTGTTCTTTAATATACCTGCATAATCACTGCTTTTTCTGTTATCTTAAGATGTATTCTGGGGATCAACTGCAGTTCTTCTGACATCTGCTGCATGACAGAATGCTGACACCTTTTTCTGCTAAGTACCCCTCACTCCCCAGCAGTCTCTATTATAGTCCATCAGTCAGTTTTACTGGGCTGTACAACATCTCTGTGTCTCTGCCATGCGCTGAGGCTCCCTAGAAATGTGGCTTTGTCTCTTCACCTGATTCACCTTTTAATGGCTCGGATTTTCTGCAAATGCTGCTTTATTCCTTATCGTCCCATTTATCTGTATTTTCTGAGTCTAAAATAGTCCTTTCCAACAAGGGGGTATTAAATTCCATACTATGATGTTTTTTTCATTTATTACATTCCTGTTACTCCGAGAGTAATATATTTTCTGTTTTCTGAAACTCCTCTTTCACAGTTGCTTCACCTATCTGACCCATTCTTCAGTCCACATGTCTCAACCTTTGACATGTCTGTCACCCATGAATTCAAAGTTTTTTCTCTTTGCCTTTGAGGATCAGCATCAGTTGGCTATCATCTCCCTGATAAGGTTGGTCAGAATGACTGTCACACAAGGATTTTTCCCTCAAAATATGTTCCTTTTTTTTCATTTTTATTTTGGTGAAGATGGCTGAGTTACTGCCAGTGAGAACAAAACTGAATGTTATAATACTGGAAACCGTCAAAATATAAATATGTTGCCAATCACCATGTCTTCTTCCACCTGTTTTCTCAGTTGTCTCCTTCCTTTTCTTCTTCCCAGAAGATATCAGATCCAATATCCATTATATTTTTCTTCTTTATAAGCACTTATACTCAGTCTGCCAGACAAAACTTTGTATCAGGAATATTATTTCCCAGAATTTCTAAGTATTTGGGTTTTTTCCTAATTCTCTTTCATTTGAAGAAGAACAAGTAAGGAGGGACACCTGAGAAAGTCATCAGTGTCTCATTGATGGGACTCATTATATGACTTTTTTCTTAGATCCATGGTCCCAATACTCCTTTTTGCCTTCAATTTCGTCTTCATGCTATTCTGGGAAAGGAACACATTGTGATTTCTTTGGGCTTTTTCTGGCACATCTTTCACATTTTTGAGTCATTAAATTATTAATAAATGTTACAAATTATATAATAAAAAGTATAAATTATAATTATATAAACACAAGGCAATGGCATCTACTAATGCAAGCAATTGCACATGACACACACATGTAAATCATCCTTCTGAATGGCATGACCAGACCTTTGTTTGCTCCCCAGGCCTTTTGGGAGAAGTTTTGAGGGAATTAATGGTTATGAAAAAGATGCCCACACAATTTTGTCGCTCTTGCATAAATGTAGAGCTACCAAGTCTTTGTTTGGTGCTCAGTAAGATCTTTGCTCGGTGGTGCTGTTCCTCACAAACTAAAACCATGTAGTAATCTAAAACCATGTAGCAATATGTACACAAACTGAGTTACATTCTGTCCAGTCTCCAATTTACAGACAGGCAAGAGCAAAAACTGCGTGGAATCCCAGACCAAGGAAGGAAAAAGATGCTGAGGTGATGACAGTGAAATTCACCCTATTTTGTAAGGAGCTGCCTTGCACCCTCAGAAGGCTGATGCTGGCTGTGCCCTTGCCACAAGCATTCGTCACACACTGTGGATCCCTCTGCATTTTTTGATATGGGAAGGAAACTGCTAGGTCCCTGCAAGAGCCTTCCCATCACAGCTCCAGCTGTGACCATGGGGCTCTTCTGCTGTGCTACTGACAAATGAACAAAAGCAGCAGCAAATTCAGAAGGGCACAAGGAGAGGCAGAGAGTCCTCTTGCAGATACTGCTGGCACAGCTTTATCTTCCTCTGCTGCCCAGATATGAAGGCTTTAGGTGAGTTGGCTGAGGGATACAACAGCCAGGGAGAGAGGGAAATTTCTTTAAACAAGCAAGATACTGTAGGATTTGTTGAGCAATCAGAGGAATCTAGTGGAGACAAGTTCTTAACTGGGAGAAAACTCACGATGTGTAGAAGATACCTCTAATGTGTCTCTTTCTGAGGGAGAACACCATTAGTAGGAGATACATATTTAGGAAAACTTCTTAGCACCGTTATAACACACATTTAAAATTATCAACACTTTTGAAATTATGATACCACTTACTTTGACCTTGATACAGGATGCAACTCTCTTTCCTTCTTGATTTTTATAAATTTGTCAACACTTTATCTGGGATAGAAATGTAATGCATCTTTTTTTAGTACATAAATAAGAAACCTCTCTATACAGCAATGAAGATGGGGAACTGTACAGTATAATTCTAGCACAAATGGTATAACAAAATCCCACTTCAAGAAGAATTAATGAAAAATACAAAGTAAATCTGTCAAATGTATTTGGTTAACAAGAGTAAAAATATATGACAGGTTGTTATATATTAAGCAGTTACTACCTCATTTGGACATAGTGTTTCTTTACACATCAGAGTTCTGTTGCCAGTTTCCAGAACAGATATTACAATGGCAGCTGTTCTGTAATGGCATAATTAGTACTGTGTGAATATAGCACAAGTATTGGTATAAATGCGATAGCTGATAAAATTCTTCAAGCCACTAAATAATCACAAGGGATATCTTTGTTTTAAACTGAGAAACAATCAGAGTTTAACCAACTGATCACTGCTAGTCATCAGTTGCCTAATGCTTTAGACAGCATTTTGGGGTGTCCTAGGCTATTTTTTCTCTACTCCTCTGCTTCACTGTTCAGCCTCAGTTAGTTAGGTGCCCAGAGTTAGCTTTCAAAAACTGTTAGAAATCCTGAGTGGAAATTTTGGTGACTAACCTCTTGTCTGAGCTACTTGATGATCTAGATGCATTCAAAGGAATCTAAATGCCACATAATTCCAGGACAGAAGATAAATTCTCTTTCTCTCTCAAAAATAAACAAAAATATTTTTGCCAGGAATATCTACTCCTCAAAGAGAGCCTAATCATGAAGTTGAAGCAACTGAAGTGGCTGCCTGCAGAAGTGTTGAGGCGCTCAGGCTCTGCTCTTGTGGCATCTCTGGGCAGCTGCCTTTGCAGCATGCAGTCTTTGGAGATCACTGAATTCAAGGGGATCTCACACAGGACCCAGCTGGGTGGATTCTTGTCTGTTTGTCAGTGCTGGGTGCCTCCAATCACCGTGCTCCACAGTAGGAGCTTGCCCCTTGCATACAATGCATGAGTTTTCTTTGGTGAGGTTTTGTTGTCATTCTTCTTCCAGTGATGTTTATTGTCAATTAGAAAAATAGTATAAAATAAAATGCATGGACACAGAATCTATGTTTTTATCCTATATCTGCACCTTCTGGGGAGTGCACTGCTGAGAGACCTTGGGACCCTTGTCAAATGTGGGGCTGGCTGGTGACTCCTAGGATAATGCTGCCTGCCCTAGCCTAATCCAGGTGTCTGCTGGTGCCCTCTGATTTTGAGACATCATTCTTCACAGAATTTTGTGGATTTTCAGTGTAAAAGGACTTTTCAGTGTAAAGCACGTCAGAGCCTATTGCAGAGGGGTTCTCTAGCATGATGCTGCCAATGTGTGATGTGTGACGTGGGAGGGGGCATGATGGCACATGAGTGCCAGGTCATGTAAGGACCTGTGGGAGTGTTTTACAGGATTGCTCAAGGCAGAATCAGCCACAGCCAGGTGGCTTGTCATGTGTCCTTCAGCAAACAGGCCTATCAACTGCACTAAGAGTTCCCTCCACAGGAAAAGAAGTAATTTACTGGAGAAGAGATTTGGGTGTGAACTAGCATGGATACAGTAAAGATGTCAGGGTGACCATGCTATGGGGGTAAAACTAGACTAATATTGTCTAGTGTCACAGCCTTTGTTGCAGAGTTATACCTAGTTCCTACACTTTTAATATCCTACCCTTCTATCCCAACAAGCTCTTGTCTGAGTTCAATGGTGTTTTCAATCCAGGCTGACAATCCTGTTGCTGTGTTTGGGTAGCAGCCCTGGCAGTACCTTCCCTTCAGCTGATGCTTCTCCAGCTCTGCAGTTAGACAGGATGAGAGGGAATACCATCCTCTGGGTCTTGATGTTCTTCTAACACTTCATCATCATTATCCCTGGGCTGCAGAAACCCAATCCCAGCATTCAGTGGAAAAAAGTCACAGTCAAATTTACCAGAACTGAAAGTGGCAAGGGATGACAAAGGCAACAGGAGGGCTTCTGTAGGTACATAGGTGACAAAAGGAAGGTTAATGAAAATGTGGGTCCACTGCTGAAAGAGACTGGGGCCTGGTTATGCAGGACATGAGGTACTTCATGCCTTCTTTGCCTCAGTCTTTAATAGCAAGAAAAGCCTTCAAGAATCCCAGGTCTCAGTGACGAGAAGAAAGGTTGGAGCAAGAAAAATGTACCCTTAGTATAAGAGGGTGAGGTCTTGGGGCACTTAAACAGACCAGGCATACATGAGTCTGTGGGGCATGATGAGATACACTCTCAAGTGCTGAGGAAGCCAGCAGCTGTCACTGTGAATTGTGAGGCCACCCTCGATGGTCTTAGATCAATCACGGTATTGGGGAGAACTCCCCAAAGGCTAGAGAAAAGCAAATATCACTCCAATCTCCAAGAAGGGGAAGAAGGACTCAGGGAACTAGAGGCTGCTCAGACTCACCTTGATCCCTTGGAAGGTGAAGGAACCATCCTGGAAATAATTTCCAGCCACCTGAAGGACAAGAAAGTTATCAAGGAGTAATGGCCTCATCAAAGGGAAGTCATATTTGACCAACTTGATAATCTTCTATGCTGAAACGACTGTCAGGATATGTGAGAGGAGAGCAATGGATATTTTCTACCTGGACTTCAGTAAGACTTTTGACACTGTTGAATTATGGATTGGATGAACAAACAGTGAGGTGAATTCAAAACTGGCTGAAACGGCTGGGCCCAGAGGGTGGTGGTCAGTCTCATGAAGTCTAGTTGGAAGCTTCTTACTAGCAGTGCACCCCAGAGATCCAATCCTGTTTAACATTTTCGTTAGTCATCTGGATGACAGGGGAGAGTGCACCCATAGCAAATTTGTAGATGATACAAAATTGGGAAGAGTGATTATTATGCTAGAGTCGTGCTGCCATCCAGAGAGACTGACCCTGACAGGCTGAAGAAATGAGCTGTCAAAAGCCTCATGAAGTTCAACAAGGGGAAGTGAAAAGTTCTGCACCTGGGGAGGGAAATATCACTGGGTATCAGCACATGCTGGGGGTTGCCCAGCTGGTGAGCAAATACTGCTTTCCAGCAGGTCAAGGGAGGTGATCATTCTCCTCAGCACTTGTGGCATTGTCCTCTGCACAAGAGGATTGCTGTCTCTAGTTCTGGCCTCTCCAGTACAAGAGCACACAATATTGGAGGAATTCCAATGAATGTCCATGAAGATTGTTAAGGGGCTGGAGCACCCCTCACATGAGGACAGGCTGAGAGAGCTGGGAGTGTCCAGCCTGGAGAAGAGAAGGCTCAGGGGGACCTTATTAATGTAGAAAAATACCTAAACGGAGGGTGCAAAGAAGACACAGACAGGCTCTATTCAGTGGTGACAAGACAAGTGGCAATGGGCACAGCCTGAAATTCAGGAGGCTCCTTTTAAATACAAGAAAGTACTTAACTGTGAAGATGATCAAGCACATGCCCAGGTTGTCCAGAGGGATTATGGAGCCTCTGTCCTTGGAGATATGTCAGTTGTCCAGGCGTGGTCCTGGGCAACTGGCTCTAGGTGTCCCTGCTTGAGCAGGGATGTTGGACCAGCTTCTGGAGGTCCTTCGGAACCATAAACACTTTGTGATTCTGTGAAGTTTATGCACCTAAAAGAACCACATTTCCACATAGGTCCTAATGGTTTGAGGACCCCCAAGCCAATGAAGATGACATCCCACAAGTGCAGCACAGTCATACACACACTGGGTCAGCTCATCAGCAACACTGGTTGGGCAAGAGGAACCTAAAAGAGAACCTTGGACCATCAGCTGAAGGCAAATCTCACAGCCAAGGCAGGTTGATGTTTGTCACAGCAAAGACAAAAAGCAGTGTTTCTGAGGACTATGAGTTAATGTTTACAGTAACATGCTTTTTCATGAAGAAAGGGGTCAAATTAGGAGCATGGGCTACTGTATTTCCTTTCTTCAGCAGCTGGGGATCAAAACACGCTCTTGCCATATAAATGAGGGGGGAAATAAGAGACCCTTTTACACTCTTTTTTGAGCAGACAGGATTACAGCACAGGTTGTGTTGCGAAACAAAGAATAGCTCCACAGGAGCCATGACTCTTTCTGTGAATCATTCTGTCCCCCCTCTCCCCTTCCTATATATCTGTTCTTTTTCTGTAATTTTTCTTAAAGGTGAATAAATATCTTCTAGATGGGAATGCCATGCTAACTGAATGGCTAGGCTTAAAAATGGCTAAAGTTGGCCATTTACTAGCTACAATTTTATTTAATAAGTAGTGACTGTAAATGGTTATTTGCCTTCCTACTTGGAGACAGAAAATACACTTTTACCATAAGCATATACATTGTCAAAATTATAAACATATCCTTCCCCTGAAGTGGCAAATAGAAATAAAAGTCATAATCCACCTCGCATATCAGGAGAGAAATTAGGGTGGAGGACCTGGAGATATGGGGGTATATGTTTTTCTGGCTAATGTTATGTCAACAACAGCTTTGTGTGAAGAGAAATTATATATAGAGCCGTGGTGAAATTTACAGGAACTGTTCTGAAGAACCTGAAATATATAACAGAACAAATCAAAGATTTGGAGTTAAAAGGTTGCATCACATTTAGAAATCAAAGGAAACAGGCAAATGCAGTTAATTCATGCTAATACTGGTGAAGGAATATAGGTGTATCTCAGGACTACTTGGAGGGCATTAATGGACATTATTTTTCTCTAACATTCAAGGGGCAGTTTGTCACTCTCTGATATGTTTTGAAGTGAGTGCTTTTTTTTTGTGCATCTGAGGTGCTCAGTTCATATTCCCAAGTTCTTGGAGCAAAGCAGGAGCAATTATGAGGCTGCCCTGACTGGAGTATCTTTTTTGGTCTTAGCCTAACATCCAGTGATTTACAAAATCTTCTTTTTCCTGACCTTCTCTCCTGGGAACAGGTACACAGTAGTCAGCACAGAAAGATAACTTAAAGCAAGAAAAATGCTGTCTAGATGCTGCTGCCTGCTCTTTCTCTACTGAAATGCTCAGTGGCTGGCCATGGTCTGGCCCAAAGCACATTCACTTCCAGTAACACCAGCAGATATTATGTGCCACATATCACTTTACAGTAATTTTCTGGTCTCAACAATTATTTCACAAATGTTTTGTTTCAATACTTAAAAAATGCCTCCGTGAATAAATCCAATTTTTCATGCATATAAGTAGTTTTAGGAAGTTACGGCACTTTCTCTACGGAAGCTTTGGGAACTCATTGCAGGATGAGTACCTCTTGCAGATATTATTTCTGTGTTTGTGCTCAGTAAAATGTGGAAAACTAATGTTTGAATGCATGCATATATCCCAAGTATTTTTCTTGGGCGGTATATTCAAATTATTCTTACTGACTTATTGAATCAAAGAATCATTTAGGTTGGAAAAGATATTCAAGATCATCAGGTACAACCATTGACCCAACACTGCCAAGTCCACAATTAAGCCACATCTCAAATTGCCACATTTACCTATATTCTCAATACCTCTGGCAATGGTGACTCCACCACTTCCCTGGGCAGCCTGTTGCAATGCTCGATCAACCTTTCAGTGAAGGTGATTTTCCTAATATCCAATCTAAACTTCCACTGAAACAACTTGAGGGTGTTTCCTCTTGTCCTATTGCTTGTTTCTTGGGAGAAGAGACCAACACCCAGCTCCCCACTGCTTCCTTTCAGGAAGCTGTAAAGCGCAATAAGGCCCTCCCTGAGCCTCCTTTTCTCCAGGCTGAACACCCCCAGCTCCCTCAGCTTCTCCTCACAGCATTTGTGCTCCAGACCCTTCACCATCTCCACTGCCCTTCTCTGGACATGCTCCAGCACCTTGATGTCGTTGAGATGCTGTTGACTTACAGATCAGTAATAAACAAGGGCAGATTCTTATGAATAAGGACAATTAAGAAGGAAAAAGGGAAAGAAGAAAGGAGAGGTGAGGTGAGGTGAGGAGAAGAAAAGGAAATGGAGAAGGAAAAGAGTTCTAACTAATCTAGTAATGCAAGCCTTAAAAGAGCCTGAGGACTGGTCACAGGAAAAACACAAAGCAGCTACAGCTTTATGGAGGAGATACAGTCACAAACAAGACACTCAACTCATCAAAAGACATTTCTACATTTCTATGTGCTTATAGTTCTGAAGTACCATCTCCAAATGAAAACAAGGTTTTTCTTTTAGTAAGTACACAGCATATCAAGGCTGAACAATTTGTTAATGTGAACGTTTGAGAGAAGAGTGATTACAGCAATAAAGGTTCTGACACATCAATTAAAGCAGTTGGGTTAGACTAAAAGAAACACCCATATGCCCAACTTTGTAGACAAAATTCATATGATATGGCGGGGGGAGGTGGGGGAATGGCTTTGTGACCACCTAATCAAGGCCTGTGAGGGTGGGAGCACACCTGGGTTAGTGTGAGTTTTGTTGCTGCTTTTGTGCGTGCAGGTTTAACTGCACACACAGCCCCAGGAGCCCTGTGTTCCCAGGGAGATTGGGGACAGAAGCTTTGGTGTTATGTAGGTTTTAACAGTTTTGCTAAGAAAATCTAGTGAGGGTTTTTGGACAGGAAAATTGCAGGATTTAGCTGGAATTTGAGGAATCTTTGGGTCCCTAGCTAATTATGATCTGCTTTGTTACAGTAGCAGAAACAGTGCTAGAGAAAAGGAGGCAGTTCTTGTCTTGAAGAGTATGCGCTGCTATTATTGTTTTATTTATATTCTTCCTCCTCAAAGGTAGCTGCTGTTTACAAAGTATCCACAGTAAATCCAAACAGTGGGATGGAGACCGACATTGACTAAGTGAAACCTGCCCTAAGTGTGCATCCAAGAGATCAACTGAAATCAATTTGTCCTGCAGAGGTAGGTGGTTATACATCAAAGCTGAGAAAAATCATACTGGAAGCCACAGGAACACTTTCAAGCAGGAAAACTGGGGCTTGCCTACAGCATATGCCTTTGCTACTGAAGAGCGTGTGTATGTGTGTGCATACCTGTGAGTCACGGAGAGACAGAGAGTGGAGGAGAGAGAACAAGAGAAAGGGGGAAAGAAAAAAAGGAGGAAAAAAGAAATCACTAGAGACACGCAGTTGCAAAAGCACAATGGTTGTATAAAATTATTTTGAGCTTTTCGTACAACTTACATAATTCTCAAGTAGAAGAAAATAAAGCCATAATTTATGCAGTTCTCCCCAGCAAGTAAAAAAAAAGTTATTTTTACAACTCCCTATATTGATTTTATTTTTAGAACACTTTCTAAAACAAGTGGAGAATTCAATCCTACTCTCTGAGGCATGTCAATTTGTGCCCACATAGTCGATGGAAAGATTGAACCCTAAGTGCAGATCATGACATTCTGCTGTGATAAAAGCTGTTTCTGTTTGCTTTAACTCTCATGTATAGTGGCAAATGCCACCTGTGACACCCTGGTGTATGTATTACTATCTCTATTGCATCCAGTGATTGCAATACACTCAAGTTGTTTCTGGAAGTTACCTGACTCTCTCTACTCAGACAAATTAATTTTCTCTAAGTGTTTTAATAGAAGAGAAGGTAGTCAAGTTATAGACACTTGCCAGGAGTTTTTTTAGAGCATGATACCAATTAACAAAAAATAGTACATATCAAGAGAAAAACAGTCTATGATCTACTTTGGAATGTGTTTCTTTCTAACTCTGTTTAGGAAAAGCCTTGAATTTTTGCTTAGATCCTCCTTAATCGTGCCGGTAGGCATTGCTTAATCAGTGCAGTGGTAAATAGCCATTCTCCCAATCACTGCCCTCCATGTTTTTGTGCATTTAAGAGCACATATATATTAATAATCAAGACCTGGGCAGTAAAGTGTCCTTCAGTCTACTCTTTCCATTGCCTCCCAGACACCAACATCTTCTTGTACTCTCAAATGAACTTGTTTCCACTATTACTTAAGTTGCTGTGGCTATGAAAGCAGAAGCAGAAATTGCCAGAACCATCTAAATCAATGAAAATCCATTGCTCAATTAACCTGAATATAATTACTACATTATCTTCCTAGAGATAAGCGTTATAAGATTGTTATGCTGCCAGTGGCGTATTTCTTTTTGCATGGTGTGAGAGCCCAGAGAGGGCAGCACGGCAGCAGACTGCCTTCCCATGACAGCTTGTGCAACTTTTCCAGCTGTCTCTTCATCTTCCAGATGCCTCCTGCTTCAGAAAGCTCTTTACAACCTTGGGTTTCCCAAGGAAGCCTGGATACCTGTTTTTTATTGACTTTGGTTGCTACCATAGCTATTATTTATTAGTCAGCTTTTCGGATGGGGAGCCAGCAGTGTTGTTTGTCTGGCTGAAGTTGTGGTCTCCATGCCTGCTGATCCTTGACGTGGTGCCAGCCCATGTATTGAGAATTACATGCCAGGAGCAAATTCACTTCTTCTCTAGCCATGTTGGCTGTCCAGGTCCTTGTCTGCCATAAGGATGAAGAACTGTCAGGTTCCAGCTCCAAAAATCCTTCCTGCTCTCTCATCTGTGCTGCAGCCCACGCTGGCCTAGTTCTGAATCATGCTGGAAAATGGGTATAAGCAGCTAAAATTTCCTTCCTGTGTAAGGTAATACGCCCTTTCTAATACTAATATCTAGAGGATCCCCAGATCTTCAGCAATTTAATAAATCCAGATGAGTACTAAAAAATAGTGAGGATTGACAGGCCCTCTAATAATAATGATGAAAAATAAGTGAAAATGTCTGTTAAAATTTTGCCAAGAAACTACTTTTGTCCTCAGGCAACATTTTGTTGCTCTCCTTGCATGCCTCGGTGTGTTTTCTTCTGAGCTGGCTATATAGTTCTATAGATACAATACATATGCACATTAGCATTATCTATATATCTCTTGTTTGCCAAACCTGAAGTAATTTATGTAATTATAGACATAATGTATTTTATCCCAATACACAAAGAATTTTTTTTTCTAAATGCCACTTAGTATCTAGATTTAACTTAAACCACTACTTAGTCTATCTTCCTTAATAGGATACTAAAAAGGAATTTTATGACAACATTATCAGTAGCATTTTGCTGATAATTAGAATAACAATAATAATACTGAGATATTTTTTCAGTAATAATGGTGTTATTAATGAGATTTTTATGAAAGACAGACTTCTTTAGTATAATTATGAAAATTGATCTTTTTCATTTTACTTATTCACTGAAATCAGATAAGTGGCTTAACTACATGTATTATTTCTAATAAATATTCAAAAGAATGCATTTAAACAAGGCACCTCATTCTATTCTTGCTCATATTCCTTGCATTTAAATAAAAGTGTAATTGCTCTGCTTTTTTAAACTGCTAGTTTGGATTAGCTGTCTAACCTGTACAGTGTAGCTGTTTTCTGTTTGCATTTTTAATAGCTTTATTACCATTTGGTGAAGCCTTAATTTCTCACTCCCTTGAAGAGTCCTGCCTTTAAGTCAGCTCTACAATTTAACCAGCAATAATCTGTCAAGATAAGATAAAGACCTACACCAGATGAAATGCAGTATTTTTGTGTAGCATTCTGTCATTGTTAAAGGAAAGATCTGAGTATGTCAAAATGTAACACCTGAAAGTTTAATAAACTTTGTAGCATAATTTTACAGTTCACATTTTAAAATAAATTGTTCTAGAATACATTAGCTTGTTCACTAGTGAAATCAGTTAAATATCTATATAAATATGTTTGGGTGAAGGGAGCCAGCAGTTTCTTAACAAGGATAAAAGTTCTTTCAGTTTTCAAGCCTCAGATTAAGTCACTTCTGAAAATCCTTGCTTCAATTCAGTTCTATTAACTCTGCAGTTTCCCCGTAGTTCCTTCATAATATTTGGCCTTAACATCACTGCAGAGGTTCATTCAATATTACAAACATTCTTTTTTTCAGAACTGCTGATACTGAGGCAATTGAAGTGAAGCATACTTAACTCCTCGCTTTCAGGTCTTGTGCTGGTCTTCAAAGATTCCTGTTTCTTTTCACATTTCCATTTCTCTTATTCACGCAAGTGTTTTGGTTTTTTTTAATATATGAAGATGAGGTCCTAAATCTATGTTAGGGTTAAATAGTGCCTGAACCATGTCAGGTATGTATGAGCTAATATACTTATAGGACAGAAGAATGAAGAATGAGTTTCTCAGTTCTACTGTAGCCAAATTTGCTATTCCACATGCAAATGGGCATTAATGCATTTCATCTTACCAGGCATGTTGAAAGCAAATGGCAGAAGCATGGGGTCTGTGAGCTACTCCTGAGTCCATGAGAGAAGACATGGGATCAGGTACATGGCTGGGGAGGGAAAACCAGAGCACTGCGCATGGGACTTTTTGGGCAGCCTTCTGTTCAAATCCTGCACCCCTCTCCCCTCTGGACAGCTTGGTCTGTGCTGGGATCTTTCTCTGCTCAACACAGGAAGGGAGGCTCCCCAGGAAGGGACTGTTCTGTATTGCTCACATGAGAAAGTCCCATACAATGTGGACTTTCCAGGAAGCCTTAGCATTTTACACCAACCAAATATTTCAGATATATATCTATTTTTAGTAACTGAACTCTTATGAATACTTTTTACTTTTTTTCCCCTCCGTTAAATAAAAACTGCAGTAATCTAAAAAGCCAGTACTAGTAGCTGTTTGCAGGCATTGAGCTCAGCTCATTTCTTGGCCTCAAGGCTGTTGTCTCTTTCCACAATGACCAGTCCTCCCCTCTGAGCTTGGGTTAAACACTCCCAGGGCCACTTTGCTAAAACGTAGACTTCCACGAAATGGTTTCATTTTGATGAATCATCATTTTGAAATGAGAGTTATCTGATTTTATGCCAAATTCACCAGTCTGTTTAACTGCAGTGTTCTGTCTTCCTGAACTAGTGCTTGGAGAGCTCTGAAGGTTTGGCACCATAGATCCTGTATTAATTACAAATACCATAGTACAGTGTATTTTCATTTCTCAGAGCCAGTGATTTAGGAACTGCAGAGACATCATTGAATAGACTTTGATTTATGAGAACCAGGCCTGAGACTGAAAAGCTTGTTCATAATTTAGCTCTGCTTTGACATAAACTTGGTGATTCTGAGGGCCATGTTTATTAGTTATGAGACAAAGAATCTGATTTCCAGAACAAACAGGGAAGATAGTTCTGCAATAAAAACATCTACTGTGTGATTCATGAAACATACTGCTGCCAGAAATTCTGTTCAGTTTTAAGGTTAAGGCCACAGGACTATTCTGTATTGCTCACATGAGAAAGGCCCATACAATGTGGACTTTCCAGAAAAAGCGCTGAGATATAAACCCCACATGTAAGAAACAGGGGCACTGAAGATTTGGCTTCAAAGTCATTGTTAAGGTCTTAAAAATATTTGTGACTTAAGAAGTATTTACCAGTGGTTGCTAATTCATGGCAACCATGGAAGATAGCTCAGTGATAATCCCTATTCAATAAACAGTAGCTCTTTTTCTGCATGGACATTTGGGAGTTAAAAATAGGAACAAAGGCAGCTCATGAACAATGTCACAACCCAACAGTCTATAAAAAATCATGGGACAGCCTGCAGTGGGCACAGCCCTTAACCCGTGCTGGATGTCTGTCTGAAACACACTTGCTACAAGCACAAATCTCCATTGCCCAAAGCATGTAATCACATTCCTAAGTTCATACCTGTGCTTAGGGCCTGATCTATGTCTGAAGGACTTTTTGGAACTGCAAACAGACATTCCTGTGCTCTGACTCCCTCTGGGAGATACAGTCTAGAGCAGGGGAAAGGGTTCTTTGGCAACTCAAATAGATCAGCTCACAAGACTACAAAACACGTGGGGCAAAAGAGCTTGTCTGCCAGCACCAGCGGCCAGGAGATCAGCACCTCTTGCATGGAGGCTTGAAGCCGTGTAAGATGTCCCCTCTTACTGCCATGCTAAATGACAGCAGCACTGTGCTGAGGTGCTGATCCGTGACCATGGTGGGAGGTTACTGCTCCAGCAGCTCCGGCTGTGTGAGCAGTCCTGTAAAGCCCTTTGGCAGAAAGCAGCCAGGTTAATGCCAGCTGCCCAGCTCATCCAGCCTAACCCAGGCAGCTTTGCCTGTGCAACAGCAACAACAGTGACCTCCACAAACAGGTTGGTGACACCCTCCTTTGACACAGTTCTTCCCATAGCAATTAACGACTTTTAACCTGATTATTTTTTCACAGTCTGAAGCAAGTCATGGATGTGAACATCTCTTCCTACTAGCAATCCAAGCCTACATCAACCTGGAAAAGCGTTTGTAGGAGTATGAACCAAGACAGAAGGAAGGACAGAGCCTCTCTCTGAGTAGGAGGAATGGTGCAGAGCTGAAGCAAATGGATTCCAAACATGCCTAAAAGCCTTCCTGAACTACAGCCTTAGAGCTGCCATATCAAATTGGTCTCAAAACAAGATCTCACATCTCATATTTGTGACAACTCTCCACACCAAAACAACCTGTATTTAAGACTAGACCATGATGGAAACAGATAGGCTTTTGAGGCTAATGTAATGGACTCCATGTTTCTGCCTCTCATGTAATTTTTTGTTTTTTAAAAAGAAGGAGCACTGCACCACATGTGTGTGATGTGAGACTGTGTGTCAATGAAAGGTGTAAAAAATTATTCTAGCAAAAGGCCCTGACTGAAATAACCACATAGAAGCCAAGGGGCTCGTGGTTCTACAACAAGTTCATTCAGCAAATCACAAGGCAATGTGACAGCTGGACTGAGGAAAGACTTGTGGCAATATTTTTTTAAGAATTGCATGATGAAAAAAGAATAATAAACATTAACAATGTTTTTTGGTTGTTTTTTTTTTATTTTTTCTTTCCCATGACATAAACAATGGTACTCTGGTCATAAGCCAAAATCTGACAAAGGTCCAAGGTTGAAAAGGGTTTCTTTGAGCCTGTCTTCCTGGTATAATTATTGTAGGTTCAGAGGAACCAGATCTGGAGTGTTGTAAAACTCAACACAATGAACTTGACAGACAGCCAGATTTCTGTTTTCAGTCAGTTTAGGGTTACTATAATCTCATTATTATGCTTGAAAGACGACAAGTAATAGAATCTCAGGTAGCTGTTCTGTCTTTACTCAGCCGCATCTTCTCTTTTATGCCAATTTCCCTTGATTACCTGAACTAGTGAGGCTCAGTTTTCAACCACTTATCTTCCAGCAATAATCATCTGATCAGCCTTACAAGGTTCTCACTGCACTCAACGGTTTTAATGGGTCAAGCGTTAAATTAACCCTTTAACCATATCCCGGGAGAATACAAAACTTATTAAAAAACAATTTACTATTCAGTCATTATTAACTTTGCAGAGGAGAACGAGTTCTTTAAACAGATTTGCTTGTTGTTCCATCCACTCATACCTTGTTTTGCTGCATCTTTACCCTTACTAACACATTACATTTTTTTAAAGCTTCTGCTTAATGAAATATTCTTCTGGTTTCTTACTTCCATGGAAGCATAAAATGAAGCCACAGGAAAGCTTATGTTCTATTTTAAGGCAACTTCTCACAAAGGTCAAATTAATTGTTCCATGTACGGAAAAATGTCTGCAAAAACATGACTCATGTCAGTCAATGTTGCATCTTGTGCAGAATTGTAAGGGTGGTGAAACTCTTATGGACCACTCTATATGATGGGAAGGGTTTGCCGCTCTGGAACATTTGTATGTAGCTCTGGAGTATTTGTACCAGCTACAGCAGGGAAAGATCCAAGCAAGAGGTCAGTTACTCATGTAGATCTGTGTGGCTGTGTAGGGCAGTCAGCAGCTGTCATGTCACTCCCAGCTTCCCCAGGAAACTCTGGAACCCCTCTGGGCAGAGGCTGGAGGCAGGAGCCCAAGCAATGCTCTCTGGCTTCATACTTCCCGAGGACAGTGCACAGCTAATAGAAATATGTCTTCTGCCTTAACTCATGCCAAAGTTGGGGAAACTGAGAGATATGGGAGAAGATGTGGCTCTGAAGAAGCAGCCTTGCCAAAGCTGCTCCTTGGAGTATGTCTGCAGGTGAGGGAATTGCACCATCAGGAGGGGCTTGAACAAGAGGCAAATGGCACCAGCAGCTTCACTAGACCTTGGTTTTCTTGCAAAACTAGGGATCCCTGCGCACAAGAATGGCTTTAGCAGAACAGGCTATCCATTCCACAACAGGGCAAACTCTCCCTTTCAGCCAAGATCCAACAGCAAAAAAGAGATAAGAGTAGAAATATTTCATGTAAACCAAGGTGAGAAAGAGCCTCAATTTACTAGTCATCATGAATTAAGGCTGTGATACATCCCAGTGCTGCTTCTTACACCAATACATAGTAGAGATACTCAGGGTGTAGATCTATCTTTGTTATCTTCAACCAATTCTTACTCACACGAAATTCTCACTGCTGTTCACAGAAGTATTGCCAGGAAATGACTTGAGTGAAAGATGGAATTTTTTACAGAGACATCTCATACAACACTTTCATCACCTTTTAGTTTGTACAATCCCATCTGATCTTTGATGACAACTGGAACTGCTTAAGGGGCTTTACCAGCTCAGGTTAGTAGTCATCAAAGGAATATCAGGACTATAAAATCTACTGTGTCTGTGAGTCATTACATATCTGTATAAAAATAATGCGGTCATTTCAGTCTGTTTATAATGTATCAGTCCTTTACACTGGATGAATGGAAAGAAAGAAGACACAGTGCTTAAACATTAGATGGTGTGATGAGTTCGGGTACATGGACTTTCAAAAGAAGTCTAAGGTGAACCCCCAGGCCTTTAAACAGAAGAGGGATGGGCCAGTGATGAGGACATTGGGCGCAGCCATCCTGCTGGGCAGGGCACTGCCAACAGTCAGCCAAGAGGAACATTGGAAAGAGAAACACATCTTGGGGCTCAGCCCACTGCAGAACGTCAAGATCTTTCTGTGCTCAGCAGTGAAGGTGCCATGTCTTTGAAGAGCTCCCATGGTGTGGCGTGTTTCTTATGAAAGGGTTATTCTATTCTACTCATCACTACTCCTTTCCAAAACACAGACATTAGAAAAAACATGGTGGTGAGTTTTCCACATCATTCCAAGCAGGCAGCATCTTCCCCCAGGACAACAAGTGTCAGGGTTCAGTGACTCCTTCAGCTTGGAAGTGTTAAGTCTCAGATCTCCTTTCTACAAGTTTTTGAATCACTAGTCCACAAAAATATTCTTTAAGCAGAAAAGTTCTATCAAGAGATATTTTCCCCCAGTAATTACTAAGAAAATGTGGTACTTTGCACGTGAGTGGTGTTTGGGACTTGCATCTTCAGTCACTTTCTGTGCAATCTCTACTGGCAAGTGCCTGAGACCAACCAATATTGCATATATATCAAAGATGGGATTTCCCTGAAGAAAAACAACAATGGAAATAGAAAATATAATGTGTTTAAAAAAAAAAAAAAGCACAACGACAAATTACCACAAATGAAACTGAAAAGAAAAGGCAAGGTTCACCTTCCAAACATAAGCACACAACATCACTTCAAGGCATTTTCCCTAGTCTTTGGTCAACCATTTTAGTCACCAATGTCAGATGTTGGCAGGCATGTTAGAAAGTCTCTGAGTTACCTATGTAGGGGCAGATGGAGGCAAGGAAATAGGTACCCTGTGCACCTAAAATAACTACAAACATTTCCGTACAAGCAACTGAATCCCACACCTTGATTGCTTTGTCTTTGATACCAGAGATGGATTAAAAAAGAATTTAATTAATACCTTTTTCTTTTCCCATCAGTTTCCATTTGAGAAAAAAAAAAAAAAGAAGCTTCCTCTTCATCATCCTCTATATTCAGTTCTATTTCTGAAGATCTTCCTACAAAAAATTGAGCACATTCCTGTAAGATGAGCAGGTAGTAGATGTTTTAATGGTGTCCGCACCTGTATATGAAAAAAAAGGAAAAGAGTAATGTGAAATTCAAACTAGTTCTGAAGACAAATAAAATCTGTTTAAATTTGAAAGGAAAACCAGATAATTCCCATTTATGGAAATGGACATATGAATGATTAATTAAGAGAAAGGGCAGATATGGGACAAAATGAAGCAAACAAGGAAAATGTTGCAGTTCACAGACCTTTATCAATGGATCTTTAGCCTTGGGGAAGATGGATTGAGACTAGCCTCGGGGAGAAGGACTTGGGGAAGAGAAGCTCAATATGACTTGGCACTGCTCACTCACAACTCAGAAATCCAAGTGCATCCTGGACTGTGCTGAAGAGGTGTGGCCAGTAGGGAGAGGGAGGGGATTCTGCCCTTCCGCTCCGCTCTGGTGAGACCCCACCTGGAGTGATGCATCCAGCTCTGAAACCCCCAGCAGAAGATGTTTACCTGTTAGAATGAGTCAAGAGGAGGTCACTGAGACAACCAAAGGTCCAGATAATTTCTCCTATGAAGACAGGCTGAGAGACTTGGGACTGTTGAAGATTGATTGATTGATTGATTGATTGATTGATTGATTGATTGAGAGAAGGCCCCAGGGACATGTTATGGCAGCCTCCAGTAAAGCCCTAAAGAAAACTTACAAGAAGGCCATAAAGAGACTTTTTACACAGGCATGTAGTGATAGGACAAGGTGAAATGGCCTTAAACTGAAGGAAGGGAGGTTAGATTAGGTATGACAAAGAAATTTTTTACTGTAAGGGTGGTGAGATGCTGGAACATGTTGTCAGAGTAGTTATGGATGCCCCATCCCTGGATGTGTTCAAGGCCAGGCTGGATGAGACTCCAGACAACCTGGTCTAGTGGAATATTCCCCATCCACAGCAGCAGGGCTGGAACTAGAGGATCTTTAACACCCCTTACAAACCAAACTATNGACAAAGAAATTTTTTACTGTAAGGGTGGTGAGATGCTGGAACATGTTGTCAGAGTAGTTATGGATGCCCCATCCCTGGATGTGTTCAAGGCCAGGCTGGATGAGACTCCAGACAACCTGGTCTAGTGGAATATTCCCCATCCACAGCAGCAGGGCTGGAACTAGAGGATCTTTAACACCCCTTACAAACCAAACTATTCTACGATTCTGTGTTTTTTAACAGCCACACTTCAATATAACGGGGTGATACACAAAAATCATATGTATCTTCTCCTCAATGGTCTAATGCTTTCCCAAGCTTTCTGGAAAATTCTTGGGAGCATCTTATCCAATGTGTATACCCTGTATTCATCTGACCTGAAGACTCCCTTTGTAGACAATGGGAAAAGACACAATTATAGACCATTTTCTCTGAATAATTTTAAACACATATTTTGAAGATGTACTTTTGAGATAACCTGTGCCCATGAAGATTGTGGAAAAGGGAGAAGTCACAAAATATTTGTAGGTCCTTGGTCATGTCAAACTGTGTGATTAGCAACATGTCAACTCAATCCAAAGCACCCTTTCAGTCAAAGAATCAGAGAATAGTTTTTATTGGGAGGGACCTCTACAGTCCAATCCCCTGCAATGAACAGGCTGCTTGATCAGGTTGCTCAGAGCCCCATCCAACCTGACCTTGAATGTTTCCAGGGACAGAGCATCCACCACCTCTCTGGGCAACCTGTGTCTATGTTTTCCATCCTCAATGTCAGAGTCTGTTTTCCAGTAAAATTTCAAAGTAGACCTAATGCTGTCTCGGAAGACCATTGAGTCCATTCAGTCCTCCAAAAGGCATAAATTGCCTGAAACTTGTCAAATATAAGATTCTTCTCCAAAGAATACCACAGTATAGTTCTGCACTAACTTGGGGTAAAGGCCAGCATCTTATTGCCTTTAGCTCAAACAAAGTTCCCTCTGATTTAAGGGAAATGGCCTGTAGTTAAAGGATAAAAAATGGCAGTAAACAGTACCCAAAAACTACACTAGAAAGTGCTCGTGAAGAAGCAGTGATTTTCTAGTATACATTAAATACCTAACATGGAATCAGTGCACAATCTTAGCAATTTTAAAGTGTTATCAAAATAAAAATACATTGCAGTAGGCAGTCTGCAACTCGGGCATTGTATTTCTGCTTTTTAAAACTAATTGTCTGCTTTATGCACACATGGAACTTTATCAAACTGAAAAGGTCTTCTGTAAGTCAACAGTGTTTCTTATGTTTTCAAATGGGGTACAAGCACTTACCTATATAAATGTATGGTAATTCACCTTGAAAAGCAAAAATGGATTAAGGGAAGTTCTTTTTCAATTTTATTAAATCCTTCCATTGTTAAGACAAAGCTTTTAAGGATGAATAACCTGAAAATAAACAAAACATAAACAGACAAATCATTTTTATGAGGGTGAAGACAAATTCCATTCTAATTGCAGGGGTCCCACAAGTTCAAATCTTAAAAAAATTGCATGAATTTGTGAGTGAGAAGACAGATTTTAATCTACTGTATGTGGTATTTGTATGCTGAAGATAGAGATATTGTATAAACAGGCAAAAACAAGGAGTAAAACCTGGCCCTACTGAAGTCAGAGTATTATTTCCAATGCATAACTTCTCATATTCAATGTAAACTCTCTGCAAGTTGACTTTCCAGACTAAACTACTTGGCTAAGATATATCTGTAACAAAAGGACCTTATGGGGCAATTCAGCTCTTCCCTAGATTGCTGTCTAAAATAGATAGCTCTGTTTCTCTGCATTGGTTCTAGCAGAGACGTAGACATCTGGCTTAGATTGTCCATATAGATGGCTGCAGACAGATGAGGCAAAGCCTGCTGCCCATGAGGGTTCCATTTGCTATTCGGGTAATGTGAGTAGACAACAACTTCAAAAGCTTGCAGTGGAAGTTAGTCCTTCTTTGTATGATGTTGTATTCTTTCTATGTATTTGGTAATTTATTACAAACTGTATTGAATCAAAGACAACTCTACACAACCATCCCATGTTCTGCCTGACAGAAATACCCAATGACTCTGCTCACAGAGAGGCAGCAGTGGAGAAAAGAGATGGAGTTTTGCCTTGACTTTAAATATGCTATTCCTTAGTAAAACCCTACCAACCAGGCAGTGAGCTCAAGAGATGAATCATTGTTGTGGGACACAGGGATGTCTGCTCCACTCTTGCTTCTCCTGCTGACCTCCTGTGTGGCCTTGGGCAAACTGCTCCACCATCTGTTTCTGCACCCTCCTTTGTCTGTGCAGGGGATGGCTACAGGCCATTTTGCAGTCAGATGGGAACCAGCTGTCTCCATGCCCTGACCGAAAATGGCATGACCAAGATGATGTGGTGCCGAGTCTGAGGTAACATACCTAGGACCTCAGAAACTCTCCAGCTCCAGCTTCGTGCTTTGTCAGACGTAGTGAAGCCTCTTCTGCTCAGCTCGTGGCATCGGCAGAGCACAAATCCAGGTCTACATATCCATGGACTGAAAGCACCCTCTCACTTGTGTCTTTTCTTCTGTGAGTGTAGAACAGGCAGCTCAAAGGCTGCAGTAAACTCTGCCCTAGAGATTTATAGCACTGACTGCCTGTGTGTCTGTTGGTCTGGCCAGCCACCCAGCTCAGGCACCCACAGGGTAAAGAGCTGGGATGGTGGCATTTCTAATTAATCCTTCTAGAATTTATCAAATTTGAATTTATAATATGAACGGAAAAGTTGTGTGTGTGTGTATACCTGTGTATGTGTATACCTGTGTATGTATCTGTGTGCATTCACACAATGTATTTAACCCCTTTTCCTGAAGTGATAAAACAGGAAATTTCCTTGCCCCTGTCTTTCCCTTCACCACTGCTTTCACTTGTAGATTTTGGCTCAGTCAAGGAATACAACCATTTTGTCTTTGAAATAAGTGAGTTACTTACTTATTACCCAGAATGAAAATGTCACAGAGGTACTGGAGTCTGATGCACTGCTATGAATAAATACTTAATATACAGGAATCCTGTGCTTTTCAGCTATTTATTCAACTAGCTGGAAATGTTCTTAGAAATAAGGAACCAGCTAAACTTAAAATCCACTAACCATAGCAGAGTAGCCAACCATTGTACTGCAATGACTGTGCACTCTCATGCCACACTCTAGGCTTGCAGTCTTTCAGCATGTTTTCAAACATTTAGAAGAGTGTGAAAAGAATCTGCTGGGGAAGATTCACAGGCTTTGCATAAACTGGTCCTTAAACCTTAACAAAATTTCCTCTGGGGTAGATGCTCTATATCTCTTTCCAGTAGAGCATGATGCATTACCCTGTACCACCAAGCGGATGCTCTCAGGTGTGAGCTCCCAGCAACAGGTTTCTCTTTGGGGCATGAGGGAGATTTTATGTAGGAAAGCTGGTCCAGCTCTCTGAGCAGAGAAAACTCACTGATCTCCTTCATCAGCCTGCCCAAAGCTCCTGCTTCTGGTGGTTCACACAGCTGGAGCATGGCTGATATAAAAGCCAAAGTGGGTTCATCTTGTGTGTGCTACACCAGAGTGGTTGACAGTGTGGCAGCCTTAGAACTAAGACAAGAGTTTGTGGAGAGAAGGACAAGAATTTCTTCAGCCTGAAATACATGGTGAAGTTTTGAAAATCTATCCCTTGGGCCTGCAACAAGGCCTGTTCATTTCTGGCCCAACCCCACTGTTATGAATATTCATAATGTCCAAAACCCTGCTTGTTTAATAACTGGGCTTGAATCTACAGCCTATAAAAGCAACTACGTGCCACAGCTTGATCGGAGGCTCCATGCTGACAGATGTAACAAGTGCATGCAATTAATGTTGCTGTCATTGGTCTAAATGCCAAACTCTAATGTTGCTCATTCTTTCCCTTGAAAATATCTGCAGAGGAAGTATTGAAAGCAAAGAATGAATCTCTCTTTCCTACAATACCAATCCATTCCTATTGCATTTGTCCAAGATAATCCACAAAATGTGTGGAGTTTGGCTTCTTTTCCTTTCAAAGTCTCAACCCTCTCTTTCTCCCCACACAATAGACAGGCTGTATCTATACCTCAGCTCTGGGGTCCAGGAACATGTGCTGGGCAAACCTTCAGTATTGGCAGTCAGGACACCTTGATATAAAATCCTCCCTTTGGAGAGTGAGATGTTTTCCTCCAGCATGGCAGAGAGCATCAGAGGGTGTGTGTGCAAATTCAGCACAGCCGCAGACTTCCCGAGGCTTTGAGCTCAGACCTTGGCGGTGCTATGCCATTCCCAGGGACTTCCCACCACACATGTAATCACCTTCCCACGATAGAAATAGCTGACTGTATCCTAGCTGCATGTGCACCCAGTATATGTGCATCCCAAAAGGTTTCTCTGCAGAGCAGGGAAGCACTGTCTCCATCGACCCAAAAACCATAGATGCATGACTGAAGAAAAATAAGGAACAGCAGAGCATCAGACCTGATCACATATATCACACATCTCTGCATTTCATCCCCTCAACTCCGCCAGCCAGATCAGTCAGGCAAGTGTCAACTATGTGGCATAGATGGAGAAGAGACACTACAAGGCAAGTAAGGGTGAGAAATGGTAGCTCTGCCTGTCCTGAGGTCTGCAGAAGTGGGAGAACAGACAAGCAAGCTGTAATCCAGCTTTAAAAGGTAGCAGAGGCTCAGCAGCATGAACCCAGTGATACAGTGACTTCACCACCACCACAAGCTGCAAGATTAAAGCAAAATGCATCAGTGTAAGAAGCCTGGGCATGATCCAGACATTCCTCTGGCATGAGCCCCACACAGAGGAAAAACACTTTGCAGGGACTAGGTTGGGTGGTAAGGGAGGTACTCCTCTTGCATTCTCCCCTGCATCACTTCTAGAGAGGAGATTTGTTCCAAGAACCACTCAATGCTCCTAGTTCATAAACAGAGCTCAAAGAAGATCCACCCCATTTTGGAGCAGATCCTCCTTTTTTCCAAGGGGCTGCAAAGCATTTGCAAAAGGAAAAAGCCCAGGGAACAGGTTTCCTCTGATCAAAATAGTCTTCTGATCAGCTGCGATCTGCCCATGAACTGGACACTGCATCTTTACTGTCATCCAGCTGACCAGAGGGCGTTGTGCCTTTACATGTCACTGATGGAGTGCTTTGCAGGACTTCATATGGGAACTGTAGTGACACCTGAGGCTATCAAAAAGTTGAGGAGATAAATCATTCAGCTAGTCAACTTTCCCATCACAGGCAAGATTTGTCTTCCTTTGCAGCTGGTCTTGCAAATTCTAGTTAGGAAATGAGAGATGTGAGGCAAGTCTGCTGAGCTAAATGGGTTTGTCATTGCTCCCGTTCCTTAAACTTGAGTTGCTGTGGGGACATAAAAAGCTGTTCTTGCTTGGATAGGCCAGCACTGAAAGCAACCTGCAGTCTTGTAAGCATTAGACTTACGAGCTATAACCATTCAACATAAAATTGTGTATGCCACTTTTGCAGGGGTTCTCACACTTTTCCTGTCAGGAAAAGAAAGGCTTTGCAAAGTTTACTCACCACCTCCTCCATTTCCTATCAAAACTTTGTTCTGGTAAAGTGTGGGTTGTCATCCATACAGACATACTCTTGCAAAATTTACTCTTCAGAAATCAAATTTCACACAAAAAACCCCAACCCCAAAACCAAAAAAACACCAGCACCAACAAAAAAGAATATTTTGAGCTTTCCAACAGAGATCTGAGATTTTGCAGCTTTCAGAACAACATTTCCACAAGGCATAAATATACATTATGGAAAATAAATCCATCTTTTTTTTTAAAAATAGTTAATTACCTTGGTAGAGGAAACAAATGAAATAAAAGATTTATGGATCCTTCTTTCTCATAGTGAAGGAGAAAGTGATCTGTTTGCAGGAGTTATATTTTCAGGCACTTTGCTGAGACACCCCAACCCCCCTCGGTTGCTGACTGTAAAATAAGAAAACTATTACCCAGCTGGGGTAACAATAGGCTCCCACAGTGCTTTTCTGCTCAGCCCGCAGCTGCCAGTGAAAGTGGAAACTACAGCAGCAGGATAACATTCTTTTCTTACAGCCTGTTTCTATGGGCAAGGAGCCCTCCCACTGCTTCAATGTATTTTCTATGCAAAACTGTAGAAGAAGTGACATTTTAAAAGTTTTGACCTTTGTTTTTTTTTTTGTCCCCTCCCCCCCTTTTTTTTTGCATGAATCAAGGCATAAATTTTTTAAGCCTTCTGACAGGGTATGTGTTAGGAACAGCAATAGCCATTACTATAATAACAAATGTTTCAAAATTTGAAAATTCTATATTGTGTGTAGCATACTGGTAACCTTTCTAGAGGAAAAAAATAGTGATGAGAGATACAGAAATCTTCTGATTATTGTCACAGGCAAACAGATGATTGTGGCAGATGTCATACACCTTTGCAAAATAGTGTCATTGAATGCTACCTTCTTATTTACTGATTTCGTATTTTAAGGCTAAAATTTCAAAGGATTTTGCAGGCAAAGATTTCTTTCCCTATACCTCTTCAAGGAAAAAAAATTAGTCAATTTTTTAAAAATTGCCTTTTTTTAAAAGTGTTTACAAGACAAAAATAGTGGACTGAATAATATTAGTGACCAGTAGTAAATGAACTACATATACATATATAAAAATTATATGGAATTAATCTGACAAAAAACTGCCATATTTTTCAGTTAGATTACAAACATAACAAAAAAAATACTGGTTAAAACATAAAACAACACACTAAATATCAGGAAATTATAAAGGATGTTAGTGATGTAAAACATATTTTCCCAAATACAAGCAAAATAAATTAAAACTGTTCAAGCGAGATGGGGAGGGGGAAGGGATGCCCATGAGCCATTGAAGTGAATGCAGAACAGATTCCAAAAACAAGCCTGGCAGGTGAATCCATGTGAGAGTCTTCCATTTGCCACCAATTCCCTCTGCTAGCTACCACTGCTATTCCCAGCTCACCCTAATGCTCTCCAAGGGCACTGGCCCTGCTGTTGGTCCATCTATATCTCATCTCTCTGGGTCTGACCCCACATTCTCTTCATACTCGGCCCTCTTCCCATCACATGTTGAAATCAATGGAAATTTTACCAGTGCGAATGATGACAAATGTGCCTATAGGACAGCAGTGTTCTGAAATAATCCGTTTTAAAAGATGTTTTAAAATTAGTTAAGATTTGGAGGATAAAGTTGAAAAATCCCACATTTTAAACTGGTGGCTCCATTGTTGGATTGATAAAGAGCTATAAAGGCTTCTTGGTAACCTGAGTCCTCCATCAGAACAAGATAAAATCATCTCTCACTCTACAACACACACACACTGTAACCAAATCCATCATTAGCAAACTACATCATTCATCATTAGGCAAGAATCTACTAGAAATTACAATGGGTCCATTAAAAGATTGGGAAGTCTAACAACAAAAAAAAAAGCGCAAAAGCAAAGGGAAAAAAAGCTCTCCCAGGAGGGTCTGTGTCAAGACAGAAAATTCTTTCAAGTCCTCTTAATCTGTGCCTGATACACTATAATCTCCTAGGACACCCCTTGAATTTCACATCCTATACAACCCTTCTCCAGGTAAACAGGGAATAGAAAACACTAATTTCTACCCAATCTGTATGTTTTTTTGTTTCCCTTGGCCGAGCATGCCCAGTAGATTTTCAAACCTGAGGTTGCTCTTTCTGGTGTGTGAATCAACAGCTTAAAAAAAATACTCAGAAATGTTTCCATGGTAAGTCTTCCACCAGGGAGGCAGGGACCAGCGACAGTTCTAGGGAAGGGAAGTCACTAGAGTACTTGCACCTTTTCTGAGGGTACCTCAGGCGTTGGGGCACAGAGCTCTGGAGTAGCTCCCAAACCCTGCACCCAGGGAAGGTGGTCTCCTCCCTTTGGTGGGGGTGCAACCACGTCAAACCAAGTGATCATTTCAAAAGTGTGTCTCTTGTCATCTGCTGTATTAATAGTGATTTACATGTTTCCTGGGTCCTTTGCTGCAATATGTGGGTGCAGGCAGAAGAATTCTAAAGGACTTTTAGGTTGATAGTGCTTCCATTATTCAGGACAATGTGCTATCCAAGGCAGGCAGTTATTTGGGATAAATAGCCTATCCCCATTTGTCCAAAATAGCCAAATGTCTGGCATGAGTCATGCCAAACAGGCAGCTGCACGGCAGGAGTGTAGTACTGGCATACTAAAAAGCAGAAGAGATGGAAGGGGGCAGAGAGAGCTAAAGGTGGCACCAGTGTACAGTGACAGAAGGTTTGTGGGGTCAGTAATGCACAGCTATCACACTCACGAACACTGTCAGATGACACTATCATAAATGGCAGCGTTCGTCTGCAGTTTGTGCACAACAGTTTCCTAGACACCACTCATCTCCTTAACACTATAAACAGACAATAAACAAATATCTTAGAGGGCACCGTGTGGGAGCTGCTGGCAGCTATTCCCTCTGGAGCACATGCATTGCAATGAGGTATCACCGTCAGCACGGACAGGAGAGCTCTGGGTAAGAGTTCCTTTAGTAAGTGTGCTGCGTCGTGATTTGCAGAGCACAGGGCATTTCCCCAGCTGTCTGAGATGGATTCCTGAGAAGGAATGGCTTTCACAAGGAGCAGCGTGAACATCATATGAATAAATTTCCAGGTGAGTGAAGGTATCTGTGTCCTTAGCTGGCTCCCAGGTAAAGTCTTGTACATGCCGACTTGTGAGCACTGTGCATACCCCTGCTGGGTGCAGGCACCCTCCTGTCCTTTCCAGGCTGTGAAGTCTCTTCCTCCCTCAGCATTGCCTAAGTACTGATAATTTATGCAGCAGATACTCCCGTGAAGTAGGTTATGGAATTAATTTCACAGAGAAAGAAACCAAAGCTGTAAAATTTGTGCCATACCCAACAAGACAAAGAAAGCACAAGACAAAGTCCTCAATGAAAATGGTTACTGAGAAAGTCTTCTATGACAGGAATATCCTTTGTTACAGTAACCATGATGCAAGCTCAGCAGGTGTCATTTCAAATTCAGTATCTTGGCCATCTACTTGTCTTCTAAAATAAATGAAAGCAGTCCCTGGCATGTAGTAAACTTCTTGCCAGACTTTGGAATTCTCTAGCTTACATTATCTTTAGCACATTTAAGTGCCAAAAAAAAATAAAAAAAGGAACTGGGTAAATGTGTAGTTAGTCATGCTTGTAAAAATGTCAACGCTGTCAAAAATATTTGTGTGAAAATCATAAACAAAATCTGCTGCCATGAGAAGTTTTTTGGTTCTTAATTATGGGACAAAATGACTTCTTTTTCATGAAGAGTTCAAAAAAAGAGAGCTAACACTGTGATGGAAATATTGGCACAATCTTGACTCAGCTGCTTCCCTGGGGCAATAAAGTTGCTCCCAGAAAGAAGAGGATTATCATCTTCACAGAATACCTTAAAAATCAAGCTAGTATGCCAGGCTAGCTTAGCAGGTTCCTAATAGGATGTGCAATCTTGTACCTCTAAGCATGTTTGGAGGGTTTCAGGTGCTTAAAGGCAAGAGAGGGTTTGTTAGCAGTCCTTTACTTGGCATTTTTGAGTGTCTTTCTAGAACTGCAACTCTCAAATTTGCACGCTTGCTTATAGGGGCTGGATAAGCATATTTTATAACATAAAAAAATAAACAAAAGCAGTAGGTCACCAGACCAAATCATGTAGGTCAGTGGAGAGGAATACCTACAGCTATCGCAAGGTTTGTGCTCGCTGACCTGCGGGAACAGTTGGTGGTCCCAGTCCATTTCTGAAGGACAGATGTTCTCACCCGCATGCTACCACAGGTGGCAATGCTGGGGTCAGCAGACCCCATGGGCACATCCCAGGAATGAACCCCCACAGAGAGGGTTCACTGGGGCCAGGTACACTGACAGGTCCTTTGGAGAAGTTGGACTCTCTTCCCCCTCTCTTCTTTGCAGCTTTGTAAAAGCAGACTCACACTGTTACAACTTGTGGTGAATTGCTAAATTTTCACTGATAGTAAAGTCACAAGGAGTGGAAGTGAGCATTCGGTGATATGGTCGTTTGGGGACTTAATTTTCAAGCCATGCAGTGAGCTCAGGCCTTGCTGTCTTCTCAGAACAGGATCATATGCGTTTGGGCAAAGTTGTAAAGTGTAAGACTCGCAAACCAACATTGAAACAGACAGAGAGCCAAGCCATTTAAGATTTATTTTAAGATTAGGGTGGTGAACATTGGAACAGGTTGCTCAGAGAGGTAGTAGAAGACCCAGCCCTGGAAATACTCCAGCCTAGATTGGATGGGGCTCTGTCTAACCTGACTGAGTTGAAGATGTCCCTGTGTATTGCAAGGAGGTGGGAACAAGAGGGCTTTTAAAGGCTCCTTCCAGCCCAAATCATTCTATGATTTCTCTTGTCCCGAGCTGAAAATATAGCTTGCTAAAATTGGTGTCCAACTGTACTGCTATGGCAGAGTCTGGAGAAATGACTCTGAAAGGTCTGTCACAAACATGGCACAGAACAGGCTGCTAGAAAGAAGCAAATTCCAAAAAGGGCTGCAGCAACTAATGCAACATTTCCTGCTGAGTTTTATGGTTCCAAGACCTTTTACAGAAATGGTTTCCATCCCTTAATATCCCTGTGAGTTTACTACCAATGTCCTACACTGCAAATGTAAAAGATTTCTTGAAACAAAAGAAAAATTCGTAACATTCATCTTGTGTTACTCCATTTCAGTTGTTATCTTCTCTGCTCATAGAATTTCAGATTGATGCTTGAAAAGCAAGGGAAAACAATCTTATATTAATACTCACTAGATTTAGTCATGGGAGTTTACATTATCCTATTCTATAATTGAAAATATCTGCATGTAATTGAGATACAATCAAAATTCAAGCAACATTTTACATATCACAAAAGGAATAAAACCTGAAGCAGAAAAATATGACATTAGATGAACAAAGGCCATGTTGGCTCATTTCAATCATGTCTACCTTCAATTCTACAAAGCTCTCCTGAGACAGTCCTGGTACCTCTTCCTTGCTATCCCCATGAAAACAAGCGTTTGCTGGAAGAACTAAAAAGGTGAGACTCTCTTATGCACTGCCTTTAAGGCTTACTCTTAATCAGATAGAGGAATTTCTAAAATATTCCATGCTTCCTGAAAAAAAAGGCATAAAATTAGAACTGGGTAAGTTTTTGCCACCCATTTTTGTTTGATTGTGAAAAAATTCCATTGTTTTAACAATAAATAAGAACAGATTTGCTACAGTGTTCAGTGAGCATGAGGACTACGGGAAAAGCAGATCAGGAATAAATGGATTAAAGGAAAGACAGTCTTCTAAGCAGAAGGAAAAAATATTGCCTGGAGAATATATTGAAATGTTAAGTAACACAAACAGTAGTCAGTGACCTGCCTTGCACAAAGGGCAGCAGGAAAATAAAAAAGTACTCTCTACCTCTGGCTGTCCTTGTACAGGGAAAGGGAGGCCTTGAAAGCACTGTCTTCTTGTCAGGACTTTCAGCAGCAGCTCTTCCCATCCTCTGTCCCCCAGAGAGCCAGCAGGAGGATGCATTGTCATCAGGCCAGCACAAGACAAGCCACTTACAGAATAAGTCAGCAAGACTGTCATGCTAAGAAATGCCATCTGCTTTCTGGCCTGTTCCTAGCACAGTACAAAACCACATTGCCAATGGCTCACACAAGGGAGCCTCCAGAGGCATCAGAATTTCTTGCATCTCTTGGGAAATTGGCTTTTCCAAGGCCATCTATTTCCAAGGTTTCCAGAGCACAAAGACAAGCAAAGTGGGTTCTTTTACACAAAAAATAGTGAGAAGATTGCCTCAGCCTTGTTGATAGCATCATCAAAATTCAATCTAGGTCTGATAAACTGTCAAGGTTTGTTTTCCACATATAGGCTCTCAGCTCATTGTCCTCAGGCTGTTGGGAGACAGAAGAGGGAAGCAGATACCCTTGGGTCTCTGAGATATCACTGAAGTATTTCTATAAAACCTTGTCCCCTTCTGTCAGTTTTTCTGGGATCCTGAACATACTGGATCTTCCTTTCTTTGCTGCTGACATTTTAGGGTTCAGAAGCTGGGTCCCCTCTACTGGGCCTGAGCACAGTACGGTATCACAGACATTACTAGTTCACACCACAAAGGATGAGCAGAGAAGATGTGTGAGATAGGACAATGGGGAAATATTTCCTGATAAGAAGGATCAAAGCCATCTCACTGTTCCAATATCCTGGCGAGTCCATGAATAAAGCTGTTGCCCTTATCTTTCCCATTCTTCCATTGCTATCTCACATCCAGCCAGGATTTCATAATAGATGCCTGGAGATAGAGTTAGGCTCTTTGCTGGATTTGAGTCCCACTAATGCAGTTCTTCCAGGGCAACTGTGCTACTCTTAAGTGTATTTATCTGCCTTTTTCCTCCTCTGAAAAGCTGTTGGAGGAGTCTGTTAGACTGCAGTCTATGGAATTGGATGAGATCTACCCAAAGGTATGGAAACAGATGATAAAAGAGCTCACAGGATCATTTTTCAATGCTTACTGGCAGTCCTGGCTAACTGGGGAGGTTCTGGTTGACTGGAGGTTGACCAATGTGATGTCCATCTACAAGAAGAGCCTGATAATTCTGGGAGCTACAACTGTCAGCCCAACCTCAGTGTCTGGGGAGATCATGGAGCAGATCATCCTGAATGCCATCACACAGCCAGGTGCAGGACAGCCAGGGGAATATTGTGTCCAGCAGGACCAGGGCAGTGATTGCCCCCTGTACCTGGCACTGGGTGAGGCCACACCTCAAATCCTGTGTCCAGTTCTGGGCCCCCACTACGAGAAAGACATTGAGGGGCTGGAGAGTGTCCAGAGAAGGGCAATGGAGCTGGGGAAGGGTCTGGAGCACAAGTCTAATGAGAAGCAGTAGAGGAAGCCGAGGGTGTTTAACCTGGAGAAAAGGAAGCTGAGTAGGGACTCTATCACTCTCTACAGCTACCTGAAAGGAGGTTTTATTGAGATGAAGGCTGGTCTCTGCTCCCATGTAACATGCAATAGGACAAGAGGAAATGGCCTTAAGTTGTGCCAGGAGTGGTTTAGATTGGGTATTAGGAAAAAATTCTTCAGGATTGTTAAGCACTGGAACAGACTGCCCAGAAAGTGGTGAAGTCACCATCCCTACATATTTAAGACATGTAGACAGGGTGCTTAGGGGCATGGTTCAGTGGTAGACTTATCAACACTAGAGAAACAGCTGGATCTGGTGACTTTAAAAGTCCTTTTCAAGCTAATGAATTCCATTATTCTGTTCTAACAGTTTGCAACTTTTCTTGGCTGTGTTACTGTCAAAGTAGATACAGACAGATGCCTATACCTAATGCTAAGGTTAAATGACCTATCAGCAGAAGAATTAAAGACTAAAATTAAAATGGTGTCATTTTGTGACAATGTTGTAATCTGCCTGTTTGGAAATTCCTGGATCTCTGCTCTATTCACTGCGAGTTTACTAACTTTAATTTATGTAAGGCACCATAACAATAGACATCTACAAAATGTAGACATCTGCACCAAAGCTGTTTTGCTTTGCCTTTTCTTTATTGTAAGCCATGTGGCCTATGGTAGCTGTCTAATTCAGATTGCGCCAAATTACTGCTGGGGAGTGCTTACATCTTTCCATTGACTCTAACAGGGGAAAAGAAGAGGTGGACTAGTTCACATGTCTGCATTGTGCATCTCTTGATTTTAGTCATTCCTATATAAATTTTAGTTACTTAGACCACCACAAGAGTCACTATGCAGTTTAAGAGATTCCATTAAAATTGTATCTTCACATACAGGGCAAACAACAAAGGTAAGGTGGTGAGTGATATCAAAATTTTCCAGAAACAGGTTCAAGCTCATGTAAGTAAACAGTTTAGGATGGAATTCAGCCTCAGAACAAAATGTAGAGATTGCTTGTTTGGCATAGCTTTCCCACAGTAAATAATAGATACAAAATTAGCTAGTGAGGGAGGAAGGGGAAAAAAAATAAATCATTTGCTTTCACTTGCAAAGCCTTTAAAGCATTCAGAACAATATAAATCCTGAGACAGACAGAGACTGTCCTCTACAGATGGGCACTGGGCATCTGCAACAAAACAAAATCATGACCCTACATATAAGTTTCTGTGAGGGGCCATTAGATGGGAGACAGCTCATTGTGTGCACATGTGCTTGGATGAGAAAAATGAGTCACTCCCAGCTCTGGATCAAGCAGGTGATGTAAAGGATTGGCAGGGAGAATGATGCAGACAAAGGCTCTGCTTTCTGAAAAGCACTGAGTCACATCCTAGGAAAAGGCATAAAAAAAGAAAGCAAAACTGGATGCAGCAATATCAGTTGAGAGTTGGGAGCAAGGAGGAGCACACCTACTGCTGCTACAGAGCATGCACACCTATATCAACCAGGAAGCCCAGACTACATTTTGCAGTGTCTTCTTCAGGGCCTTAGGATTGAATCTTCCTGTCTGTTCAGCTGCAGTTTCGTTAGGAGCAGTCTTTTCTGTAATTTCACGTGTCAGTATGATGTACAATTCTCTGGAATGACAAATTCTTCAGTAGTCACAGGGCTGGTAAGAAGTAGGCTGCTGCTAAGGAGAGTCAGGTCCACCATTTTTCCAAAGTTTTGCTGTCCTTCTTAGCAGTATTTCTAACTTGGTATCAGTGAAAGGGTAACCAGGAGCTATGCCATTACATTTATACTTTCAGAGATGGACTGTTACAAACACTCTAGGATCAAAACCAGCTATTAGCGCAGTGACCTCTTAATTCCCCTGCTATGTTTTACCTAGATTTTAGAGCAACAGGAAGGCAAGCAGAGTCTTTTAGCTCTAGGCTGTGGGCCAGCCATAGTGGGCTGCCATTGTGTTGAGCTGCTTAGGTATCCTGCTCTTCCTTTACATCACAGATTCCCTCTACTTACTATGGGTAGTGGAGATTAAAGCTGTTCTTTTCAGTGACTTAGAAGAATTCAGCTCACACTGTGACACCTTTTTGTTGATTTTACTAAGCCCTGGCCATTCACAAGATTGAAACAAAAAGCTGCAGACATCTAAGCTGGATCAGGGGGACAGCCACTAGCTCTATCACCTTCTTGGATGTGGCAGAGCAGTTAACTCCAGTTAGGCCTTCAGGGACTAGCTTCTGATATGTATAATAGATTCAGAAACCTGATTTCTGAGCTTGGGACCCCTCAAAGGAGGCAGCAGGTGTCTACCCTTTAAGGCACAGCCAGAGTAATTCTGCAGGGCAGCTTCTCTATTGCTTTAGAAGCCTCTCTCCCTGTGCACGTGTAACAATTGATACAGCAGATGCTCTGAGAGGTAGAAGTCACCAGGAAAATGAATACAAATTGAGTTAAAGATTAAGTCGAGAAGTGATGCTCAGGCAGCATAAATTGACTTAGTGATATTTTTAATTTTTTGCGCATCCAAGTCCTGTTTCCTCAAGTCTCAACTCAGGTTTCATTAACGCTTCATGATGCCCTCAGAAGAGCTTCTTGCTTTGCATCTGCTCTGGCTTTGCTTCTGTGAAAGTAATTTTTGTGTATGCTGGTGAACAGATGTGAGTAAGAGATAGATCTGGGTAGGTTTGGGGATTGTCATTCTCTTGACACTCTTCTGCAAGTTCAAAGAGGTACTTGTCACTCAACCCCAGCTTTTGGGAAGAAGCATTGGCCAGTTTTGGGACACCACACATTTTTGCTGGGCTCTGACAGCTGATCCTTGAAACCTTCTGGAGGGACCAGGCTGAAGCCCGAGACCAGAGTGACACATGAGACAATTAACACACTAGACCTCCCCATCCCCCAGTGAACTTTTGTCAACCTGTCCTCTTCCTGAAAGGAAGGGGGAAAAACATCCTTTTTGTAGTGGCTGCTCATTATATAAAGCAAATCGAGAGTGAAGGGAGGGAGCAAAGAGATGGCACAGAGCCCGATAAGTGCACCCTTAAATCTATAATTAAAACCAAAGGCAAGTTCCCAATATAGCCAATTCAGTTATATAAGATCTTACAAAAGCTTCACACTGTTTGCTGGGTTTTGCTTTATTACTGTTCCCTCTCCTCGGAGTTCACTTCAGGTCAGTAGCGGATGAGGTATTACAGTCAGAGTTTATGGCAGGGTAGAAATCTAACAGTGCCCTGTTTGTAAAGATATGCAAGTGTGCACCCAGAGGGAAAAAATAATCACTGGCTCTACTTGAAAGAGAAAAAGTTAATGGTCACTTTGAAACTCAGTTTAGACCACATCTAGCTCCGGAAGCGAATTGCTAGTTACTAAGAAATTACTTGAAATGATGTTCTGAGAGTCTGTGAAAGGCTGCTCCTTGCCCACTGGTCAAAGAATTATGATAAAACTACACGTAAGACAGGAAATCAGGCTGGATATGGCCTGCTAGCCAGCCAGACTGAGGAATGAGGATACAGTAGTTTTCTCAGAAAGCCCATGACAAGTCTGTACCACATTTTTTCATGCCTACTAAACGCATCGTGCAGGAAAACACGAGATCAGCTGGTATATTTTGAGTGTAGGCAGCTCACTGCAACCGTACTGGGAGTAGCTACTTCCATGTGGGAGTTGGAAAATGTATCAAAACTACTACACTAAATAGTATGCTAGCTAGATTTCAGAAATATAAATAAAAAGCAGTTATCGTTATTGATGAAAGCCATCACTGCTGCATCCTCCTCTTGCATTCTTTGCAGCAGCAGCAGGCAGTAGTACTCCTAAAAACAATGGTTTCCTAGGACGATGCTGAAGTTAAGCTCTTCCTCCATACAAAACCCCCCGAAACACAAACCACCAAGAATGCCACATTGGAGCTACCACTCAGCGGTAATCACACACTGCACAGATCTCCATGTATTTCTGAGGCACAGCATTCCAAAGAGAAGGAGAATATGGGAGCCAGGGGAAGGAGGCAGAATTGCATTCTCCGCTTTTTGGTTAAGAGACAAAGTTTAGGCACATGTAATGTTCATTAGTTAATGCAATTTGCTGAAGTCCCCTATCCTCGGGTGGTAAATGTCCTCAAGAAGAAGTTTCCTGGAAAAACCTGGTAATTTCTGAGTATAGCACCAACATTCACATATCAAAACACCTTCATGTTCTAAACCCCAACTATATTTAATTTGTCCCACAAAAATAGAAGTATGGGAAAAAAGGAACACTTTCAAAAAAATTCCTAAAATACTACTCTTTCTTCCCAGTGACAACCAGAAATGCTACTATTTTTTACCAACACCATAAGTATCAGAAAAATGGGAAGAATTATTTTCATGAGTGTTTGTGAAATCTATGACCATCTTTTCTTTGCTTTTTCATGAAACCACAATGAAATATACCTTTCAAAAATTAGGTTTTAAATTGTGTGTTAATTACTTGAACTGTGTTTGAGCTGTGACAGTTCTCACCTTGCAAATATTATGTGGAAAATCACCATGGACAAAACTGCGTTGCTGATGCCGTTTAATTAAAATATGATACCTGACTGGGTTCGGTTCCAGTTCCTTCTGCATGGCTCCATCAGAGGATTTTTATGATTAATAACTGACAATGTCAGGTACTAAAATGGTTATCCAAAGAGGTTTTTTTTTTTAATTGCACTGGTTTGAAAGCTGAGGCTCAGCTCTGCAAAGACCTGTGTGGGAGAGCTGTGGGAAGGAGAGGCTCAGGGATCTTACTTTCCTCATGTACCCACCAGCCCTCGTAGCAATGTGGGTGCTGGCAGAACTCCAGTCTCACAGTGACAGTAGCACAAAGTTCTTCAAAGACAGGTTGGTCTTTCCAGGGCGGTGGCTCTACAGCTGCCACACAAACCAGCGGATCTGGTGGTAGGCAGAAGGAATGCCTGCTCACCCTTTTAAAAGCTTACACATGGTGCAGAGACACTCTGGATCCCTAAGTACAACGACACACAACATGAATACAATGTTTTCACAAAGTTCTGTGAGGCCATGTCAGATGTGTGGGGCATAAATGAGGAACAGGCTCATGAGGTTTCACTGGGATGTAGTATCAGCCCAGATTGTACCTGCTGACACCAGTCATACTCACAGCCATCACCAAGTAGCTGTCTACAAGAACGCTGACATCTCTGTATTAAAAGGGAGGATTGACACTAAAATTAATGCTCACATGGTTACTATTTTCATCATAAGACTGTGACATGAGCTGTTGTTTTCTGAGCAAAGACAATGATCAGCTTTTGTGATATTACCACAGAATCACAGGTTGGAATGGACCTCCAGGGATTATCTTGCCCAACCCCTCTGTCCAAGCAGGGACACCTAGAGCAGGACCATGTCCAGACAGTTTTGAATACCTTGCTGTATATAACTTTTCATATCTCCTCATCTATATATCCACATAATCTTCCAGCTATATATTCAATAGGACAACTTGCACCATTAAGCAGGCATTATCTATTTACCATGTAACATTCTCAGACAAAACTTAATTTTTAGCTAAGGAAACAGGAAAAATGGATACAACACAGGCTCTTCACACTAGACTATGGCACGTTTTTGTAAGGGCACCACAAGGGTCTAACAGGAATGTCTATAAGCAGCTTGTGCCTAAATGAGATGCACCACCAGCAGTTCCATGTATGCAAGCTCTTCTCTTGTGTTTGTCTAAAATGTTTAAACCATTTCCCTCAGCATACCACCATCTTTCACACGTTCTGACAGATAGAAGCTCAAGGAGAAGAGTGCATCTGGCAACTTTTCGCTGCCAAAAGGTGGTAAACAAGTCCTGTGCAAATCTCATGAAGAGGATCAATGTCTGTGTCAGTCTTATGTTGCTTTCTCATGTGACATCTGCTCTGAGAACACAGGGACAAAAATCGTTTGATGGTTCTAAGTGTTTGTTAGTTTTGTGGTGTTTTTTACCTAATGAAATCAAAGTAATCATGCTTGAGCTCTAAGAGCCAATCAGGTTCTGGATGGGATTGACTTGACTACAGGATTCTATTTCCTTGAACACATTTGATAATCATTACAGTCTATCAGCTTGGTAAAATAACCTAATTGTGTCAGTGCTGGAACTAATCGACTGACTTTCCAGGGCTCAGATAGTCTAATTATTTCTTCATTGTTGATATTTGTTTCAAAACTAGTTTGCACTGTCTCATAGATTTTCAGCTTCAGGTGCCATGTCTTCTCCTAAAATATGCTGAAAAATTAGTTTCCGTGCTGTGCTGACATCACATTCCCTTCTTGTTGCCTTTTTTATGTTTTACGTCATGAAACAGCACGAATTATTTCAAGGGACCAATCAAATAAGGTGCACAACATACATATGGCAGATCTTATATGCCGTGACAAAGGATAAATGTTATAAAACAGCCTCTGATTTCTCATACAGTAACAGCTTCTTTCTCATTACAGTCATCTGCTAACATACTTCTTTTTTTGTTTTGATTTCTCCATGCCTTCCACTGTTTCTTTTATTTTCACCAATGTGGTTTCCACTTTAGGTAGACCAACTGATAAAGGAAATCTCCAGTTTGGTTTCATTTTCCATTCATGCTGTTTTCTTTCCTTAATATTTACAAGAAACTTTTCATTTATCATTAAACACCCCCCTCAGAATATACACATTCAAAGTTATGCTTAGTAACAGTGAAAATGGAGATTGCTATGGTAAAGATAAAGTTCAAAGGCTTTTACAGTTTCTTTGCTGTCCTCTTTCAAGTGCGTAATTGTAGAAAAACTGCCCATGATTTTCAAGGCTTTTCCTGTTTCTGAAGTTTTTAAAATCTTCCCATGCGCCCTTTGTTTTTTTGCAAAATGCATTGTTGTAAAGTGCCTGGATGTGAATAAATTGGTCACTGAGATAAGGAGCAAGTAAACATCTTCTCTTATATAACTCAATTAAAAAGATTTTAATCATACTGCTACTGTGCACTCTTTTAGAGCTGAATTATAATTTCTATACACTTGTGAAGAACACTATGAACAAATGATCCAGCAATGCTTGTGCACTTAACATACTTTTGAAATGGGCTTAAGAGAAGAGCTACTCGTTCTCAGGCCCCTCAGATATGACAAGAAAGAAAAAGAAAACTCAGTTCAATCTTTGAAGCAAACAAAACCCATAGGAAAAAAATTAAATATGTGCTCCACTTCTTGTCTTCTTCCCAGGGAAACCATGACAGATGAGACCCAGGAAGGTAGAAAAGATTTTTCTCAGTGCTTCAGAATTATTTGTTCTTCCTGCTTGTGGAGATAAAACAGACAATACAATGATGGGTCCTAGTCAGATCTGCACTTAGGCATGGAAATTGCTTTTCTCCAGTGACTGTAAAAAGAACCAGGTTTTGTCAGTAGCAGTCTGAATCACTGAAGATTTTGGATGCAATAGGAGTCAGAAAGCCTAAATCAGGCACCCCAGGTAGTCAGCTGAAGTCTAAAAATGGGAAAAATAAGGGAGATAGAGCACCATAAATTTAGAGGGCAGATATTCTTCTATTCTAAGTCTTCAAATTGGCCTTAAATCTATGCTATGATTGTAGTACCTTGGTTCCTTCTGCTGTGGGTAATGAGGTCTCTTCTGAAACCTCTTGCTAATTTACACAACATCTGAATGCAGGATAGTATTATGTCACTTCTCTGCTGTTTTAGCATTTCATTTGCAGGCAGCAAATGCTCTTACCTACTTGCATGCTGTCAAAAATGTGTGTATCTTTTGTGTCCACAGAAGTTCTGTGACAAGAGGAGGTTCCTCTCTAGAATCCATCCCTTACCCTGCAGCTGTTGGAGCTTTCCAGCCTGCTGCTAGCAGGCAGACATAAATTATTGGTAGTGCTGGCAATGGTTCTCTTGTCTTAGCTCAATGTGGAAACAATTGCTCAGGGGTCCTGTAAATAATAGTTCTTTGGTATCATCTGGAGAAAAAAAAAAGAGAAGCCCCTTGATACACCATAAGCTGGCAGCAATTTTCACATTACTCCAGACAGTATCCCATTCATTGCTTGACAGATCTGGTTTTAATTCCAATTCCTCCTTCTCCTTGAGCTCTCCTGTTGCAGGTAGACAATAGAATTTAACTGTTTGTGTCCATCACACATGGCTTTATTTGCTGCCAAACTGTTTCTCTTTCAGGAGAATATCTAGCAATGAGCACAGACAAGTACTGAGGCTGTCTGTCCCAAAAAAAAAAAAAACCCCCCAAAAAAAAAAAAACCAAAAAAAAAAAAAAAACCAAAAAAAAAACAAGCTAAGAAGATCTGAAAGTAGCGTGTGTGAAACCCACTGCACAGGAAAATTATCTTTAAAAATACATCTGCCTGATGTACTCTTACATGATATCCCTCTATGATGTCCCTGATCAGATCAGGGATGCAGTACCACAAATAATGAGATTGGAGAGGAAGCAACACAGTTCTGAGAAAAACTGCACTCCAGCCTAGTGCATTTAAAAAATGTTCCCAGAGTGATCTTAAGTAATGCAAATTATGCCGGAGAACAGAAAGTGCTCATACCTCAATCTGCAGTTCTGTTAGCTGCACAGAATCTTTTGCTGAAACCTGTCTAGCAAGCCCTTGGTCCACTTGCACGTGTAACAAGATGCTTGTTCCATGGAGACAGAGAGGCAGACATAGAACACAAACAAGTTTTGAGAGTGGTTCTATTTGTGTTACGATCCCTGTGTGGTACAAAAGCAGTTTCTCTGAGGACTGATGTACACACGGAAGCTGCTGGCAAATCAAAGGCAATGTTAGAGCTCTGTCACTTTGAATAAACCCCTTTTCCAGCAGCCATAAGGTCAATTTATTCCCATTACTCTTGCCCTGACTACTATGACGCAATAAACTTTTAGAAGAAACAGCAGCCAAGTATTACATGAAGGTAGCAATCGCGACTGGCTGCATTGTCCTCCCTAGATACAAAGGTTAGCCATAGGTTCCTGAGATTTTTTTTTCTGCTTACCACAGCAACTGAGATGCAGGTGTTCTTCTCAGAGAAATTCCTGCCTAGGATATCTGCAGTGTGCAGTAGTGTCTGTGCAGAAGCAGATGATCCTTGTGCTTGTGTCGGCAGACCTGCGTGGCTGGGCAAAATTAGCTTTCAGAGCCACAATTCTGAGGTGCCATCTGCAAAGCACAAGAATGCATCATACCATGAGAGTACAAAATATATGCATCTTCATCCAAGACGCTGGCCTATCTCCCCCTGCCATATGCTCCAACTGCTAAGCTAAGTTGCCATTCCTGAGTATGTGCCAAACAGTAAAAACAGCATAACCCCTTGAGTTATATCCAGTAGTGCAGGGCTACTGGATCTTCAACTCATCATGATTCAGCAGCTGAAAATTCAAATGAAGGTGTAATATTCATGACTGACTGTGAAAAGTGAATTTAAAAGTAGGAACCAGAAGGAAGTAAACCAAGATATATTTGACCTTTCCTTATTTATTTTCTTTTGTGTTAGATTCCTGTGTCCCACATGGAGGAAAGGAATTCATAAAGGAATTAAGAAAGAGCATAAAACAATATTAATTAAGGGATAAGTAACTGAAAGATTGTTGAGTATAAATATGATCCAATTCACTGTTGATTCCTTACTGAAAAATTCAGAATTTAGAAATGAGATTGATAGCAACTAACAGGAATTCAGATAATTGTTATAGAACTCATTAAAGAAACAGATGTCCCATGAATTTTTAAGCCAATATGAAGAATTGAATGGAGAATCACAGCCCCATTTGCACACTGTACTGCCTTTCAAAGTTTTCACTCTGTTCAGAGTGACCTAGTCTGAATTCTGTGTTTTTAAGCCGGAAATAATAAAAGTTAGCCAACAGTACTTACTCTAAAGACTACTGGGGAATTAATGTTGATTCTCAATCATGTTTTATCCAAATTCAGTAGTGTGGGGTTACACTTTCACTGGAATGAAGGTTTAACAAGCACAAGAAAGAACCTTGGAGCAATAATTAGATAATTACAGAAATACCATCCCTTTAAGTACCACTCAACTGCTCCCACAGGGGATTCACAGGAAGACCCTAGTACAAAATGAGTGGAAATACAGCACCAGTGCTGAGAGATTTTGGCCCCAGTTCTACAAACACTGATATAAATTACCTCACACAACAGAAGTCCAGGCTGTGCTGTTATATACTTGTGTTCACATAGGACGTACACATAGGAAATGCTTATTATTCTCTGGAAAATTCCTGCCTTGGTTGCTGTTCTTATGCATGCCACATTTGCAAAGGAAAAAAAAAGTTGCCCTGCTTCACTGGGAAAGTGGGCAGCAGGTTTCAGCAAGGGTAGGAATTTCGGTGGTTAGGGCCACTGGATGAGAGGAATATCAGCTCCACTGACTCCCTTCCTCTCCACAGCAGGTACAAAGAGACCTGGGAGGTCATGGGGAGGACAAAGTGGAGAAGGGACGAATTCAGAAACAGTTTGAGCCTTCCAGTGTAGCCTTTGGCTACAGCCATTGCCACAGAGCAGCTGCTGCCCACCAGCAGCAGTGAGCAGGCTTCCAGCCAGCCCAGTTTATTCGCCCAGTGTCCAACACGTGACTGCTCCATGGCAGCCTGAGTAGGATAATAGCTTGTCCCTTGTACATCCCTGATATCCAAGTAGAAAAGAAAATATTTTATATTAAGCAGTACAGTTTGTAATCATTTAGCTTTGATGAAATCTTTAGGAAGAATGCAAAGACCCAAGCAGGGAATATCAGAGGTACACTTTTCAAGATAAGTAAACGCACAAATTATATCACATGTTGCCAGCAGAAGTCAGTTCTAGTCTAGTAATTGGCTTTGTAGTTCTTCTGTTTTTAATATGTATTTGACATTTAACACACTGTACATATAAATTTTTTTGAAAACAAATAACAAACTGTGTTTCAGTTAGACTTGGGCAAGCATTTAATTTTCTCTCAAAGTGTCCCAGGAGCATAAGACTTCTTGGCTTTGCCATCCTTACTTCAGTGCATCTTCAGTGTCCATGTACAGACCTGCACAATTCCCTGGGTCACACATGTTCCATGCGCCAGAACTTACAGCAGCAAAACAAAGTGTTGTAATGTGTACATCATTCTCACAGTAACTATTTGTAAAACAGGGAAAACAGAGGTAAAAGCTCTGACAGACAAAAAATGGTCAATGAAGAGAAAAACTAGCATATAGGAATCAGTTGTATGTTTACAATACAAGGATATCATTAGAATCTGGGACAGGTTTTGTAGAGACACACCTACTATTTTTAGTCCTCTTTCATTTAATTAAGGCAATTAATTAAGGCTCTAGTTACTGCACAGAAAGCACTATCTTTTTATCTGCAAAGAGTGCAGGAGCAGACATTTCCCCCTATCTCTTAAGAAAAAAGTTCTGGGTTTTTCATGAGTTTAGTGATCAAGCATGCTGTCATTCCTATGACTCCAGAGCAGTATTTGTTCAGAGCTGCCTTCTTCAGCACAAGGCCTTTCGTAGTGGAGGGCTGCCTCTCACTTCACTCCTGGACTGGCGTGCCTGGAGGCAGCCAGACAGACCTTTAGCAGCATCTTCTTTAGTGACAGAAAGCCAGGTTTTAGAAGGAGGCCATGACTTGGTGCAGCACTCAAGCACCTTCTTGGATCTAAGTCTGTGTGTGCTCTCCTGAGCTTATTCAGCAGCTGCTTGAGGCCAAGCCTAAGTTACAGCAAATATTTAAATTACATAGATGCCTGTTGGACTCCAGCACGTATTTCAGCTCTTTGTGAAATAGGATCCACAGTGATTATGAACCCAGAAAACATCCTGAATATAACCGGATTCTGACAATTATATTTTACTTGGACCTACTTTTCTTGGGCACAGAACTGCAGCAAGTGGATTTGAACATAAACATACCAAGTTGCTTCTTTGTTTTGAATTTTCCAAGCACACATACCATGCACCTATGCATTTTTCCCTTGAAATGAACTTTTCTAATGAGTGGTAAAAAGGTGGTAACCTTCAAACTTAAGGCGTGAGACCACTGCACCCAGAGATGTTCATTAACTTCAAAAAGTCTCTAGAGGGATTGATGCACTGTTGTACAAAGAGGCTGATCACTCATATGGCTTTTACAGCAGAGCTCAGCCCCTGGGTTCCCCACCACCACAGGCACAGCGTTTAAAGTCATTTAAGAGATCTGGAAAGAAAAAATCTGGATAAAGGCTGGATTCCCTTCCAGCACATTCAGATGGGCCAAGGGTTGAATGCATTTGGCTTTGTGGCACTATGGAACTTCCTGGGAGGAAATCACTACTAGTGAGCAGCTCAGCCAGAAGCCTTGTTCTCCAGCCTGCTACTAAGATACCTTAAAAGACCTCACCATTTTACTCTTTTTTTGCTTATTTTTAAAACAGCCTAGCTTAAGTATCTTACAAAATATCTACCTGAGAGTGTTCATATTACTGTAGAAACTGTTTAAATGGATAAATGGCTTTCCTCAGAAAAATATATAAAGCAAACTCATATAAAAACAAATGATGATATTTTATATAAGTATATCATACATGCATGAATGTTTCCAAAGACACATTTGCACAGGACAGGCTGTAATAGATTAACTGCTCTGACTTCATGCTGTTATCCTCAATATGCACACAGGACCCATAGCTAGGAAGAACTGCTATTTCAAAGATACTTGAAAATATCTACTTGACTAGACAAAAATGACAGTATATAGACCTAGTGTTTTTCCTCCCCTTATCTTTGTGATTTTAAATCAGATTTAAGAGATGGGTGAATGCTGAAGGGTCATTCTAGCACCAGACAGACAGCAGAAAGCTCTAGAGTTTTGTTTCAGAATGGAGTTGGCTTGGAAACAGAGGTTGTATTAGAACATGTCCCCCCACAGCCCTTTTTCACAGACACACAAACACACTGCCCTCCACAAAACAGTACATCTGCAGGGCTCAGTTCACATGTGCAAGAGGTCAGTTTTGTGCGATTTATTCAGGGCTGTTACATACTGTAATGAAGAAGCTTTCTTCTCTGCTATACCCACTCTTACTAGTAAGATTAGAAAGTGAGTATTTCCTGTGGAAAGGATATTGGTGATGGTGCACTCCACTCTGGTTTCCGAACTGTCATATCCTATATGTGAAGGAGAAGGTTTTTTTAAAAGTCTTCTCATTCTTCATTTCTCTAGGATTTTCAGCAGCCACAAGGAATAAATGCAGTGTGATACATTATTTTGGCCCATGAAGTAAATTAACCATATTTGTGATTTAGAGATTAATTCACATTTTGTCATGTGAAAAAAATATGCTGTGGCAATGATACAAAAAAACTCAATCCCCCCAAAAACTCATTCAAATCTTAGATATGCAACAATTTACCCAAGGTTATTCACAGTAAATCTTCATAGTTCTGGGCTCAATTTCTGTATTTCAAGATTGCCTCTCTTCTCAAACACACAAACATCCCAGTTTTCCCTGGCACCTTAAATAACCGCTACATATCTCTTCCTTCACCCCTCCTCCCCCTTGCCTTTCTTCTGCGTTCTCTTCTTTTTTTTTTTTCCTTCCCTCTCTTGTTCTCCTGCCTCCAGGACCTCATAGTTACTACTTCATGCCCAATCGCTCCTATTCAGTGCTGTCTCCTTTTCTCTCTCTCCACTGGTAAGGAAAACTCACCCGAATGTGTATTCTCCAAGCACTCTTTTCATTTAAATGTGAAGAAGAGTCATTTGAGCCTCTCTCCTTGCAAAGAATTGGTCATTTGTCAGTTAAAGAAGTTTCTTATCTTTATGTACTTTTTAACAACTTGAGATATTATTGTCAAATGTTTTGGTTGTAAAAATAAGCATTTTTCAGGAAACCACAAGTGAAATGGTATTATTCTAACAGAAGCCATGACCAAATCTTTGAGTGCTCAACCCCCCAGCTATGCTTTTGACTGTAAATTGCTACCTAGTAACTGGTGTATCAGCAGACACAGAAAGTGATGTTTCCCCAAAAGGGCAGAAAGGCTCCCTCCTAACTCTGCGCTGCTTAACTTTCAGACACACTTTTGCCAGTGCTGCTCACCAATTCCCTCCCACCCAACTTCCATGCATATTCAATGGACCATATGCTTGATCTCAAATATCTCTGGGCATTATGGATCCTATTCACCAAGAAGTGGCTTCTACACTCGTGAGCAAAGCGGGGGGGAAAAAAAAGCCTTTTCAAAGAGCCTTCAAGGGTTTTCTGAGAAAGAAATCCTAGTACACAGTGACCTGTACATACCAGGCTATGGTCCACTTTAAACTAAACCCCCATATTTCTGTTGAACACACACATTGGCATTAAAAAATTCTCATTATTTTGCCATAAAGGAAGCCTGTATAGAGGTCTCATGAGGGATTTAAGCAGAAGTTTATTGACAAACACAAACCTAGCTATTCCTTGGAATCCAAAGTGGTTTGTGGGGTGACAAGGCAGTCCCATCACCAATCCCTGGTACATGACAAAAGCAGAGGCAGCTCCAAAGCTGATACACCAACTGCCTCGGGATCTGCCACACAGCCAGATGCCGTGTTGGGAATTTTTCCCGACACTGTAGCATACGGGCTTTGCATTGCCATTTGAAGAGCATGAGACAGGCAGAAACAATCTGGAGAGGGTGGGAAATGGATGGCATGTCAGCCTGGTGCTTGTGTTTGGTGTTTGGTTGTTAGGTGATGCTTAAATAAATACCTCTTTGGTCTTCAGACAAAGGAAAATATTGACCCAAAGGAAGCCCTGATGTAACTGTATTAGTTGCAATGCAGTTAGTATTAGTATGGGGATTAATTTGTCAATTTGTTTTCTTTCATTCAGTTTTCTTAAAAAGAAAAATAAAAATTTACCCCTGCAGGTTGTCGCGGAAACGCAGGAACAGTTCAGAATTATAGAAATTAGGCCACTGTGTAATCACACTTGTTTCTCAAAGTTCCATTTGTCGTCTTGTTAGTTCTGGGTAAACCAATTTCTGCAGCCTGGTCACCTACTGCAACCAATCCCAGCAAGAGCTAAGAGGATTCGAAGTGTGAGTGACGTGCAGGTTCATGGAGTTGTTAGATCCATCCCTTCTTTCTTCATCAAGGGTTGCCTGACATTGCACCTCTGCATTGCTTTTTCTAGACCATGAAGAAAGAACTGTACAAGCACTAGACAAAAAACCAGGGGAGCTGGAATTACCAGTGGGAGAAAGCAATGAGGCAGGAGGTTCGGAGGAGGAAAGGACCACATGCCAAGGAAACATGTACCAAAGGAAAAACACCAGAGAGCAGAGGAACATATGCACTTCAGGAAGATAGAGAAGATCAGGAATGTAAAGAGCACTGCAGAATGTTTGAGAAAAGGATACAAATTTTCCAGAGTAAGTATCAGTGATGGGGTGCACCACTGCTGAAGGGAATCCCTGAAGGTACCACATATGGGAGTTTCAATGTGCCACATTGGCTTTCTTTCATGCTTTCCAAGAGAGCTTGTTCTGATGGTTGTAAAAGTAGCTCACGTAGTAATCAGACTAAACAACTCCCAAGATGACAATTTCCTTCTTCCATTTTCCTCAGCAACCCTTCACCTACACATGGGCACACCTCCCTTCTGCCTCAGAGCTCCCCATGAGGCAAAAAACACTCTGCTCCAGATGCTCTGAAAACTCTGGAGGTCAGAGAACCACATGTGCATTGCCCCAGCTGACACTTGCACAGCAAGTGAGGATTCTCCCATCCACCTCTTTCTGACTGACCCAGAAAGGAAGGTGCAAGATCGTGTTTCTGCATCAAATGTTCCAACATCATTTGCACAAAATGTATCTCTTTTAATGCAGTACATTCTCCTGAAGACAGTCACCAAAATGGTGCTTCATCCTGTCTTGATGGCCCTTTGTACTATTTGCATCTCATATTTGTTTTTTTTCCACTGCAAGCAAGATTGCCTTCAGTGGTATTCATGAGCTGGAAAAAACAAATATGGAGAGAGAAATAAAAACTTGTTAAGAGAAGGAATTTAATTTTTCACCTGCACTGCTTGAACTGCAACATTTGTACTTATGAATCCTGAATAAGTGCTTGACCTTTTCTTTGTTTCTTCATTTATTATTCTCTCAGTTCGACTTCCCACTCTCTGTGTTACTGCATGTATTTAGGTATTTAGGTAGTTGCTCTTCAGCCTGTTTCTTCTTGCTTTGTTGAATTCTTACTCTGCAATCAGATGTTTGTGCAACAGCTCTTACTGCCAGCAGGACTCTGACACATATTTGGGTGGATGAATGTCCCTTGTCTTCAGTAGGGTGCTTGACTTTAAAAAAGAAAAAGCCTTAGGATAATAACACCTTTTAATTAAACCATGCACAACTCCCTTGGTAAGCACAAGGAAAATCCTACCCTATCTCCAACAGAAAAACAGAGAGCATCTTTTCATACCTGTGTCTTTAACGGCAAGTCATGAGACATATACAACACCATTTGAAAACTGCACTTATACTTTCACCCTGTGAGTGGCTTCTTGTTATGAGGCTTACAATGGATTAGTTTCATCTTAAGAAAGGAGATACAAAGATAACTCCTTGAGCACACTGAATGAGGTGCTGTGAGCTTGTTGTGATAAGGACCTGGTATTAGTTGATTGTCATCAAAGATCATGAATGTATTTATAGCACATCAAGCATGATGACAACATGGATACAGGTTGTCAAAGGAACTCAGTTCACAGAGAAAGCTAAATATTTAAGGCCCACAATTTCAGGTATGTTTGAGCTGAGAGCCTGTCTGTGGGCTTAGATCAGATCTAGCACAGCCAGAGGGAGAGCCTTTCAGCGTTTTTTTGCATGAGCTGCAAGCACCCATCCTACCAAGGGACAGGGATGTGGTAACAGGGAGGGCTCATAATTAATTGGCAGTCTGGATCACCTCCATTCCCTCTTCTTTTACTTCCAGGCCAAGTTGTGGCCATCCAGTTCAGCAGTTCTACCCTGATCCAGCCAATACACACAGAAGCTGCTTTCTTGGCTCCTTCTGGACACATGTCTACAGGTGCATTGCAGAAGATGTAGAAAACTTACAAGAAAAAAAACTGTCTGAGAAGGATTTTATTCATTCTATAATTTTCTGACAAGTGTGGAGGAGATGGTAATTTTTCAGTTCTAACAGATGCTTTTTACCTTTGTACCCAGACATTGCACTATAACATTTGCTCAAGGGAAACACTTTAATCAAAAATTCCAGAAAGAATGAACAAATACAAGTTCCTTGCCTAAGCAAAGCATCATTACGAAAACAACCTTATCATTTTTTTCTTTTTAACTTAGTGTTTGATGACACCTTGGAATCAAGGTAATACATGAAGCTGCCATTCCAATCTATATTTCTTCCACTCCTAAGAATAGGAAAAATAATTTCAGCTGACTGATCAGAAATCAGAAGGACTAAGGTTACAAAGAGGCAATGAAATCCATTTTGCAACTCTAACTCATTGTTAAGACAGCGCCACAGATTGCATTCAACTTAACTAGAGGAGTTAATGTGTTCCACTAAATTAGAAGTAGTCAGATTACCAGCTAAAAATACATATTTTCTTATTATTTGCCGAAGCTTTTTAGATTTTTCTTTTGCTTAAATAATTTTGCTTTGTTTTCAGACACTTACAGACTAAAACAGGAGGTTTGTATTTGGCAGCCTAGATCCTCGCTGTTCCTCGCCTCAGCTTTGTGGCGTGGTTTTGTCCAACCAGTAGCCAATGAGGTTTGTGTGCTGAACAACTCATGCTGAAGGAGAAGCAGCTGCTCACTGACACCGCACTCTACAGCACACAAATCTTGCACTTTTGCAGAAAGAGAACAAATACTTGCAGAAAATACACATGGAGTTTGATGCTCAAGGGGTATAAGATTAGGTCCAGTGTATTGACTAGGGAAATAGCCTGCAGGCCTTAGGCCAGCAAGGCTGCCTGCCAGTGACTTCATTAGGGCTTTTGCCTATGAAAGGGCTGCCTGTTTGGATCCTGGAAACTTGCATCAATACGTCATTTTGTGTGACTAAAGTAAGCAGAATGTGTCCAAAGCGCTGGCCAGTTACGGACCTCAATCTGCCTCCATTTGCAGGCAGTGTCACTCTTAGGAAAACAGGTTTGGATTTGATCAGAGGCTCTTTTCAATAGGACTTTCATCACTGACTTTAACTGACAGAGTGGCTCACGTGAAAGGTCCCCATTTTCTCTTATGTCTTCCCACAGCAGACAGTGGCAGCTGATGTCCTTCACAGACTTTGTCCGTGAATCCCAGAAACACAAAAATCTTTGCAAATTTCTTTGCACCCTCATGATAAACTTCCCCACTTACCACCCTCTCCTCGTGGCAGTGGGGCAACCATGATGCCAGTAACTCCCAGAGCTCCTCTGCGGGGAGGGGAAAAAAGAAGGAACATGCGAAAGTTCTGAACTTCTGGCAGTATAAATCTACATACTTACATTGAATAATCTTATGACATGCAGCTCCAGCAGTTCAAGAGCAAAACAGGGAGAATCCAGCAAACAATCTCCTTCTTGAGCTTCAATGCTCTCTCATACCATCTGGACCACAGGAGGGATAGACTAGATTGGTGGACATAGTAAACCTGCTTCGGGATTTAAAGGGTTTTGTTAAAGAGCATCAGTTAGAGGAAGCAAAAACAACAAACACCCCAACCCCTTGAACTAGCATTACATGCAGGTACCTACAGCATTCTTGCTCATGCAAGACAAAACCAGGAAATACAAGAATCTTGAATTCTTTGCTACATGTTAAAAAAATAATTATTTTATAGGTGTATGACAAATTATCATCCCTCTGGTTTTTTTTCAGAGATTCCATTTTTTTTCTTTCCAATTTGCTTATTTTCTGAAGTTCACTGAGAATATGTACTTCAGTTGCCTCGAACTAGCAACATAAAAATCTTCGTTAAAGGACAAATTGAAAGTGATTATGCTACTGATAAAAATAGAGGAATTACTTCAGGAGACTTCATCTACAGCTCAGAGCACAGTAGGTCTAAAGATTTCTGAAAATTCATCAAGTATTTGTGTCATCGTAAACATGTTGTAAGTGCCACACACATACAGTTGTTACTCTGCTGAATCAATGTTGATTTGATCAGCTTACCTCTGACATCAGCATTTCATAAATTTCTTAGTCATTTCCCCATGATGACCTCACCAAACGTGCTCTAAAGCAGCACTAAACTATTTGTATGCGTCCCATCCTTTCCACTGTCCAGCCCCGGTGCTAAAATCTTACTCTTTTTTATTGCGGTCCCCCTGCTCCTCCCCATTCCTTTTTTGCTCTGACCCTGTGCACTAAAATTCTGATTTAGCTGCAGTTACCAGCTTACCTCTCTAAAATAGATATTGTCATAGTGAAGGGAAAGGACAAACAAACCCCACAAAATCTATTTTTAGCAGATGGTCCCAATTGTACAAACTTTAGCAGGGGTTATTTCTCTCTCCTCCTCTCTTATTTTTTTCCTCCCCCATGCCCACCCCCCCACCCCCTCAGTTCCTGGGTTGCGCTCCCTTCAATCTTGTCAGCTGTAAAATGGGTCTCTTTTTAACCTATAATGGATCAGTGAGATTAAAGGTGAAGTCATGAATTAGTAGCAGTGACAGCCCAGCACGATGGCCCCGGCAGCAGGGGGTCTCTCTTTGTGCTCGTCCACTCTGACCCCCCGTGCCACTCTCCGCCTGTGGGAACCGGACAAGAAGAATGTCGGGGTGGGGCCGGGGGCCGCCAGCCCCAGCCCCAGCCCCAGCCCCAGCCCCGGCCCGGCCAGCGCCCCCCAACACATTCTTCGCCTGGCAATATTCTGACATCACCCCGACATACCTCCTCGCCGGCTCCTTCGTTAGCTCCTTTATGCCTTGCCGCCGGCGGACAATGGGTCCTGCTGCAGGGTGGAGGAGGAGGAGGGGAGCGAGACATCTTTCCCAGGACAACTTTTTCATGTGCTCTGGACCTAAGGCAGGCGTGGGTTTTAAGACTGGGAGGTGGGTGAATTTTCTAGGAGTTGGGCTGTGGGGTTTGAGATGCCACTCTCCATGACAAAAAGAAAACCAAAGTGAAATGTGTCAGTAATGTGGAAAGATTTCTTTGGGGTTTTAAACCTAAATTTCTGGAACAAAACCACCCCTATCACAAACACAGCTTATTCAGTGGCTACATTTTGCCTTGAGAAGTATGTCAAAACTGCTCATCAGAACTTTTGCAAAAGTGTGATGCATTTCCAGTCTCCTCCATTAAAAACTGTGGTAGGGCAATATTGGAAACAAACACAAATAAGAGGAGCTTCCTCTTGAGAATTCCTCTTTTGAGGAATACCTGAGAGCAGGGGGACAGCAACCAAGCTATGCCTTTCTGCAAATGTGAGACAGGCTGGTCTTCCTGTTCTTGTCCTCTGGGATATATTTTGTCCTTTCTGAAAGGTAAATTTAGTGTTGGTTTCAGCCTGTCTTCTAGGATAAGTAGCTAGACTATTCATAGTCCTTCCCAATTAATGCAAGAGTTAATTAATTATAACAGGATTCCTTATCCTGACTGATTTACATTCTTAGTGAAGAAAGTTCACACTTCTGAATGTACTTTTCTAACACTTTTAAAGACATCCTATTGCACCTGCACCAGAGCTATCATGTCTTATATAACTTTTCTGAGGGATATAACATGTGTGCAGGACTCATCCAGAAAGGACGTTCCCAGAAAACTTACAGAGGATCTTCCCAACACTAAAAACAATTTCACTGGGTGAGCAACTTCAATTTCATTCTTGTGATATTATAAAGTCTGGTGAGAATTCGCTATTTCTGTGCCTTGAAATTCTATTCAACTGTGTCCTAGACATTCGCCAACAGAATTAGGTGGGATTTAGGTCCCTGAAACAGCATAAAGGCATTTTAAGATGTCTAAATTCAAAACTGTAATTCCTGCTTGGAGGCTGTCTAGCCCCAAGGAAACATTAATGTTTACAGGATTCTCCCATTTTGCTCTAAAAGATGCCAGACCACTTATTTTTCTGTTTCAAGGGGAGTGGTCTGGAAAACACCCCCTCCTTTAGCTTTCTTTGCAGATCCACATGAGGAAATTCTTGATCCAGTCTTGGAGAAGAGAGTAAGGGAAGAAAAGAAAGCATTACAGTCAGATCGCTCTTCTTATAGGACTTCATTTTTTCTTTTCTGTGCCTCACTAGACAAAGAACCTGTTAAAGATGCAGGGATAGTTCCTGTTAAATTAGCACAAATAAATGAATGAAGAGCTCAGGGAATGGACAGGGCAGACACCATGAGCCACCTCATCTCTTGAGCAATGTGTACTCACACAACCTGCATTTGACTGGAAAGCTCGCCCACCCTGTTTAGCCCCAGCCCACGCCACAGGACTGTGCAGGAAGCCATTGCCGAGGGAAAGGAGCAGCTCTGAGGGCCTCAGGAGCAGCAGTGCTGTCTCCAGTCCAGAGCAGCAGCGGGCGCTGGCTGGGAGCAGTCGGTGGAGTGTGCAGATGGCACAGTCTCAGACAGGTTTCTGACTACATGAGCTGACAGCATTTGCACATCAGTTCGTGTCAGCTGTGCAGTATCCAGTTACACTTTCTGCAGGTCTACTGGACCAGTTTCCCAGAACAGGCTCATCCCTGCCTGGCACCTCCAAGGCTGCAATCCATAACGCTACATTTGGAGGACAAAGAGGAGAGCACATTGGAGTGGTACCTAACTGGCGAGGGAAGGCTGCAGGATGCACATTGCCAAGTGTCGCCTGGCAGCATGGCACAGCGAGGCTGGGCCAAAGGCGACCCTCACAAGTCACCAGTTACATCCCCTTCCAGACAGTACCCTCCAAGGCCAGGGAAGAGGAGTTCAGATTGCATCAGCAAAGGTCTTAGCAAGCTGAGCAAGTTGCCTACCTGATGTGCCAGACCAGGATCCCTGGTAGCAGACCCCATCCCTGGTGTAGCATCAGTGTCTGTCCAGTATCCACAATACTCTGCTATTTCCTTAGAAAATTGTGGATTTAGGTGCAATGTTTTCTCTGCCTGAGAGAAGTCAAACTCATATCTCACTGAAGGCATATCCAATCTTTATCGTTATATGTGCTCAGAAGGAGCGGTGGGCACAAGGCTGATTTCACCTCTCAGATCTTTTCTTGAAACCTAAGAAAATCCTAGATATCTGCACTCAGTCCTTAGGCTGCAGGGCCATGTTCCTTCTCTCTGGCATGCCACTGAGAGCAAATGACTGGATGTTCCGTGGCAATGCTCCAGCAAGCCAGCTCCTAGCCAGGCAGCAAGCAACACCCTGGGAATGAGAGAAAATGGCTTTCCACAAAGGGGTGGAACCAGAACCTCAAAACCCCAGGCAAATGCACTGGACAGTAGGTGTCTGTAAAGGATTATATGAAGCACTGGCCATGTCCTACATGTAAAATTGTGTGTATTTTTTTTTTTTTAGAAGTGTTTTAGCCTCCCATGATGAGGGGGGTGAGCAAAGGATTGTGCACAGGCAGGCAGGGCTGGCTCCCTGGTGGTCAGGGGAAGGTGTCTTGAGGAGCATTTCACTCCAATCTTTTCTGTGTCCTTGCTGGTTATGGCAGGTAGTGTGGGCTCTTGAGGGGTGTCCCATACATTATGTGGGGGTGTAGAGGAAAGGCACAGTGAGGAAGAGTGGCAGATGGAACGGAGTTTCTTCCCTTAAAGGCTTCAAAGAGTTTTCCTGGAATTTGTTCCTTGCCTCACCCAAACAGAAGGAGGAAGAGCAGCATTAAAATTATGGAGTGGTGGTGGTGTCAAAAATAGTGAATTCATCAGGTATATTGTATTTCTTCTTAAAGTTTGGGCTTGTGTATTCTCTCCATGTTAAGGAAACAAGAAACTATGTGTCCTCAGGGTCTGAAGACCAAGTTGAAAAGAGTCACCTTTCTAATATTAACATCAGATAGCAAACAATTAATAAATCAATGTTGAAATGTATTTACAAGCACTGTTGTTTAAAAAGCATTATAAATAATTAATTATGGTTTTGTTTGTTTTGAGATTTTAGATCCTATCTCAGGTTTTGTGACTCTTGACTAGTATCTGTTGAATAATGGAGTTTGAGCATCCTCTGACTTCACCACAGCCAGGAACATTTCATGAGTCTCTCCCTTCGGAGCTGGAGGAGACACCCTTCAGGGCTGGGGAAGCCTGGGGCAGGAGTGGAAGTCTTCAGCCAGGAGCTATGGAGAGGGATTAAGAAGCAAATCACCTCCCAGAGTCACAGAGGCATCAGTTACCTGTGTTTTTCCCTGAACAGTTGTCACCTGTACCATCTGATCCCATATCCAGCCCAAGAGTTCTGTTCATTCCTTCACAGCCCAAATCCAGCACCCAAGCAGTCCTGGGAACAACTCATTAGCAGCTGAAGAGGAGACCCAGCAGGAAGCAATCCAGTCCCAAGCAGCAGTAATCTCCAGCTCCATTTCTCTGTGAATCTGCTGGAGGGCTGCAGCTCCCTATTCACTCTCCCTGTTCTGTTCCACAAGAGTGCATTGGTTGGGGCGGGCACAGGGGCTCGGTTCTTTGCAGTGCCTGCTGCCTGCAGCCTCCTGGTGCAGCCCTGAACCCACAGTGGGCATCTCTGCCTGTGCCAGGGCAGCTCCCTGCGCCCCCGCCCCCCTCTTGCTGCAGGAGCACACCGAAGAGCCTGCCTTACTGCTTTGCTTGGGCCTGGGCATTTATAGCACCCCCGAACGCTGAGGACACGCACTGTGGCTGAGCACCGCCTGGAAATAAGGACATTCTCCTCTCGTGTCATCTTCTCTGCTCAGCTCCTCATCATCAACAGCAGCTCCTGCTCTGAGCTCCCTCTGGGGTGATTCCTGCTCGCTGCCCTCTCCCGCCAGCCTGAGGGTGAGCTGTGCTGCCTGCCGGGAGGCACCAGCGGGGCCAGCACTCTCCATGTGCCCTGCAGGCTGTGGCTCTCCTCTGTGCGCCAGGAGCTATGCACATGGCCGCGTTTGTGAGCACATGGCCGCGTTTGTAAGCACATGGCCGCGTTTGTAAGCACATGGCCGCGTTTGTAAGCACATGGCCGCGTTTGTAAGCACATGGCCGCGTTTGTAAGCACATGGCCGCGTTTGTAAGCACATGGCCGCGTTTGTAAGCACATGGCCGCGTTTGTAAGCACATGGCCGCGTTTGTAAGCACATGGCCGCGTTTGTAAGCACATGGCCGCGTTTGTAAGCACATGGCCGCGTTTGTAAGCACATGGCCGCGTTTGTAAGCACATGGCCGCGTTTGTAAGCACATGGCCGCGTTTGTGCGCACACGCATGTTCTGCGTGTGCGAGCAGAGCCCATGGCATCGCTGCTCTGCCTGCGCACAGTGGCTCAGGATGGGCGGCGTTTTTTATTCCTTCCCATCCTCACTGGCACGGGAGGGACAGAGGTGTTATCTGTGCTGGACGTGGGACTAACATGGACCGTGCTAATCTCCATTTTTGCCTTTTCCTGTTGCCTGGGAAAAGAGGGACAGTAAAGCCAATCCTGAAGCTCTGTGGGGCTTCTGTCTTCTCTGTCCTGCCTTACAGCAAAGCCATGGTTTAACAGCAGCCCTTTACTGAGTCACTCCGATAGTTTCTTTTTGGAGAAAGGATAGGATTAAAAGTAGATTAAAATGATCAATGCTTCTCCAGTATTTCACTATCAGTCCAGTCCTCGATCTTCAAGAAGAATCTAGCTCTGAATAAAATATTTGCCAAAAATATAGAAAGCCAAAATTTTAATTATTATGTCTCTGCCTGTTTCTCATACTGCTCACTTAGAAAACAACACAATGAAACATTTCATTACCTCTTACTAGCTGCTGAGAAAATTCTGGAGTTACATTGAAACATCAAGCTTTCAGATGACTGCAACTTCTATCAAATACTTCTAAAGACAACCAAAAATGTCTCCATTAGAAATACAAAAACATTTTGTGACCAATACTCTCCTAGGAAGGTTTATTATAGTTCTAAAGTCAATTCCACATCTGGTTTTTTAGGGTTTTTTCAGATATCTACTAAAATGCATTGTGAGAAAAGTATAAAGAATTTTTTTTTCCATTAGATTTTTATTTTAATCACCTAAAAATCATTCTTATGGAAATGAGAAAGACAATAAGATTCCCCAGGGACTGAGAAACTTCACTGATTTGCATCATTAACACTGAAAAGAACTTGCCTGGAAATGGCCCCTTCACGTTTTCTTTTATTTACATTTCCAGACAAATACAAAATTAATTTCAACAAGAAGGTTTCTTGTAGATTCATATCCCATTTTGATTAGTCTAGCCATTAAAACATGAATATAGCTTGCTGTGCTTTGATGGACTGATTTAGTCTTTGTTATACTGGAAATTTTAAAAATATTTTTTTTGTTGTTTTTACTTCATTTATAAAGGGTTTGCAACATGGGGGCTCTGAGTGATCATTGACTGTATTAGCATTCATAATTAACACCAGTAATTATTAAGATGCTTTTGGAACAATTACCATTTGTGGCATGGAATGAGAGAAAAGTGACATTCATTTAACAAAACTCTGCAGTTTCCGTTTAACAAGTCTGTCCAAGCATAAGCAAAAATGAAAAAAAAAACTGGAGCACACTAAATATATATTTAAATGCAGGCAAATTTCTATGACAAAGTAGTTCTTTCAAGGCTCGAATCAAAATTTTAAACAGTTTACCTTCTTTGTGTCTTCTGAAGAGTTTTACGTAACAAACTTTCAGTGTCATCACTAATAGCAGTTCATGCCAAGGATTACTTTCTTAAAACTGCTACTCAAGCCCGGTGATTTGCAGTACACTTCTTATTACAGGATACATTATGCAGAAACCCTCTGCTATGTGATGGGACATGGCAACCCTGCTGTGAGAATGCCTATCAGCGCTTCTTTTAAGGCCCTTTCTCAATTGTCAGCAAAGTATTTTTTAAGGTTAAAAGGTGTAAAATTATTCTGAAACGCTTTTCTGACCTGTCGCCTATCACTGCAAAAAGCTATAGTTCATTTTTTTTCTAAAATTGTATTTTTAAAATGTGATAATATTATAAGAATAAAACCAGTAAGAAAAATATAGTTTTCTATGCTTTTCATTATATTTTTCATAATTTTTTCAGTACTGATACACACTAAGTTTATGAGTACCTTTTTTTTTCTGATTTTCTTCATTATGATTCTTGCTTTCTTGTGAGTCAATTATGATGTGCAATTAATGAGAAACCAGCAATTAAAAAAACCATTTTAATTTATATTTTTGAGGATTTTCAAATTAATTCCTGAATCATATTCTCTAATGTCAAAGTCAAATGCAGGAGGGTAATGAAGCATAATCTCATTTTACTGGGATATAAAGCTCACAAGATCTGTCATTCTTCAAGTACTACCTGTACTTTGATTGAAACAACATTGAATATCAGCAGGAAAACTAGAAGAAGGCTTCTATTCTTCAGACTGGTGCCTGGCTTTTACGGCTTTGCAAGCTGCTTAACTCTAGATTTCCCAGGCTACATGCACGATTCAAGGTCAATGATCCTATAGTTTTAAATCCTGTGCACAAGAGGTTACCATCTCCCATTGTCTGTAGCTTAAGATTTCCAATGGCAGCTAACCATTTATGTGCTGGTAAAATTCTGGAAGGTGTCTGAAATCACTTTACACTGTGTTTCATGGACTGCTCTATAGCACAATCTTATCAGAGGATACTGGAGAGCTCAGCCTTGCAGTAAAGAAGCGTCAGACACGAAGGGCCTGATTTTCCCATCCGATATGTGATACATGCACACAACAATGTGTGCTGCAGCTGAAGCCAAGAGGAGAAGTACAAATAAGTGCTGGAGAGGAAAGCAGATGCTGTGCAGGGTTTATGTGTTGAGACACCCAAGAATTCTTATACCATGGCTACAAGAGGTGAGAAAAGCAGTAAGAAGGTGTCATCATGTTGCATGCAGGTACCTATGAGGCTTGTATCAGTCCTTTCCAACACAAACTCAACCACTTTTCCCGACATCCACCTAAGCAGTCTGAGCCTCCAGGAAGGTTTTCTTCCTCTATCCTTCAATGCTGTCAATGGTGAGGTGTGCAAGTCGAGCAACTTCTGTGTACTGTGCTGACATTACCAAAAGGCAGACTGCACATTCTGCTTCACATTGATTTTATCACACCCTCTTTATTAATTGACTGTATCTCATCAGCATAAAGTCTAATCTTAGCCTGCTTATTAGTACATTGATAACCAGACAGGAGAAGGTTGCCATTCAAACACACCTAGATGACTGCACCTCATATTTCTTGGACCACACAAGTATAAACTGCACTGTTCCCCAGCAGGAAACTCTCCAGAAGTCTGCTCTTCAAGAGGCATGGCCTGGCTCAGCATCCCTGAGGGACTTTCCTCCCTGTGTCAGTGCAGGGTAAGAGCAGGGCTTATCTTCACCCAAGTCCTGCATGCAGAAGCAAGTGTTTATGTCTTGGATATGAGAACAGAAAGTGAGTTTTCACCTCACAGCACAAAGCACAAGGCAGGGGAGCACACATGCCGTGCTCCAATGGCCATCCAGCCAGAAGTGCCTAGAGGGGCTTGCAACCTCCAGCACATACCGCCCTAAAATCCTTCCCATGGGTGACTGTTTACAGCTATGCAAGATGGAGTGATTCTTTCAGACAACAAACCAGCAAATTTCTAAAACGATACACCAGGATTTAAAATTCTGTATTTAGAAGTTGCCAGCAAATACAAAGTGCAAATGAGATCATTATCTAGAACTAATCATAAAAATGTTGGTACTGGACAATTCCAGATGAGATTGTTACAGGTGCCGCAGGATGATCTTTTAAGTTGAACCCTAAAAACCACAGTTACCATGTTTTGAAATACATATATGTATATATATATATATATATATGTATGTATACACAAAGTAAAAGAAAATAAATGTCTCAAACTGAACAGTTACACTTTATTCCCTGTCAGTCTTCCTGCAACCATCCCAAATGCGCAACAGCCTTCTCCTACGTAGCTCCTTAAAACCACACTCCTTCCACAGGGAGAAATTCAAGGAAGTTGTGAAGTGAAACCCACCTTTGACTCTCTCTAGACACTTTGTCCTTGGAGAAGGCAATTTCGTGTTCATCCTGTGCATTTTTAGGAGTGGCCAGAGCCCCAGGCACATCACAGCCATGAAGATATTAGAATGGTCAATGTCATGCTAGCCAGTTTTTTTGGAACCAGACTAAGGCACTTCTAGAAATCACTTGTAACTTGCCAGACTCTCTACGCAGGGGTCGTGGATGCAGTAGAATTCATCTGTTTTAACATTTAAAATAATCTGTCTGGAATTAAAATTAGGGTTCCTTTTATGATATTGAGAGGAAATGTGCATATCCAGAGGCACTTCATCTCACCCTGAAGTAGATATCTATGACTGGGATCTTATTCTTGGTTGAGGATAAACGATTCATAGACCTACAAAACTAAGATTTGGGAAATATTTACAAGAAGCTGCTATTGTTCTTCTGAAGTTCCACATTCAATTTTTTCTGCATCCAAATTCCAACTGAGAACTCCAGATAATTGAGGAATAATAGGCAAGATTATTGTTTTAATGTAATTTTAACACGATATTTACACCTCATTTTATGTGATCATTTCCATGACATTACCACATGGGAGATGACAGGGCAGAAGAAACCTAGAAGGTGCAAACCTCAGGACAATGAGAATTTTGTTTTTATAATATTTCAGAGACAGTAGCCAAATATCTGCCGAAGGACGTCCCTATGCAAAATAGGAACCATCTTGAAAATTCTTCTTTTCTAAGCACCCACTGAAGTCAATGGTTGGGTTTTTCAAGAAGTCTGGACTGCAGGCATCTGTGGGAAATGATGCTCCATACCATGTAATGATTAGGAGGACATATTTTTACCCATTAAACCCAGAACATGGCTACAACCATAACCCCAAATACACAGAAATCCTGCTGCTAATTGCAGCATCACATGTTATGGCATTTAATTATTGTCAATTAATACCAAGGCCTTATTTTGGACTCTAAGTCAGAATTGTGACCTAGTCATGTAAGAGTCCAAAGCCCTGCGAAGCAGCAGAATGGGGGCAAGGCTGTTCTTCAGAGCTGGAGACCACAAACCAATTGTGCCAAATTCCCTCAGGGATGGTCATGAGTACCAGGGAGCACAGCCTTCCTGTCCCAGCATCTTCCAGCAGTGCTGGGGGAAGCTTGCAGATCCAGCAGGAGCCTTTGCTTGCACAGCTTTCACCGCTTGCTGTGCCTGCTCTAGCTGTGATATTGAGCACCGGAGCTCCTTCTTGCCCAAAGACAGAGAGGCTACAGACCCACGCAGCATTTTCCAAAACAGGGCTTTGGCAGGGAAGAAGTGTGATGTATTTCTAGGAGTTAGCAGGAGCAGGCAGATTTGAAGAAAAGAAAGTCAGTCACACTCAGCAGCAGTGTGTCCAAGACAGATATATGCAACCATTGTTTGTTTAATTTAGAGGTGCAGATTAAATAAATAAATGTACAAACAAGATAAGAAATTAACGAGACTATTTTAATGTCCAAACAATGAATTTCAAGAGGTAAAAAATAGTGGAAATACCACAACAATGTCCAGACTTTTAAAAATATCTGATTTCATAATCTAAACCATCATATTTTTGCATAGTAAAATATATTGATTTCAACTCAGTGGTTTTCATACACACTTAGTATGAATATGTTGTTCTCACTTCTTGCACAAGACAGTAAATTTTTCTATGAATTGTACAATATAAAATAAAGACACCAATTTTCTTTGTGCCTTTTCCTCCTTTTGTTTCTCTGGTTTTCCTTTTTCAAGGCTTCCCGTACTTTTCAGAAAACCTCAGATTGCTGAAAATCAAAGTAATTTTTTTGCATACTGCTCTAGTGAGTAAGTAAAACAAAAAAAGCAGCAACTTTATTATCACTGTTGATAAAAACAGTGCACTAAAGCAGTGGGCAAAGGGAAATAAATATTTTAGCCTGCTTTTAAAACTACAGTGGGATTAAATATACATACATATGCATGCAAACCATATAGATATACCTATAAAATACAATGAAATCAGATGAGGTAATAGCACCCCCTTCTGAGAGTTAGGACCAAAGCTTATGCCCTCACTTTAAAGCAAATCAGGAGACTTTTCGTCATGGTGCTATGGCTTTTTGATATGCAGCTCCTACGTCATGTTTTGTCCTACTGTGCTAACTGGAGAGATGTACATACTATTTACTTGGCATTTATCTGCTCCTCACTCTGTCGCTGCGAGAATGCCTTGCTTACAAAGCAGCAATTATTATTTGGAGCTAGGAAGGCCACAAAAAATTATTTTCTTCAGCTCACCTGTTCAATTATTCCATGCTTAAAATAGCCCTTGAAGTTGCTATTTTGCAGTCAGGGGACAGGTGGAGGAAGGTATGAGAGGCTGGTGTAACTCAGCAGGAATATAATTTCTCTCTTCAGCAGCTCACCTTTCCTGGGGGTGGAGTTTTATCTCTTTAGAAATGGGCACAGCCTCCTATTGCCTCCTATTTGCCTCCCCTGGTTGGAGGTTAGGGCAGGAGAGGACCAGGAGCCTGTCTCCCCCTTGTAGCAGGAAGGGCTCGAGGAGTGGGATCTGTAACATCTTCTGGCATTATACCCAGAGCCACTCCAGCCCAAGAGGGCTACAGCACTGCTCTTTATGAGCCTCCCTGACCAAGAACCTGCACCAGCAAACATGGGCTTGGTTCCTCCATTGGCCTGACAAAAGATTGGCTTTCCTACCAAAGAGGGGCATTTTCCACACTCTAGTGGAAAATCCAGACCAAGATGAATTCCTGCCTCATCCATCCTTTTCCAACAGCAAATTTCCCTTCAAGCAATTTCACCTCAATGGAAATGAGAAGATTCTTTCCCCATTTGCTCAACACAACACAGTCTCCTTTACACAGCATGGTAAAGGCAGAAGTCTTGCAAGTCAGCAGAGAGCAGCCCTGCGAGCAGCTCTGTCCCACCGCACGAGGCTTCAGTGGCATCAGGCCACCCCAGCAGCCTGCAGCTCACCAGCCCAGAGACAAAATAAATCGTACCAAGTAACAGCAATCACACCACAAAACCCTCAGAGGGCAATTGAGAAATATGGCCAGGGTAAAGAGTCAAAAAGACACTGCAACAGTGATTTTCAAATTCCCACTTCTCATTGAGGACTGATTTGTGGTATCCCTCAGCATGTCCTAGTCTGGATAAACAGTAGTTTACACAGAGGGTGCCACAAAAAACTTCTGTAGAGTTTGCAACAAAGCAGCTAAGGAAATAGCAGAAGATTATTTACTCTTATTTTTTCTTAGCTGCAAAAAAAAGAAATGTATTTGATTAAAGGTGCTAGACTAAGAAAGATAGTGACGGATGCAACTTAAAGCACAGAAATCCACACGACACTGCGCTATGTATAATTTACCATGACAAATCAGTGCTCTAGCAGAAAGAGAGTCACAGCATGTGAAGAAAAAAATTAGTGCAAGCTGAAGATAAGATAGACACCATTTTCTACTTGCAGTGCTTGGAAAAAAAAAAAGTTAAGCAAAACAGCCAAACATAAAAAAAAATTCAGTAATTCTGAAAAGGAAAAAGCCTCTTCCAGGACATATATAAAAGTACGTACCACAGAAATTCAACATCAGAATACCGTATCGTCATAAGGAAAATCTTACAGCTGAAAAATTATTAAAGTCCACAAAAATTCATGTGATAATGCTGAATCTGATGGAAGAGCCTCCAGCACACTTTTGTGCAGCCCAAAACCTCTAGCAAACAAGACAGCAAGGTAAATATGAGTAAAGTTACTCCGATAAAGACTTATAAAGTAATTATAGGACATAAAAGTGGATATATCTGAAGCCCAAATTTCAATGGTACTTAGTTTTGGCTCAACACTGTTATGTGTAAGCTTTTGCGTGTGAAGGACGGCCACCAGTACATTCAGAGAAAGTGCAAAACTGAAACTGATTTGGGGGAATTAGTTCGAAGGATACTTACACTCTTGGGATCTTTCAGGTCAAGGGTAGCAAGCACCCAAGCTAATGCCCAAATTCCCAAAAAGACATATGCATGGATCAAGATAATCATAAATTCATAGAGAAAATTAAATACAGAAACATAGACAAGCATATGTATTTTGTTATGAACTTCTTTAAAAATGACCTCAGGTAAAACAGCAGTCATGGGAAGGGTAAATGTCTTCTCCTGGCAGAGCAAGGGAGGTTGCAGAGAACTTCTGTCCTGGAAATCCCACACTGAGCAGGATCATCAGGAGCAAAGGGCTTTTCTTTGCTCTCTCTAGGCACTGGCATCTATCCCCAGAAGGAAACTGTATTATCGTGCCTGGAAGAAGTGCATGCTCACACACTCCCATCCCATCTCAGGTATTGCCATCCCTGAGCTCACCCTACGAGAGGCCAATTGATTCAGAAGCGTTTAGTGGCCACAAACTGCTGAAGGAAATAGGCAATGCAAGCCACCATCCCTCTCAAGGCTGGAGACCCCAGTCAAAGGTTACAGCAGCTTAACAAGGCAGTGTGTCCCAGCTGAGACACAGCAGCTGGTGCAGCATCCCAAAGGACACCGAAAAGCTCCAGCCTGCAGCAGGACAGGGCCCTTCTCAACCAAGAGCCTAAGCAGATGTGTTTTGGAGAGCATCCCAGGAACTTGTACAAGATATCAAATCCTTAGGTCTGTCTCTTGTGTGCTACCAGGTGGACAAGTAACGCAATATAAACGCATCGTCGCAAAAGAGTCTCACTGGACAGACACGAGAGGGACCAAGCCCCGCTGGCCAGAAGGAAAGAAAGCCCATGGCTGTTGTGGGATGCTCTCATGAATCAGTGTGTGCCAGAGCCTGGGGCTCCCTCCTTACCCTGCTGATATGCTGTCACACCACGCTGAAGTGGCTCAGCTGGATCCAGCACCTCTTGATAATCAGCGAACGTAAGTGTGGCGCTGAACGGAGGCACAGCATTGCCTCTTCCAGCGCTGGCAGGACTGTTCCCTGCTCCAGCCCCTCTGCTCAGCACGACAGCACATCAGTGGGTCACGCTGAGAGGAGAAACAACGTGAGGCACAAAGGAGCAATGCTAACAGAAGCAGGGGGATATGGCAAAAAAGAGCTGAAAGCCTGTGAGCGAAAAGGAGAAGGAAGGAAAAATTAGGTTGATGAGCATCTGAATAAAGGCTTTATAACAGGGGGAAAGGCAATGTATTTCTGTGCTTGCACTTTTCCTTTTACGCAGGCAAAAGCAAGGAGCAGAAATGATGGTTTTTATACAGATCATGATGAAATTCAGAAAGGAAATAGAAAAGAGATTCAAAGGCAGAGCTCAGAGAGCTCCCACTCCCAGGCTGCTAGGCCAGTAATTTTCAAGCTGTGGTCCATTGTGACTTGCACCGCCAGGCTGTGTTTACTCTGTGACTTAGTGCCAGCAGTACTGCTGGATAAGGCCTTTCAGCAGATCAGCATCAAATCCTATTTTCAAAGACTTAAAACAAAAACAACAACAACAAAAACAAAAGCCTCATTTAAAAAAATTTGTTGTGTACAAAACCTTGTTGTGATATTCTACATTCTGGACAATTCCACCATCAACTTTTAAATGAGCATATTTGTGCATTATAAGATGTCTATTTTGTGTGGATTTTGTGAGCATTGTGAAATATATATGGTTTCAAGGCTTATCAATTGTGTTCTGGCTAAGAATGTACATCTTGTGCAGGTACATAAAGGAGACTCACATAATCTAAACAATGACATTCAACTTGAATGAGAAATAAATTTGAAATTACCATGGCTTTTCTGTACTCATACTCCACCCTGCTTATGTGTTTTGAGAGAAGCACCACCAGGGCACCGAAGGATGCAGCCATGAAACTCAGAATCAGCCACACCAAGCCCAATGTCGGCACAGATAACCTCTACTTTTGTGCCACTGTGACAATGATACCTGCGAAATTTCCATAAACTTCTTCTGTTCACATGAATAGAAAGGCATATGTAAAAATCTAGAGTGAAAGGAAATCCCTGATCACCCTGAACATTATAAGGGTAGTGCAAACTCTGGTACAACCCAGGCAAAAAATTTTTCTCAAATGGCTAAACGAGAAGTTAGAATTTGCCATTTCACCTGCAATATTGCAAGTGAAATGGCAAATGTCCATTCCCTTGTCTGATGTTCTGTTCCATTACCTGTTTAACAGTTTCCTCTCTTTCACTCATTCAAACTCAATGCTTTTATTTTATCCTTCCTAATTAACCTTGTATCTTTCTCTGTTTCTCTTGCCCCTTTCATCCCAGCAATCTTGTCCCCTTGCTGGCTGGACATCAGCCTTGGTTTGACCTCCTACCACAGTAACTGCTTTTTCCTCTAGGCAGTCTCTAAGAGAGTCGATTTGTAAGGTTTGCATTTATTTCTCTTTTAAATCACCTCCCAAGCCCATCTCTGCCGCAGCAGTTACAAGAAATGGACCAGTGGTAAAAAGCAGATATAAAGGCCACTTGATAAACTGAATCTAGAGGAGCAAAAGTGTGTCGGAAGGTGTATTGCTGGTTTCTATCTCCCCTATCTCAATTTACAACCCACTTCTCAGAGCACAAATTAAAGACTAAACATTGTACTTCAGCACAGAGTACTGAAGAGTACACTGGCAAGTGCAATACAGCACATACACGAATAAAGGTCACTTCAATCACCCACCCAGAGGCTACTGATGGGCATATATATAGCCGTGTTATGCAGTGCTGGAAGGTTTTTTTATGGCAAAGCATAGTCCAGGAGTAAATTACTCACCCTTTCTGAAAGGCCAGCAGTGCAATGCTCTGGAGCACCCACTCGCATCAGAGAGAGGAGCGCCCAGTGAACAGCAGGTATAATTTCTTTGGACCCAGATGTGTGCCTTGAGAACTCCAGACCCCACAAGACACATCAGGAAGCCAAAGACGCCTGACTTCAAGCAAGCCAGCTACTTACCTATAGAATTAAAACTTGTGACACAAAGACAGCAACAACAATTGATTTCCTATATCTGTGATCAGTGGCTACATTCAGTTAACTCAGATGTGCACTGGGGTAGTACAGCACATGCAAATAGTGGGGTATTAAAACATTCTACAAGAATATTATAACTGAGAGGGCGCCAGAAAAAGACAAAGTGTGGATATTTTTTCCCCATTACTGCATCTTTTGATTTTCCTGCTCCAGTTCCCTTTGTCTGTTTTACGGTCACTCCTAAATTAAGAAGCAAAGCATGTGTGTGAGGGGGTGCATACCCAAGAACCCTTAGGAAAATCATTATACTGTATCAGGAATACAACTTCAGCAGGCACATGAACTCTGCTCTCCTCTGGCTGGGGTAGTCACACTTCTGAGCTTGCATTTCTTGCCTGGAACAGCAGTCACTTTGCTATCTGTCCAGCCAGCATCCTTTTGTTGATCAGTGAAGTTTTGGCACTGCAGATGTGATAAGAATAAAAACATTTAAGCAATCAGTTAATCTAACAAATATGTTAAATATAGTGAGACAATGCCCACTGCTTTCATTGGCACCAGACATAAATCTCAGAGAAAATTGCACAGATGCAATCAGAGTTGAACACAAGAAGTGTTTGGCACATTTGAGCTCTGCTACCCTGAAGATAAGACTTGAAAAAAGGACAGACTGCCTATCAATACCTTCACAGAGCACACCCTTTTGAGCTCTATAAATACATTACATTCTCACCACAATACTTTCTTTTCCCCCTAGGAACTGTCTTTAAACATACATGCCCTCATTTCTGTCCTGAGATTTTTTTTAGCATCCTTTTGATAACTTTCTCCAGCTTTGAATTATTAGTGAGCTACTTAATTGTAGCTAACATTTTCCAACATTAGTCAAAATTCCTTGCCAACACAGAAAGCTATTTATGAAATAAGTACTTTTAATAAAATATTTGTAATAACTAAGTTGTCGGTTGTTTGCAGGTGCCCCTCACAGTCAAGTCATATTAATGAAAAGTGGGAAATAACTTCCTGGAGGACACTTCTCTGAGATTTTCAATTAAAGCAAAGCTGTTTCACCATGTAATGGCTGAGTGGTGTCTCCAAACTGAACACAATGACTCTTTAGGGGACAGTTGAATTTTCCAGGTAATTTGTTTTATTAGAAACTCACCTAAATTTTATAGCGGTTTTTGAAAAATAACTTTTTGAGAATAGACCTTATTTCCCACCTCCCATTTTTATGTTCCTCTCATTACAAACCATTTTTTCAACTTTTAGCATCAAGCAAATATGGTTTTCTCTCATGCAAGGTAAGAATAAGAGATTTCCTTAAAGAAGTTAATTAAAATTAAAATTTTAATGCACTTCAAGTAAATCGTATTCAGCTTCCCTGAGTGCTTCCCTCTTCAGAATTAAAGTTGCCCTGATTTTAAACACTTTTAAACTACCACAACATGAAATAAATGAAACTAAGAATGAAAACCTTTTGAATTTTGAATGAGAATGTACACATAAATTTTTTAATATGATTTAGCTAATCCACTTTGATTTCATACCTCTATTAATTCAAAAGATATCTTCTGAGCAATCACAACAAGATTATTCTCAGATTGTTAAAAAATGCACAACTGTTATTTTCAGTTTAGAGTTAAAAAGACAGTTCATTAGCCTTGAGACAAGGTGAGAGGCTACAACTTCTCTTACAGCTCCAGAAACAGCCCATTTGGTATTTCCATATAGCACATTCCTCCATGCCTCTCTGGTTAGAAGCCAAAGGTCTTTCAATATTTGGATTGTCACAATCACAGGATGCGAAGGAGCCAGTGATGAAAACCACCAAGTCTGCTTGAGTTTCAAGAGATGTTTGGACAATGTTCTCAGGAATATGGTGTGATCCTTGGGGTTATCCTGTTCAGGGCCAGGAGCTGGATTCAATGATCCTTGTAGATCCCTTCCAGATCAGGATATTCAATGATTCACTGATAATTGTCTGATATAAAAATATTATGGTTTTTTGTCTTGAAGTTGCAGCAATACCTCAATATGACTTTATGAAGTGTTGCGTAAATTGATCTATCAAGGCTGTCAATACCTTTGCTGTTTTTAACCTGCTTAAGAATAATTAGAGGGTAAGAAAACACTTCAGCTCATTATTCTCCTGTTGAACCCAGGAATGTCTCCCACCTCCAACTTTTAGCTGTGCACCCCAGCTGTGTACAAATCCAGGACAGGGTGAGGATCTGGCTTACAGCATCCCCTCAGCTCAGTCCCTCACTACAGTTCTCTCATGTTCATGGACAAAACCAAGGGCTCACAGACTGGAAAGAGCTGGGCTGTATCTCAGCATAATCCAGACAATCAGGGTGCCAGAGAAGAGGACATGCTGCAGAACTGTTGAGGCGCAGTCACAGACACCACCACAGGTAAACTGAAGCACGATTTCTCTAAATCTGATTCACACCAAATCCAGGTTCTGTAGGAGACCATGGACCCAGGCATGAGAGAGCAAGTTTACAAAAATCCTTCATGGGAGGCAGATGAAGAGAGCCATTCTTTCCATGACGATATGGCTGTCAGAGGTGAGAAATATGCAGGGATGAGAAAGAGATTTTGCTAAAATCAGCCAGGCCAATAGCACAGTTGCATACAGTGACCCCTCAGGAACCAAAACACTGGCATCTCCCAGCTGGTCAGATGACGAGGGAAAGATTGCAGTGGCACTGCTTACTAAGCCTCAGGTAGAGAGTTTTTGGCCTTAGAGTTTGGAAGAACTGGACAGAGCTCAAGAAAGTAAACATGAGAGTTAACACGAGCACTTTGTCCATGTGCCGCACTTAGAACTATAAACTGACCTTGCCACTAAGACAAAGGTTTACACAGACCTGCAGTTATATGGCAATAGCTCTGATGTGGCTGTGGAGGCCTGGAACCATCCCAGAGGTCATGGAATGGCTTGGAGGAAGGTTTGTTTTTCTATTGAACTGATGTATCTTGAGAACTAAAACCTCGTGTTGATACAGACATGTCTCCCTGTTATTGACAGACTTCATGGATGGGTTATACACCCATGAGATGACTGTTGACGTCACAGTCTTCACCTCCAAATACCCTGTGTGAGAACATAGTCAGGGAACAATTATTTGGCCACTTTGAAAAGTGGCACATATTCTCTACACCAGCATGGAAAATGCACCATCTGAACATCCCAAAAAAATCAAGAGCTGGGAAGGCTCAGAGTTGACTCCAAGTCTCTGGCTTGAGTTTGGTGTGAGACCTTCAGAGATGCCATTGCACTGCCCTGCTCCACAGCTCAGCCCTGGCTCAGCATTAAATAATTTGTTCAGTTTTCAGAGTTACACTGCCCTTCATTAAACCTAAAGAATCACCTAATAGGAAGGAAGGCTTCTACTTGGCTCCCTACTCGCACAAAAGTGAAAGAACTGTTACAACTCATTCCCAAAACACAAAAAGAGCGTTCTTTTCCATTAGTCAAATGAAATGTTGAAATTAGGCAGGAAATCCCCCAAAGTTTAGTGCACAGGGTAAAAACTATATTCCAGGGATTTCAAAGCACTTATATTAGTCTGTAGGGAAGTGGGCTCAAAGTTAGCATGAGTGACAGATGCAGAACACAAGATAATTAAAGTTATCAACAAATAAGCGCATCTATATTGGCAACTTCAGCCAATGAAGGCTGTAAAAGGCTGCAGGCTATAAAATTATTTGGTGAAGGGTTGTATACTCCTAGAGTACCACTGACATCAAAGTACTGTCCTTCAATTTAGCCTGCCTGAAGCCTGAGAGGCCAGAGGTGCAGAAGGGTAGAAGATGGATCTTAAAGGATTTCAATCTCACCTCCACTCATTTTTCTCTCAGTTTTACTAGGTTTATAAGAGATCCTAGAGATCCTTCTGATCCCTAGAGAAAGGGATCAAAACTTGGGGCAAACATAGTTTTGAATAAAAAGAAGATGGTCTGAAACTTCTGGGAAGTTATTGGAAAAGAAATTACAGCTTGCTGACATTTTTCCATCAAATTTCAAAAATGCTGGATAAAATGCCATGCAGTCCCCAACACCGGGATACAATCTCTTTGAAATCTGTGGGCAATTTCACAAATATGAGATTGGATATGCATAGCATGTAGCATTGCACACGAGTTTTGTGAGCAGACACAAACATGCAAGTTCACCCAATAATTAAATAAACAAAAAGCAGAGTAGCTGGGAAGATTCCAAACACCATGTCTTAGTTACTTAATCACCCTGCAAACACATTTCAGATTATTCTGGTTTTATTAGTTTCATGTTAAAATGCAAATCACATACTGTAGTTTTAATGACAAATTAAAATAGAGAATAATTTTTGGCATAAAGATCTACTAAATAGATTTCTTCCCCACCAAATTGGCTTGTCCGATACATCCTCTGCTCAGTTTTAGTTCCTTCTCTACATAGCAGCTCTTTTGGTAGGACGCCAAAGCCTGTCAATTAACAGTAAGCCTATCCCTTATGAACAGAAGCAGGGACTGTGATCATGTTCAACTAAGATCAAGGATTAGTAAATCAGCATGGCACCAGATTGCAGGCACTATTTAAACCCCACAAGCCTACAAGCCAGCGCAGCAATATTATATTCCATCTGGATGTGGGGAACAAAATCTCATAGTTACAGAAGAACTCACTTTTTACCTTTCGTGTTCAGGCAATTACAAGTCAACTTAAAATGAGCCCTGATTTAATCATGTCGGCTCTCTCAAATGCCAGTTAGGAAATATCCCCATGCTGCCACTGCTGGTATCTTATCAAGGACTTTCCATCAAATTACACATATATCATTACACCTACTATAAATTATAGAAGACTGGATTTTTTACAAGCAAACCAAATATTGCACCAAAGCTGGCTCAAAGGTTTCTTTTTAGAGCTTGGAGAAGTGTAATTCTATCTCACCCCTCACCTGGCACATGGCGTTGTTTCTGCCACTTGCTGCAGAATCAGACACACTGCACATGATGAAACATTTTGTTTACTCAGAGTTTGAGTTCAGGGCTTTGCCAGAAAACGGCCACCCAGCACAGTGTACATCCCGTGTTCCCTATAATCATTCTATCCCTCAGGGATTTTTAAATTTTTTTTTTCCTCCTTAAGAAAGGCATAGGTTTCTTTTATCCCAGATCAAGTGACAAGAGAAAGAACTGGGATGTTTGCTGCCAGGTAAAATACAAAGTCATGGAGGTCCAGGGGGATCTCATTCCACAAACCTACTGCCAAGTTGAAAACAAATGATATTATCAGAAAATGATCACAGAAAGCAAGCCTTGCTCAAATGAAAAACAGTCTTTATTAACCTCTCTTTGAAATGACCTGAAAGCAAAGTCAAAGAACAATGAGGGAGGGTGACTTGCCTCGCTACTGCTGCTCCCACCAACCACCCCCAGCTGGAGCAATGCCTCGTGAAGTGCCAGACTGCTGGTGTCAACACAGAGATAGCTCTGCAGCCAGAGGAGATACTGGGGCCTTTAGGCAGAGGCTTTGCTTTAACACTGCCTCCCTTGCTGAGCAATAATTTGCTATATCTGAAAATTAAAACAGAAGAAAGCCAAGGCTCTTATTTTCAGCCTTGGTGCCTTTGACTTCTTTTTTCTATGACAAGCATCACATAAGGAGGGAGTAAGGTCACCAGCTGAGATATCCTAATCTAGTGCCCAAGGGATGTCTTGTGAATTGAACTACAGCATTTTCACAGCAAGCACTTGGGCTATTTCTATGCTGTGGAACCCCAGAATGTGTGTCAGTTCTTGGTCCTGGTGGCTTCTGCAGCCACTTTGCTGCACCATACTGGGATGAGAGCTTGGCAGCAGCCATCCCCTCTTGTCCCTCCTTCTTTTCCAGTTTCCTGGTGAAAGGCAGACATGCAGCCAGGAGTGCCCCTCGGCACTGCCCAGACAGATGTCATTTGGCATCAGCAGAGGACCACAATATAAGGGATGTGTGTCCAGGCATACCGTGTATATTTGCACTTTTGTTTGGGATTCATCTGTCCTAACCTAATAGATTTGATAGTTGAATGTCTGTCCCTCAGCTAGCCACGACTGTCTGCTTCTGCAATCAGAAAAGAGAAAAAAGCATTTTGAAGGGGTGACTCATGCCATCTTAAAGCAGATGCCAAAAATATGGTCAAATTCTCTTCCAATTAATACAAAAGCAGTCAGGGAGATGAGTGCACACAGATATTTATTCTGTGGGTATCTAAAGGCAGCAGATACCAGTTTTAGTCTTTGCGACTCGGCAGCATGGCCCCCTTTGCTGAACACCTGGAGTTTACTGGGATGAAAGTGATTGAAAGTCATTGCCCTGTTAAGGACAGCAATTAATCTGAGACTCCAAATAGTACAAACTTAATGTCAATTATTTACTTCCACATTGCACACAGACCCTGAAACAAAGGATGGAGCCTGCAGATTTCTGCAATTCACTGCAAGACATATTAACCAGACCCAGCTGGTTTTGACCTCTTTCACAAGTATCCCACCAAAACCAATTTCTTAGCAAATCAGGTTTCCTCCTCCTTCAGAGTGTTCTGGTTCAGAAATCACTCTTGCTTAGGACTTCCCTGTGGGCAACATGGCTACGAGCATGGATATTAAGCATCAATCATCTTTTTGCACATCTGCTGTGCTGTGTAAAGGAATTTCTTTAAATGCTTATGAGAGGGAAGAGCTGTAAAGCTCCCAATCTCTTTATTAAAAGCATTTTAAATGATGTTGCCAGTCATCCTTAATGGAAGAACCATTGAAATCCTTACACATAGCCGTGTTTCTTCCAGTGACAAGTCTAAAAAGAGACTTTCTTCTATTCCCAATGATGCAGGCACAAGCTCCTTATTTATAAATACAACTTTTAGCATAAATTTATGTCCAAGCAGCCTAGGAACAGCTAGCACATTCTTGAATGCTTTGCTGACAATGTCACAAGAATTATGGCCACAAGTACTGAGTTTTTTGTTTAAGAAAATTGTGTCCCATGTCTGTCATGACAGAGGGACTATTTTAGGAGAAAAGCTTTCTTAAAAATCAGGATTTTTAATTTAATTAACACCTGAAGGTCATTAAAGAGAAAATATTTGCTATGCAAATGAATTACTTCTAGTGATACTGTCAGGTTTGTCCCTTTAAATTGGACTTGCAAGAAAAAAATAGCTTGTCTCACTTGATATTTAAGCTACATAATTGCTCAGATGGACTTTTATTGGCTTGCCTAGTGTCTGATGGTCTCTGAACAGCTAAGTAAGAGAAAGGAAATGAACAGGCTGCAGAAGTTCTGATTGTGAAACAATTGCTCTTTGGAAGTGTTACCATGCCAAGTGAAAATACAAGAACTGAATGTAATTTGGCATTGCTAGAACTTGTCATTGCTTTTTCTTCTCTTAGCAGTATCCTCATGTGACAGGATTTGGTTATGAGGAAACTCCTAGAGCAATGCTCTATCAGGTCCGTAAGGAGTTTCAAAGCCCGTCTAAAAAGAGGGCGGAGAGATGGCAAAGAGAATGGAGATCTACAGGAAAAATACATTGAAGCCTGGTGTAGATTTCCCAGTTCCCTTTAAAGCCAAGATGTACATGCCAACAGCTCCTCTGTGTCCTTGAATTCTCAAACTATGACGTAAATACACACAACCCTTTTTTTCTACCCCAACCATGCAGGAAAAACCTTCCTATTGCTGAATTCTATTTATGTGCCTCAGTAGAAGACATAAAACAAGTTTAAAAAAGTATCCAGTGCCAAGTACAATGACATTTTCAGCAGAAATTTATTATAATTAGAGGCTGAAATAATAAACAATCACTAATGCTATCAGCTGATGGGTAGCATTTGTGTCAAACAGCAAAAGCTACTAACAAGCAGTACTACAGTTTCATAACATGGGCTTTTATTCAAGCAAAAAATCCCCACAGGTTTTAGGATTTTTTTTCCCTGCCGATCTTCTGCTGAGCTTATCAAGCTGAGCAGTCATGGAATCAATCTCACTGAGGAGCCGCAATTTCTCCCCAATTCATGAAGCTTAAAATCACGGCTTTGGCAG
>VZRL01000952.1:833646-875938 GCA_013397895.1 Origma solitaria
CAGCAGCCCTCCCACCCACCCACAGCTTTCATGGATCCAGATATAATGTAATTTTATTTTTATCCTGTATGGTTTTACATGGAAACTCAGAAATACATTTGCACCATCATGTAGTGTCTGTGAAAGCATCAGGGAAGCAAATTCTGCATTTGCAGGTTCGGAGAGATCTTTCAAATGCTCCAGTCACCAATGCCTTTTGAGGGGCAGGAGGAAGAGAACAAGCACCTTCCTCCTTGCAGGTAGATGACAAAATTATTGGCTCTATCTTCTACTCTGGTGTTGATTCCTTTATCTTTATGGACTATTTATATAGTCATAAAAGCACAAGACTGCTGAAATCCTGGTTATACCCCTGGCCTCTACTGCCAAAGAAGCTCAAACATCCCAATTCCTTTTTAACCACCGTCAGTCTAACATGTTTTTAATACCTCCAGTAATAATGAAGTCTCCCAGTGTTATTCCAGCATTTCTGCTTCCAGAACTGGCAGGATTTTTCTGTGTCTGACCTGAATCTGTATTTGATGCAGTGTAAGTCTGCTGTTTCTCTCCCATTCAGCTTAGACAAGAACAGCTTAGTCCATCTCTGCTGCAGCTTTTCATGTACTTAAAAACCTGCCATGTCACACCTCAGTATTCACTCTGCTAGTGCAAGCAGGCTTGAGATGCTATGTTTTCTGGAGCTCTGATCATTTTCACTCTTCCCCCTCCAATTACTCTTCCTAAAATGTGACACCCCAAACTGCACACAGCATTTCACGCAAGGCCTTGCTAATGGAGAGCAGAAAAGAAGAACTGGACATGACATGTGCTGTATTACAATTTATATACTCAGCCTTTTCAGTTTATCTCCTCTTTGCCAGGAATTCTATTCCTGGACCTGCGTGCCAACATCCCCTCTCAAGTTTTTGCTTCTTTGCAAATGTATTGAATGCAGTTGCTATGCTATCATTTAAGCTGTTAATGAAAACTGACCCAGACCACTGACACTCGGCTGCTCTTTTTCAGTGTAGTGAAACATGCCATTTCATGGTGGGAAAACACAGAAAATATTATTTTCTTTGTTAATCTCTGAGTACGCATGTTGTGGTACTGCTGTTTGTAATGGGACAATCTACAGAAGCCCTGTATTTTTTATATTTAAAGAACTTTATTAAATTTCAGTGCATATACATTTGAAACCAGGCTTTTGTTTTATAGAGTGGTTTGGGTTTTTTTTCCCCTTCTCTGTTTCACTTTGCTTTTTCACATCACAGAATTAATATGATCAAGAGAAATAGTTACCAAGGTGAAAGAATGGAGGGACTTATTACAAGACACTTGAAAATTACCTGTTAAAACTAATGTTTTCTTGGTAGATATGTTCAAGCCTAGGAATAAGCAACTTATTCTATCAGGATACTCTATGCCTGCCGTAGCTGGGCAGGAAAGAAAATACTATAAAAAGTGAAAAACACACCAACATTATTCTTCTGCAAGCTATGAAAGAAGATTAATTCTCTAATAATTCAAATAGTTGCTTGGGAAGAAGCCTGCCATAACAAAATTATTTGTAGGGCAAATAAATGTTTGAATAAATTTGGGCTGGGTTTAAATGCAGGTTTAGGGTTTAAATGCAGCTGGGGCTTAAATGCAGAGCATTAACAAACATTTGCTTAAGAAATTTCATTGATCATCTCAATTCATTATTCTGTTGTCTTCTCTGGCATAGTTAAATCAAACTCCCACAAAAAAGCATAGAGGAGGCTGTGATGAGTCCTTCTCTGAAGTGGACTTAAAGCTGTTGAGACAGATGCATAAATACTAAGACAGAATTTTTTTTATGATGACCACGACACAAGATTGTTCTTGCAGTCCTTTCTTTTAAGTATGTATCTAAAAGCGCTATGAACAGAGCCTCCTTCTCCTAACACAATGCACACCCATGCTGTCAACTGACCTCACTCCCCAGACAAATCCTGGGTCCTGTACATGTGGCATCAAGCTCAAAACCTCTATTTTTTGGCATGAAACAGCATCCAGGTACAGCAGAGGCAGTTCCCTCTGGAGAGTGGTGACAGCAGACAGGCTGGGTGACAGTGCCACAACCTGCCTGGTTCCCAAACACAGCCCCAGCCCCCTTCACCCACCCCTGCAAACCCTGGGGTTTGTGCTGTAAAACCACTGCTCTTGGGGACTGTGGCACCGCCCTCTCATTAGTTCTGAAGCCTGGAACTGAAGGAACACATGAAAAATGAGAATCAGGTCTAAAGGGGCACCACATGGGACCCAGTGGCCTGCCACACATGAATGTGACATGACTGTTTTAGAAAAGCAGAGCCCTGAGCAATGGATAAAGACTTATCAGAATGATAGATGGACAGTTTTGATGGTCTGCAGAGGGAAAATCTCTCAGTCTACATGCAGAAATTCTGTCCTAGACTTCACTTTTCTCTGGAGATTGAGTCTTAGAAATTTAGGGCATTATTTTAAGAATACTGCCTTTGCCAGCAAAAATGCGTGTGCAAAGTGGGTGAGTAGGTTAGGTGAAGACTTGCCTAGAGCAATGTCAGGTTCTGGGTGCCTTGGCTACAGGCAAAAGTGGTCTGTTTGCACATTGCCCTGAAATAGGAGTGTTTGAGGTCTAAACACATTTCCTAATGAAGTAGGACTTATCCTAGAGAAGACAGAGCAACAGTTACCAAATATGTAGAGGACTAGTACATCATATTATACTAATTTTTTATTGATGCATCTTGTCCACACATATTTATTGATGCATCGTGTCCACACATATTTATTGATATGTGTTCTGTGAGGGCTGGAAAACATGCATTGAATGGCAGCAGGAAAACTCCAGGTTAGGAATGACAAATGACACTGTAGCAGCAGAAATGGAGAAGCAGCTGGACAGATGGTCCGAGGGGAAAATGGGACCTCTAAATTCAGGGTTGCTTAAGAAGAAGTTGGGTGAGACTCCGTAAGCAATTCGAGGGCAGAGATGATTCTGCCTTGAGAAGACCTAGCTCAGCCCCTGAGGTCACATCCATGGCTCTACCCAAGGTTTTATGAGAGTTGCTGTGGGTGCATCAGAAGCAGGGTAGAGAAATGAGCGTTACTGATTCAATGAGAGGATGCTCAGCAGCACAGTACTGCACAAAGCGAGGATAGCTCTGTCAAAGCAGGCACAAGATCCTTGGGGAGCTCTAATCTGTGAGTAGTTACCAAGTCTGGCAAATATTCAGATGTTTTACACAGCCAGCCTGTGAAAAAAAGGAAGACAAGTTAAACTTCATGTTTAGGTGCTGGAGTGTGTTCAAAGAGGAGCAATGGAGATGCTGAAGGTTCTAGAGAACAAGTCTTATGAGGAGTGGCTGGGAGAACTGTGGTTGTTTGCAGTAGCTACTTTTAAGAAGGAAAAATACAAATAAAAATTTGAGAAAAGTGCATGCGCTTATTATTCCAAGAACTGCCTCCTTTTCTCCAGCACTGTTTCTGCTACTGTAACAAAGCAGATCATAATTAGCTAGGGACCCAAAGATTCCTCAAATTCCAGCTAAATCCTGCAATTTTCCTGTCCAAAAACCCTCACTAGATTTTCTTAGCAAAACTGTTAAAACCTACATAACAGCAAAGCTTCTGTCCCCAATCTCCCTGGGAACACAGGGCTCCTGGGGCTGTGTGTGCAGTTAAACCTGCACGCACAAAAGCAGCAACAAAACTCACACTAACCCAGGTGTGCTCCCACCCTCACAGGCCTTGATTAGGTGATCACAAAGCCACCACCCTACCCCCCAAATCATACAGATTTTGTCTACAAAGTTGGGCACATGGGTGGTTTACAATATTCTTTTAGTCTAACCCAACTGCTTTAATTGATGTGTCAGAACCTTTATTGCTGTAATCACTCTTCTCTCAAACGTTCACATTAACAAATTGTTCAGCCTTGATATGCTGTGTACTTACTAAAAGAAAAACCTTGTTTTCATTTGGAGATGGTACTTCAGAACTATAAGCACATAGAAATGTAGAAATGTCTTTTGATGAGTTGAGTGTCTTGTTTGTGACTGTATCTCCTCCATAAAGCTGTAGCTGCTTTGTGTTTTTCCTGTGACCAGTCCTCAGGCTTTTTTAAGGCTTGCACTCACTGATGAATGTGTTAGATCTCTTTTCCGTCTCCATTTCCTGTTTTTCTCCTCTCTTCTCCTCACCTCTCCTCTCCTTCCTTCTTTCCCTTTCTCCTTCTTCATTTTCGTTATTCGTAAGAATCTGCCCTTGTTTATTACTGATCTGTAAGTCAACAGCATCTCAAAGACATCAAGGTGCTGGAGCATGTCCAGAGAAGGGCAGTGGAGATGGTGAAGGGTCTGGAGCACAAATGCTGTGAGGAGAAGCTGAGGGAGCTGGGGGTGTTCAGCCTGGAGAAAAGGAGGCTCAGGAGGAACCTTATCATGCTCTAAAAGTACGTGAAAAGAAGCAGTGGGGAGCTGGTGTTGGTCTCTTCTCCCAAGAAACAAGCGATAGGACAAGCAGAAACAGCCTCAATTGATCCAGTGGATGTTTAGAATGGATATTAGGAAAGTCATCTTCACTGAAAGGTTGATCAAACATTGCAGCAGGCTGCCCAGGGAAGTGGTGGAGTGACCATCACTGGAGGTGTTGAAAAGATGTGTAAATGTGATACTTGGGGACACGGCTTAATCGTGAACTTGGCAGTGCTGGGTCAATAGTTGGGCTTGATGATCTTGAATATCTTTTCCAACCTAAATGATTTTCTGACTCAATAAGTCAGTAAGAATAATTTGAAAATATACTTTCCCAGAAAAATACTTGGAATATATGCATGCATTCAAATGTTATCTTTTCACATTTTGATTAGCACAAACACAGAAATAATATTTGTAGCAGATATTCATCCTGCAATGAACTCCTAAGGCTTTCTCTTTAAACACACATTTCACAAACTGTCTCCTAGGTTAATCAGTACTTAATATTTTCTCATTGTGAACAGAAGGGAGTGAGAACCTTTACACTGGCTAGTGCCGAGGCAGAGCAGTACCCAGCATCCTTATAAGAAATAAGGAAATTCAGCCTGCCTTCCTCTCACCCAGTGGTGTTCAGCATAAACAAAGAAGTACCATAACCACCATTATTCAAGAAAACAACAGAACCACCTTTTCTAGCACACCATGGTTTTATTCTTCAGGGTACAAGTACGTTGCATGTGTGTGTGCACCTGCCTGCACATGCCACATAACTGGGAAGGGGGGAAGTTAGCATGGAGAATAATGTAATTACTCATTCTTGAATAGAAGGATAATTACTGTCACAGAAACCCACATAACTTGCAGATCTTTTTGTTCTTTTTAAGATGATAAATACAGTATTTTCCATTTTCTAACAGGATGCATCCTTTTCCTTCTGATTTCCCTTCCCCCCACTTAAGCTGAATTACATACATTTCAAATTAATAACAAGGGTTATCTGTTCCTATATAGGAAAAGAAAAGCTTATTTGGATTTTTAAAAAATAAAAGTAATTCAGTGTCTCTGGAGTCACAGTGGTGAGTCACTGATTGGGCTGTCACCTGTAACAAACTTCCTTTAAGAATGACTTTCAACAGCATACCTAAAAAAGGATGGGAAAAAAGAGGCAGGAACAGAAAAAGACACAGTGACAGACCACAGGCTAAGGCTTTTAGACTTTAAAAATTCACACTGTGACTCTCATGTTTAAAAGCAATGATCACATTTGTGTGTCCTGCTGTCAGTCACTCAGAGAGCATAATCTGGGGGCAGGTGGTAGGCAAAGCAGTGCGAAACGACACACGAGTGGCCAGGAGCTCACAGCTTCTGACAGCTGGCCAGGTGCCCTCTCTCCTTCTTCCTTCCATCCAGAGAGGCCTTCGGAAATGGAGAGAATTGTCATTATGTGGGTAGCTGTCTGTTTGAATGGAGACATAACTTGCAAGATATTCTCCTAAACAGCTTCATTGAGAGAGCTCTTTTAAGCCCTGATGCCAAACCTTAGGCAAGAAAAGTACTTCTGATAGTATAAATTTATATATATTTAAAAAATCCTGCCTGACTTCAGGACATTAGAGCAACAGAAGTAGAAGAGATACTGGGAACTGCTTTAATGGGACTTTTTAGCAGCTGTGGACAGAACAAGCCTGCTCTTCTTTAGTGATGTTGTTGCTGAGGAAAACGTTTCAAAGCCTCCATGGGAGCCTGGAGCTCACAGACATCTTCATGTCTCTGTGAACAACAGCAGTTTAGGCATCATCTGTTCTTGCATATTCTGGAAAAAAGGATTGAGACTATTCCTGCACAGCAAATCCCCACTAAGGTTATGCTTATATTGCAGTTAGCTTAAAACTGACTGGGTTTTGATGGCATTATACCACTTAATGTAACTGATTTCAGTGTGCTTACTGGGATTTTTCTCCCACCTGTGACCTCAGAATCACAGAATTGTTTAAATTAGGAAAGATATCGAAGGTCAAGTCCAACTGTTAAACCAACACTGCCAAGTCCATGACTAAACCACATCCCCAAGCGTCACATTTACACGTCATTTCAACACCTCCAGTGATGGTGACTCCACCATTTCCCTGGGCAGTCTGCTGCAATGCTCAATCAACCTTTCAGTGAAGATGATTTTCCTAATATCCAATCTAAACATCCACTGGATCAATTGAGGGTGTTTCCTCTTGTCCTATCACCTGTTTCTTGGGAGAAGAGACCAACACTCAGCTCCCCACTGCTTCCTTTCAGGAAGCTGTAAAGAGCAGTAAGGCCCTCCCTGAGCCTCCTTTTCTCCAGGCTGAACACCCCCAGCTCCCTCAGCCACTCCTCACAGCATCTGTGCTCCAGACCCTTCAACAGCTCCATTGCCCTTCTCTGGACACGCTCCAGCTCCTTGATGTCCTTCTTGCAGTGGGGGGCCCAACACTGAACACAGAATTCGAGGCGTGGCCTCAGCAGTGCCAGGTTCAGGGGGATGATCGCTGCCTGCATCCTGCTGGGCACACACTGCTGAGCTTTGTGCTGCCTCAGTTTCACTGCCAGTAATAACCTGCTAGGTCTGAATATGCCCTTTTGAGCTTCTGTGCACTAAACCTGAAAAACCCTGAGCCAGGGAAATGCTCTCCGCTCTTATTTTTTAAGTAAGTCTGGTAAATAATGCAACTTGTGTGGCACTATCCCGAATCCCCCCACCTGAAAAGGAAGACATTTCAGCCAAGAAAAATTACTTTACCAGTTCCAGGAACTGATACCTTGCTATGCAAATAATAATAAATAAACAAGAATAGGCTACTCCACACTCCACCAGAAATAGCAGGCTGCCTGCTCCAGGCTCCAATTGAAATTCTGTCTGTTTGCAATAGCATCCTTAGCAACCAAAAAATCACACGAGACAATTCATGTAGGTGAGGTGTATCCAAGCAGCCAACATTTCAAATGCAAGCTTTTCTTGTGGACCTGAAAAGCTAATTTTTTAACAAAAATCTTGAATTTATTTAAAAGTCTTATCCAAGATATCTTTCTCACTCACAGATTTAGCATATCAATGTTCCTGGGAAGTCATAATCATTGCTTTCATTCTATAGATTTCCTTGCCCTCTAACAACTCAGATTGTGTGTTGTCTCAACCATTCCCTTCAAGTCAGCTCTGACAGCTGAGTCAGACCAGAAGAATGGTTGAATTAAAAAGCCTGACAATCCTCTACCCCTTATTCAGCCAATAACCTCATTTGTTCATTGATTGGAAATTAAAGATGATAGAAGTGCTTTTATTATTTTTGTTGGTGATGATCTACAACTCTGCTATTTTGTGCCAACCTTTCTATTACTCACTTAGGGCCAAATTACTGCGGGGACGGAACAGGAAAGCCCATAATAAAATACAGCAAAAATGTCAGAGAGGAGTCAGTTTCAACCAGGCAGGTGTATCCTACGGGTGTTCACAGCCCAGCTGAAGGTTCGTGCCTTAAAGTCCCAGTGCTGACTGTTCCTTTTTGCAGCAACATGCCAGAAGGATGTTTGCAGGATGTCACTTCTCCAGCAGTGGGAATAGAGCAGTTGCTTCACTGGCTGCAGAGAAGCACAGTACTGCCTGGGGTGAAAATGGATATGTCAGTCCCTCACTCTGCTAAAACTGGAGCTAAGGCGTGTGTTAGCCTCATTGTGTGTTCTGCTGATAGCTGAAATGTTCTCAGTGGTTCAAAATTCATATTTTTGCTCTCCTAATTATCCCTTAGCTTAGCTTCTGATATTGGAAAATTATCCTCTAATTCTCTTCCTTGAATCAGATGGTTTATATTTTTAAAAATTCTTGATTATACTCATTTTCATACCCCCACTTAAACATAGTTAGCATTTGCTGACCTCTATCCCATGTTAAAAAAGAGATGAATTGACTGCAGTCACTCCAGCTGTTCACTAAATATTTTCCACATTTCTAGAGTGGATTATTCATTCAATATGGGATTTCAACTTCAGTATCTGAAAGATTCCTTTTTAAAAATGTTCTTCACTTATCCATCTGGGCTTTTGACATCTAAAATGTTGTAATTGCAAGATCTGAGGTGCTTCTAAAGAAAAAAATCTCACAAACACCTATTTTCTGAAGGTGGGACATGGAACAGGCAGCTCCACAAATTGTGAATGACTCCTGAACAATATGTCAGAACATCTCTCTTCACCTCATGTCTTCTCTTGTACAAGATGAGAAGTTAAAATGCCTTGATCCAACCTTCAGGGGAATATATCTTTGAATATCTAAAAGGTTGTGTTTCCACTTGCTCTGAATAGTTATAGCAACATTCTGACCTTTGGTAATGCCCATAACCCCTGAATCATATCCAAACTTTTGATGCTTTCTTATCAGTCCTCTCTGAGAAGTGCTGCCCTTAACTTATGGGGTACATTAATTTCAGGAAGTGTAGGACTCCATTCAGGACTTTAAAACATCCAGAAAAAATATTGGCAAGTTTGTATAAAAAAGAGCTGAAGAGTAAAAAAGATCTAGTATTACACTAATTATTTTTGGCTAATTATTTTTCCAAGCAAAAAACTTCCTTCCAGTTTTCCACAGTACTAATTTTTTAACTAAGCAATCAGAGTTAAAAACATGTATTTGAGGCTTTGAAACCAAAATGTATTTGAGTTATCTGGGTTCACATAGCATTTCTTTACATCTTTTTTGGATAGCAAAGCTGTTAATAGAATACTGATATTAAGGAAAAAATCATCAAGTTCTAAGAAGAGAAAAAAATCCTTCTGTTTATCACTAGCTCACTCTCAGACAGACAAACACTTTCTTTGCTTTGAGGAGGACAAGAGCAGTACATGAAAAAAAACTGCATAAACACTGAGGGCATTTCTTTGGAGTGCTGAATAAAAGTTAACTGGCAAAATGAAAATACAAATCATCCACAGGCACCCCAAGGGTACTAATTGGCTCTCAAAGGGCTCAGAGCAGCTTCTCAGACTCTGTGCTTGCTACTCTTTCCTGGGGTAACCCTCAGGCAAGGACGGCTGAGGGAAGAAAAGCATTTTTTGGGAAATACCAGATGCTCAAAGGAACAACCCCTGTTACAGGACAGTAACAAAAGAGCAGCCATAGGGTGGATGCAAAACTGGCCAGAGAGCTGTGCTAGGAAATTACTTATCAATGGTCAACCATCAAATTAAAAGGATGTATTGAGAAGGATTTCCCAGAAGTCTGTCCCGTGTCTGGCTCTAATCAATATTTGCATTATTAACTTGGATAGTGGTATAGAGATGTACTTTGTATATTTACATCTGACTCTAATTGGGAAGGAGGTGGAAGTGATTTGGAGGACAGGAATCAGACCCTGAATAAGCTTTGAGAAACTGGGATTGTCTGAAAGAAATATATGAAAAGTTCCACATTCATTTCTGTATTTCAGCTGCTTAAATTCAGAGAGGGGAATGACTGACTACCTAAGAACTTTGCAGGATCTGGAGTTGTCACAAACTGAACATCAGCCAAAGACATCATGTGGCAGCAAAAAAAAAATCCCGACATGCTGAAATGTGTAAACAGGAGGGTCATCTGTAAGACATACAAAGTAATCCTTCTGCTTTACTTGAGGCTGATAATGCCTCAGCTAAGGCATTGAGTTCTAGTTACAGGGACTGATTTGCACTGAAGCTGGAAAGAGGCTATATGAAGCATGTGCCCTAATCAGGACATACCAAAAGAGTAGTTGGAAGAAATGCAACAGCTAGAAAAAGAAGACTGAGGGAACTGATCAACAGTTTTCAAAAATATAAAGACTAGGGCAATAAGGAGGGCAACAGATGACTGCCCCTTTCTCTTCACCATATGTGGTGTATACACCTTAAAGCAAGTCTTTCTAGACAACATATTTATCTTGTAGTTACTAGGGGTCACAAATAACAAAAGTTCTAAAAAGTCAGATATATCATTTTTGTATATAAAATTCTGTGCTCCTTTTTTCAGGAAAAAACCTCTACTAGAAAAGGAGATGTCATTTGTAGGACATTGATAATTCAACTTCGAGTTATTTCATTTTAGACTTGCTTCCTTTATTCTTTTTCACAGATTTCTACCACATTAACCTCTTTCATCACATTACTTTTGTGTTTGCTTGCCACAAACTCTCCTTCCTCCTCCAATCCCTGAAAGCTCTATTAATATATGAACAAATTTCTGTTGGTTTTCTATTGCTGTGGACTCAGTGACTTGACCATTCTCAAGTGACTTCTGTGGTTGGTATCCTCATCAGCCACGAAATACCATTTCCTGCACCATAAGGAATGAGAGAGAAGTCATCTCCCTTTTCTCTAACCCAGTTTATTCAATTGAACTCACCACAACCTGGTCTTCTCCTGAACACCTCAGTACATCGCTCTGTTTGAATGCCTTTACATTCCCTTGGCATGATAGGTGACAGCATTTTATTCTTCAGCACACTTACAGAGCCCAAGGCACATGTATCATTCACAAAAGTACAGTCCTGCCATCCTCCTGAGTAATTCCTTAAGGCCAGGAATTGCAGTTCAATCCCCTGTACAACCACCTAAGTTTGTGCTACATGGTCTTTTTCCCAGTTTTATTGCTCGCCATGAGCACTTCAGTTAATGACTCACATATGGGGGGGATATAAGGTGGTGGAAATGGGTAATATTCATGTTTCACTAGAACTATCTTTCTGATTGAGATGGTGGGAGAGATGCACAGAACAATGAAAAATAAAATGTCTCCGAGGTCCTGCCACAGGTTACCATTTCCCCAGTTCTCGTGGCACAACAGAGGTGGGCCCTCTTCCTTAAGACCCCCACAAAAACCTGTCCTGGCCAGTAGGCTGCCAGCATTCACACTGAAGGACATGGAGGAGAGCTCACGATTCAGCCTCCTCCCTCTGCTCTGCAAACATCTGCACACAGTAGCCATGAGGAAATGAAAAGCTTGAGGACCATAAGTGAACATCAGCAGACATTCACTAAGTCAAAGTATGTCTCAGTACTCCATCTCCTCTAGTTTCCTAAGCATGCCTTGGGCTTCTTTCTGTCTCTGAAGAGGTCATCACAGGACCTGAACATCATGTTTATGAGGTATTCCAAGACTGCTACTGATTCATTGCTGTGTCATAAATGTCTTTATTGGACTATTTCTCCTTGTCGGCCCCCTCAAGTGTTCTACAGGAACACCTATTCTGGAATTAATGCAATTTAAATGGCACCAGTTCTTGAAAAAGTCAGCAAAACACCGCAAGAATATCCACTGAAAGATGCACTTCATTAGTTTTCCCTAGAGACTGGGTGCAGTACAGGTGAAAGGTTACTGACTGAGCCAGCCTGTGCACTGGTGTCCCTTAAGTCTCCACTGACTCGGTGATGGCCCAGGAGGTGGCAGGGGGTACAAATCAAATGCTAGCCCAGCTTGCTTCTGCTTGACCTTTGGATCCAGCATCTGGCAAGCCCAGGCAGGAACCTGAGTACCAAGTGGCTTGTGCAAGTGCCTTTTCAAGCACAGTAGTGGGGATAGCCAACGTGCTGTGCAGCCTCCCCCCGTGCTGCTGTGCAGCCTCCAGCCACCAATCACCCTTGTAGTAAAAATTCTGGGCAGAAGAAATGGTTAAGAACACTGCCTTTTGTGAGTCCACATGTCTTTTCTTAAAGCCCCCCAATATTTCATGTCAGAAAACACTGGTCCAGGCTGAATTCAGCCTTCCACCAATACATCTCACGTGCTCTGGATACAGGGGTATTTTCAAATCAGCATTGCTAAGGGCACCCTATTGGGTACAAATCAGATCCACGTTTACTGTGAAGGTACAGAAATAAAATTTTAAAATTAAGCCAATGTAAAATGAGACTGAAATATTTTATAAGAAAGCTACATTTTTTTTAAACTTTAATTTTCATGGAAGACTCTAAATTTAGTGTTCTATGGATACAATTTTGTCTTCAAAACCTGTACATTGTCTGAGTTTAGTCATACATACAAAACTTCGCAAAAAGTGAAGCGTTGTTCATTGGTTAAGCCACCATGCATTTTGTGAAAGTTCAAAATTCAGCTTTGATTTACATTTCTGTACCTTCATATTTATACATCAGACAGTAGCACATCACTAAATAGACCATTTTTCACTTTATACTTTTTTAAATGATTGTTCACAACATTTTAACATGGCTGTATTATCAACATTTTTTGTAGAAAGTTCATCTCACTGGTTCAAATGGAGTGGCATTGTCTGCGAGGTCTCATTTCAAAATTATTGCACTTTTATCCTTTTCGTCATGTCACAAGTTGTGAAGTCCAAAATATTTACCTTTCTGATTGTCAGTCTTTCCTTCATAGAGATGTCTGAGTGAAGACAAAATAGACAACTTGTTTTGTTGAATCAATAGAGGCATATTATCACAGCAAGATTATAATTCAGGTGTACAATACCTGCATTTTACAGCGCACAAAACTGAAACTGCCATGTGCTGTGTGTCACAGCAGGTAACTAATATCAACAAAGTACCAGAGTCTATGTTCAAATATTGTTGTATGGGTCTAACTTCAATCCACAAAAGCAAGGCAATTCAAAGTTAAGACTTAAACTCTATCCATAATCCACTCTCTTCAGGAATTGCATTATGAATGCAGCTGAATTCTCATGTCAGGTCTTTGCAGCTCCATGTTGCCACACAGTGAGAGAAAGCAAACCCATTGTTACACTTATATGCAGATTCCTATCCATTGCTTTATATCTGGTAAGAATACCATCTACTGGCATTTGTATTTACTTGAGGCCGAAACCTGAGGCTTTGGAAACAGGCTGTGATCATTGCAAAAGTTGTTTGGGATGAATGAGTTTCTAGAACTAAGTATTTCTCTTTGCTTTTTGGGGCATATTAGAGTTTTGGGTTTGCATGGCCAGGTTTTCATCGCAGAGAGGCCGTAGAGGTGGCTGCTGTGAGAAGATGCCAGGAGCTTCCTTCATGTCCAGCAGAGCCAATGCCACCGGCTCCATGATGGATGTGCTGCTGGTCAAGGCCAAGCCCATCAGAGATGGCGGTAACACTTCTGTGATAACATATTTTTTAAAAAAAGTTAATAGAAGTTATAGTGCAGTTGTGATTGTGCTCAGAGAAAAGCACAGTGAGACTGTGTGAGAAGAACAGCCCTGCAGACACCAAGGCTCTGTGGAGAAGGAGGGGCAGGAGGTGCTCCAGGTGCCAGAGTTGAGACTCCTCTGCAGCCATGGTGAGACAGGTGAGCCCCTGCAGCCCATGGAACACCATGGCCATGCAGAGATCCTCCTGCAGCCCATGGAGAAGCCCGTGCCGGAGCTGGATGCCTGAGAGGAGGCTGTGACCCTGCGGGAGGCCGGCGCTGGAGCAGGTCCTGTCAGGGAGCTGCACACCCCTGGAGAGAGCAGCCCACACTGGGGCACCAGGGGTTTCCTGGCAGCACTTCTGACACCATGGGGGACCCATGCTGGAGCAGGGTGTGCCTGAAGGGCCCCTCCCTGTGGAAGGGTGACCCACTCCGCATCAGTTTTTGAAGAACCATTGCCTGTGGGATGGATTCATGCTGGAGAAGTTCATGGAGAGCTGTCTCCCGTGGGAGGGACCCCATGCTGGAGCAGTGGAAGGCCTTCCCTCCCTGAGCAGCGGCAGGAACAACTTGTGATGAGCTGACAATAGCCCCCTCTTCCCTGTCCCCCCACACTGCTCAGGGGGACGAGCTACAGGTGGGAAGAGGGAAGGGGGGGGAAAGCTGTTTTTACGATTTATGGTACTTCTCTTTATCCTGCTCAGATTATGTTAGTAGCAAATTCAACACATATCCCCAGTTTGAGTCTGTTTTGCCCATGTCAGTATTTGGTGAGTGGTCTCTCCCGGCCTTTATCTCCACCCACAAATCCTTCCTTGTATTTTGTCTCCCCGACCAGTTGTAGAGTGGAGTGACAGAGCAGGTTTAGTGGGTGCCTGGCATCCAGCCAGGGTCAACCCAATGCACAGAGGTAGAAAAACACCTACTTTTTGAACTTATTGTGACAACAGGAGCAGACAGTCTGGTGTTGGTTTCTGCATCATTTTGTACTGCCACTATCAGGGGACAGGAAAAAAAGAATATAATATTCTATGTTGAAACCAAAATAAAATGTCAGCAGTGGTTTTTGATATCAAGAAGCTTTCCCTTCAGCCTGTGATTTTAGGCAAACAAGAATACAGTGTAGGAAGAAAAATAGTCTGTTTCCAGCTGAAGATGCAGAGGGAAGTATAACTAATGCCATCGCACCTGAGCCAAGAACTTCTTTTCTACAACGAAGATCAGATTTCAGGCTTGGAAACAAAGATGGTTTGTGAAAACAGACCAACCCATCATGACTATATGTTAGTCCTATGACCAACATTTTTTGTCACAGATGGATGCATCTGCTACCAGGGCCTTACATCTCCCACTGCTCAAAGTCTGAATTGGGGAAATCAAATTCTGCTCCAGGCTGCCCCACTTCTCAGGAATATTAATTGTTTGCAGCTTTCTTTGTAGCATTGTCAGGACTGGGGTTTTGCAGCTTGTGCACAGATTTTGGAGTTAGCAGAAAGGAGAAGGCTTTGTGTTTTCCATGGGGTGTACCTGTGCCACAGAAACACGAGATGGAAGCACCCTGGGAGCTGCATCCTCCTCCTCTGAGGCATCTTTCTACATGCACTATTTAATTACTTTTTTTTTTATTGCAGGTTTCAGTGATATCAAAGCTCTGATTAACTGGAGGCAGAAGGTGAACCAGTATGGGTAATCCGTAGCTGCAGGATGTGCCGTATTGAAGAGCTTCATAACCACCAATACAGCAATCTCAAGCATTAAGACACCTTCAATTTTTGACACAAAAGAGACCTGACACTACAGTTTCACAGCTCCTCGTGAGCTTCTCCTCCTTCTTCAAGCAGCCCATGACTAACAACATGGCTACTGTTGGAAAAAATGAAGCCACGATGGGAGCTGGAAGACTACAAGGTATTACTGCAGAGCAAATAAAAACAGAGCTAGAACTCTGTGTTGCAGAGGTATTCATCCTTTTTATTGCCTTGAAGAACAAGCCTAATCTTCTAACCCAAGTGGATTAGTAAACAGTACATCCAGCTTTCAGAGACCTTCAGTATGTCTGCAAGGCTTGTGATGTAGAATAATGTAGGTAAAAGGAAATATATGGAAATTTTAGTAAAAAAAGATACTGAAGTATAATAGTTGCTTACTTTCTCTCTGATGTGAGGAAGATTGGAGAAGAGTCCTTTGTGTCAGTTTTATTTTGAACCTATTTTGTTGCCAAATATGAGAAAAGATTAGTTCACTGTGCCATTGGTTTTGTGATTCTGTGAAAACCCCCTAAAAGTCTGCATGCAAAACCAATGAGGTAGAACATGTGTGACAAGCTTAGTTCCAACTTGACCAATGTAGTAGGAAAAGACTTTAAAATCATTGCCTCTCTTCAATAACAATAGTACATACAAGTGTTTACAAGAGGATTAAAAGCTGCTTTAGAGAGTTGTATTAAAGATTCCTGTATCAGACAAGTTTTATCAAAAAACCTGTTGGACCACTACGCAGCTGACCAGATGCAAACAGAAGCAAGTTATGCCACTGACTTTATTTTACCTGCTTTAAAAGGATGCTCAATGTATCTGTAAAATACACACTACGTGTACAATAAGCCATACCTATTGACAGCCTGCCCAATTACAACAACAGCGAAAAAAGCTCCACAAGCAAACGACCCCTAGCACCTGGTAATTAAAATTGCTAATCACCAGCAATTATCTGGCACAGCTTTATAGCCAGGCAAAACAGTTTGACCCTTCGCCCATGGAAAGAGGAATGTTTGCTGTCTATTGATAAGTGCTTAGGCAAAGCCGTGTTCAGCTCACATCCATTAAGTGGTGACTAATAGGAAGTCAACAAAAGAGCTCTGACATCTGTAGTGGGCACTTCTAGCAGGCCAGGTTTGGGAGCACAGGTGTCCAGTGGGCTCCTGCCAAGGACCAGCGAACAGGACACGGGGACCTCTTCTTGAAAAGAAAACTTGAGCTGCCAATGTTTCCCGATTGGCTCCTCCACAACCAAAGAGTAAATGCAGTATGTTTCCAGGACAAAGATTAAAATAATTACTCTTGTCAGGAGTGGTGCCTTGTTTTCAAACTGTCTGCACGCATTCGAACACAAAGAGGTAAGAAGTCCGGTAGGCTCAGTAATTTAGGTAGAGATTGTTCTTTGGTCTATTTCTGTTCTTATTAAGTATTGAGTTAAATATATATAAAAATGTCTCTCTAGTGTGCTCTTTAAGTCTGAGATAAAGAGTTTGAGACAATAAGCTTTTCTTTTTTTCCCATATGACACTATTATGCTCAAAGCTATAAAATACCCTTCCATTGTTATAGCTCCAGAAAGATGCTGCTAGAGATTATTTGAACTACAATAAACAGCTCCATTAAAGCTTCTGATCTCACCAATGACTCTTACAAGGTCCCAGATAAAAAGATCACGTTTGGTTTCAGTTGGGCTTTTTGTTTTTGAGAAAGAGAGAGAGAGGGAGAAAGTCTGGCAAAAATATTGCAAGCTTCTAATAATGTAACAACCTACAAAACCTGAAGGACAAAGCATCCCTTAATCACTTAGGAGTGCAAATTGCTCCAAGAACAGGCATCAGGAGAGATTACAAAGCAGGAGCTGCTGAAATCCAGAACCAAACCTCTGGTAGCCTCACCCCTTCATGGGGCTTTGGGGAATCTTGGCAAGTTAGAGTTTCAATGCAAAACGAAATTTACAGACACAAGAAATTTGGGGCATTCTGACTTGCACATACCATGTTTTTCCTGCGTAAGATGTCAGAGCCCCTCCATGTACATCTTTGTACTGTGACATGTAAAATCTGAACTGTTTTATAAATGTGAAGCAACAGCTGGCATGATACTTGACAGTATCTCCTAATGATGTAATTCAAAGTGGACTTCCTTCTTAAGTCCACCTCTCCAGCTGCTTCAAGTTACAAGGTTTGAAAATAACTTAATTTTCTCATTACCATGACATGAATAACGCAGCCACAACTTGCATGTCTGCACTATTTGCTTTGGCAAAGTCTGCATTCTGGCTGGATACTTCTTGTCTGCCGAGGGCATCTCACAGAACTTGGTGTAGCTCCTCTTAGCCCTTACACAGAAGTTGCTTTGCTAGAGAAGAAGCAATGTTACAATGGGCACATGCATCTCACTCCAACACTGATTTAAAATGCAGGTAGGGTTTACATCCCAGCCTAGGAGCCTGGAAACACTTTTGAGCCCTCCAATTCAGCCACAGCCCAGGAGTTCTCAAAGAGTCTGTACTCTTTAGCAAAGCCAGTTGAAATAATTTAAATAAAATTTCAGATAAAAACATAAATCCATTAAAAACCCTCCCGCCTACTTCTGCATTCCACATAGATTTCTGCCTTTGCAAAAAATAAAATTTTCTGCTCTAATTTTGGCATGTGCATGGATTATTCTCCATTAGATTCCAATTCTTGATCATTGATATTGCCGTGAAATTGCTGTCTACTGCAGTCTGTAAGCTCCTGCCAGTGCGAAAGAGCAGGATTTCTGTTTGACAAATCTTTAGTGAAGTCAGAAATGAATGAAGTCACAGGAGATACACCTACTTACAAGCTTGGGTTGTAAAGAGCAAAGCAAGATGAAACGATAGATCATAAATTCTGGCATTGCTTGACATTCAGATTCTTCTGCCTGCAAGTCTCACTCAGTAATGATCCACAGGAGAAGAGCATGCTACCAGATTTGTGTAGTCTATCCATCACAGAGTAAATTACACTGAAAGACTCTTCTATGGGTAAGCTGAGGTAATGAAAAACATGAGGCAGAAGAGAAGGAATGGATTTTCTTTGCCTTTTGGACTCCATGAAAGAGTAGTGGATTTCAGAATGTTCTATTCAAATTGGGACATCATGGTCACTCAGGTTATGAAAACATATTTATCTGCCAACATTCATGCTGAAGAGTGATTTTTAATACCATTGGCCATGGAATGGCCAGTGGGGATAAAACATTCAGTTGTTTTTTGTTCCATTTTTGAGACTGAGTCTTTAGGCGTGGTAGTAGCAAAGGAATACAGGGAACAGCAATTTAATCCCATCTTTAAAAGCTGTGGGCTCAAAACAAGCTAGATGGTGGAGGTGGGGTGCTAATATGCAGCTTGTGTTACCAATCATTCAATTTCTATTTCATGTATAATATGTGCTTAGCACGGAATCAATGCACGAAGTTCACCAAATCACTGCTTCACAATGGTTTTTTCTGTGTAATTTTTTTAATCTCTGTGTAATTCCAAAACAAAACCAACTTGTCCATTTCTCCTTCAGGTGAAAGCCTGGCTGTGCCCCACAGGTCAAAGAACCCATTCTGGGCTTCCTTGGAAGAGAATTCCAGAGTCAAGAGTCTTCCACTGAAAGTGTCTTGCTAGAAACTGCTAGACAATTAAACCTGGGGAATCCCTCTTCAAGTGCCTGTTGACCTCTTCTGTCCTGGGGAGGAAGAAGAAATGAAGGAGGTAGATTTCAAACCATTTAACTGCTGCACTCCACACAGCAGCACTGTTGAACTGTGCTGGTGTAGACACAGCCCTGGGAAGTGCTTTGTCCCAGGATGGCACATCTCAGCTGGCACACCTTCTAGGGGTTTCCCTGTCAGCCCCATGGGTACACCCAGCAAGAACAAATGCTCCGCTGCAGAAATCAGTAAGGCAATGCCTACCTCACCACACCTTGCTCTAGATGCACATGGGGTAATAAACGCTCCTGTACTGCCAGTGCTTTGTGGAAAAATAGGCAAACACTCACCAAGAAATCAAATGGCTTTTCCTCCAGGGTGTACATGTTCCTGCAGATTCCTTCTTCAGCACCAGCTCTGTCTTGCTCAGATTAAAGCTTAGCAAATTTGCTCATACCTTCCTCTCAAGTTCAAGTCAGGCTTTTGATGGGCAACAATGATGTTCCTCCTGGACTGGACAAACAGCAGCTAAAGAGGAGAATGTTGCCATGGTGGCCCAAACTGTTTCAACATCTCCCTTACCAGAAGCAGGACATATGGAATCACAAAATAAAGAGAAAGGTGAAAAAATGGAGCTTATACATCTTATACCTGGGATGATGATTTACCCTGCTACATCTTGGTTTCCTCACTGATTGTCAGATCTTAGATCTCTGGTATACTGTGCACTGTTCTCAGCCACTGCCCTGGCAGTACCCTACAATTCCCATGGCACAATTATAGAATTTTCTTTTAAAAGTGTATCTTTACCTTTGTCACATACATTTTAGTGACAGGAAACTATGGGTTTGTTACCAGCTCAGTTACCTCCTGCTTTAGTTGCTTATGGTTGCTGAACGCGTGTTGTGCAACTCTTTCTACTTAATGCGCTCCAGAACCTTCCCCTACTTGTTCCCTTGACCTCATGGCTTGTTTTACCTTTGTTATTTGAAGAGACAGAGAGAGAGTGAAGGAAAAGCCCTCTTGTTACCTAGTGCTCCCTAGTGCACAGTGTGACTCTCCAGACTGAAGCAGATATGGTCGATCCATTCATGGGGTAGGAGTCGGACACCAAGGTGATTGGGGACCCTAATTAAACAGTAAGAGTGAATCAACATCAAAAGCCTCTGTAATGCTGCTATTACGTGGACCTAGGTTTGGCCAGGCATCTGACACATCTTCTGCAAGTCAGAGTCCCATGCCAGCCAAAGAAGGGATTTGGGACAGGAGGGGGACCTGAGCTGTAACAGTCTCTCTACTTTCCCATACCTGGAAATGTCTCCAGAGCATAAAAAGGTGCTGAGCCAGTCAGGGCACAAGGACAATGCTTCTGTGGGGGACAGAGGTCTCCATGGTTGCCATGTCTCAAGAAGACTATCTCTATCTCTGTGAAGAAGGGTTTGTTAGGCATGTGTCAGCATGAGACAGCCCCCAGCACACAGGGACCTCATACCTTTGTGTGCCTGCTCACCAAAGTCTTCCAGTTCACAGGGTTTCAAATCCCTATGGCTTCTTCATAGCCCATGAGGAAATGGTACAAGACCCTAACAGAAGATTGAGATTAACCAGAGGTGGTGGAAAGTGTGAATGTTGGACAGATCTGTCTCTCCTGCTCTCTAATTCTGAAGGGAAACTGAACGAGACTTTTAAGACCAGTAGTACAAATACAAAAATGTATCACCGGTGTCCCAGGCTCAGCTGCAACGTTTTCCCAGTACCCTTTTATGAGGTGGAAAAGGGCTCCACTAAATAAGAAGCCTCGCACATTATTTCTTTTCAATGCAAACTAAATCCCTGGCCACAGAAGTTGACTTTCAAGCTGAATACACTCGGTTTCAAAGGTTTAGGACAGGCAGGTCCTATGTCAGTGGATGATAATGCAAAAAAATTTCTTTAGAGAGCTTAAATTGAACATTGTTATTGAGACATGGAGTCTTTGGGGAGGGATGTTGTGAAGGAAACAGCTCCAGTTAACAGTGAAAAGGACTGCAGGACATGCTAAAAAAAATACAAGTGTTGAAATAAGTTAAAAATAAAAAGAAATTAAAAATAGGATGTGGAATGGGAAAGACAGCCAAGAAAAAATGTTAATAAAAGATATTGGATGAAAGCCCAGAATAGAAGTACAACAAATACAAACAACAAGCAAATGTACACATAACAGGGTGAAAATTAGAGACTGTCTTCCCTTTGCATGCAGAACTGAGCAAACAGAGCTACAGGCAATTCTGAAGAATGGCAGCTTTGAAGCATCCAAAGTATAGACATTTCTGCCAGGTCAGCAGCCAGAGAGAGAGAGAGCCTGAAGTGAACCTGTGAAGCACCAAGAAGGAAGGTGATGTACAAAATGGTAACACAATTCAAATACTCCATGTGCCTCTTTTGAGGACCTCTCAACACGGTGGTGTAATGAAAGTCTCAGAAGTAGTTATCTAGCTCACTTGTTATTACAATGACTCCTCCCTAAAAAGTTTTGTAAAGCATAAAAGGGCCTTTACCCAAGCTCAGCAAATGAGCATGAAAACAAGTTTCAGATGTTCTTTTTATCTCATAGAGATGAATGATTAACAGTTACTAGTTACACAATGAAATCTCTACTTTTCTGTCCACTGAACATTTGTACTATTTCAGATCTATGTGAAAATTTCAAACAATAAGCATTGAATATTATTGTTTATGTTTACTCTAAATAATTTGTGACATCTTTAATAAATTTGTATCCACTAGTCAGAGTTTCAATTATGAGTTTTAGTTTGAGCTTGGTCATAATGTTATAGTTGTTTCCTGGCTTGATGAGCACCACTTCTGCAACTGAGAGAGAACTGACAAGCTTCGGAAGATAGGCTGTATTCGTATAGGATTGAAAGATTTGCATAATTGCAATCCTTCTTTTCCAAGCCTAAACATGGCTTTTGCTAGTCAGGAGAGGTGTTTAAGAATAAGAAGATGATGTAGTCAAAGGCAAAATGCTAGTTTCAAAAACAATTTGCCTATGCAGAAAAAGAAAAAAAAATACATATAAATATACATATACTGGTTCAGACCAACTTGTAGAAGATATTTCATCCTTTTATTTCTTGCTGTCAGAGTTCAGACTGGGATTTGGAAAGCTGATTCCCTGGCAGGACCAACAACATTTCTCTCACTTTATAAGAAGTTCTACTTTCGGGGCAAATACATGAACAAAAAGAATTAAGGTTTCTTATCCTCAAGTATTAAGATAGGCATGGTTAGGATTCTTTAGAAAGCAATCTCGTTAAGTACTTTAAGACATTTAATTTTAAGTAAGCACACATTTACAGAGAAAAACGCTCACATGTAATTGGAGATGGAATAACTTCAAGTGAAGATATGTTCTTTTTTCACAGTATCAAACACATACATTTTAAAAAAAACAGCTAAAGGAAAAAATAAGTAGGTAGGTGAATTCCTGCATCAAAAATTGAATTAAAATATTGTAGCAGAGAAGGAAATATTGAGCAGGATGCAGAAATATTTTGGAAGAGTTTCCTTTTACCTTAAATAAAGATTTTTTAAATGGTAAGTGATGCTGTTGAAACAAATTCTGGTTCCCAACTTCCTTTACATGTCTCAAATCAGAGAAGCAAAATCTGAGATACCTAAGATGAATCACCACCTTTGATGGACGAGAACCATGACAGAAAAAAGTAGTGAAGTTCTTCCTGTCTTATTCTGATCCACATGCACTCTCATGGGGCAACAAAAACTCCTCCTTATTCCCAGATCATGTCTCATGACAAACTGAATACCTGCTCAAAACCATGAAAATGGTGAAGATTTATACTAAAAAGTTCAAAGAGATCCAAAAGCCTTTTCTAACATCGTTCACAGGGAAGTCTTGCCTCTCTTTATAAGTACTCAGGGACTGGCAGAGTGCAAGCAAAGAAAATTTAATCCCAAGTCACAGAAACTAGGCAGAATTATGGACAGAAGAAAACAATAGCACACAATGGAAAGAAACAGGCAATCGTAAGAGGTAATGCAGACATCTCAACATCATTAAGTGAAATCTGCTCCAGAAGTTGAGCCAGTCCCCTTTCCTAACCACTACTTTCCTTTTGTGTGAAGCTTGTGTGGAAAGTAAAGGTTCTGGGTATGTTTTTCGTCCTACCAAATCCTAAATTCCCTTTCTTTCCAGTTAAGACAAACAAGAGCCCCAAATCCACCTGACTCATTGTTAAACCACTGACTGACTGGTCTTTGCTTGCAGGATCAAAAGTCCCAAATGTCCTTTCTGTTCCTCAAGCTGCACATAGACAGAACCTCCTGCTTCCTTTTCTTCTGGCTCCAAGACAAGAAGCTCCAAGCATCTTTTCCAAGTGCTTGTTGAAAGGTGTCTCAGGAAAGTTCTTCTCAGCAGATCTTTCATCCTCCTTCAAGAAGCCAAGTAAACCCTGGTGTTGGCTACAGAAATGTCCCCACTAAAGAAAATTTTGTACTGACCTGACAAGAATTTTGAGAGGAGTGAACTCTGTGTTTTGAAAAGCCAAATGAATGGAGCAAGGCTTTGACCATCCAACAAGCAGCCTATTGGCCTCCACTTTGCACAAGGCAGCACAAGTACATTTTAAAGCAGACAGAAATATTTCATGGGGCTGCATAGGGGGAAGCCTCGTTTGGGTATGCAGTGGTTCTCCCAGCACAGCTGTAGTTTCAAATATGCTGTAACAATGACACATGTGAGATATATGTCGATACAGATATGGGTATAGATATATAGATTATAGATAGAGATAGAAACAGAGATAGAGATAGAGACAGAGATAGAGATAGAGATAGAGATAGAGATAGAGATAGAGATTAGATAGATATAGATATGGATATGAATATGGATATGGATATAGATATAGATGTAGATGTAGATGTAGATATAGATATAGATATAGATATAGATATAGATATAGATATAGATATAGATATAGATATAGATATAGATATAGATATAGATATAGATATAGATATAGATATAGATATAGATATAACGTTCCTGGGGTTTAGGATCAGCAGATAAGATGGACAAAGAAAGACTAAGAGACCTTTTCAAAGACTTCTTTGCTGAAAGAAGTGAAGTTCAGACATTACAGACTGAGAAGCTTAAAGAATTTTCCTCACAGGTCCTCCAGCACTTTGTTAAGGTAACATAATGTTTGTAATTTTTTTACTGATAGTGAAGTCAAAACTGAAGTAACAGAGGGTTTTAGGAGAACTTTAAAATCCAAGATGTGGAGGTATTTTAGAACTCACAGTGCCTTTACCGCTCTGTTACCCACATTTATGAATTGCTCTAATGGCAGCTTTCAGAGGACCTTGTGTATCCAACCTGCTGGTGTAAATCCTTCAGCTCACTGAGGTTTTAGCAAACAATGTACGGGGGTTTAAAGGAAAAACACCTCTTTTTACAAAAGGAGACCATGTGTGGGTGTCTAAAACCAAAAGGACTCCTGACAAACATTGGGAACAGACATTAACTGCTTAAATTTTCATACCCCTGTAAGTTATTAGCCAGGTACAAAGGATGGTGTTCAGGAGAAAAGATCATGAGGGTAAAAAGGTCAACAACCTCTTTACCCAAAGAATTACAGAAAATTAATACCAAACATAACATGTTTTACATGACTGGAAAAAATACAGGAGTGGAAGGAAAAGATTGTTGGTAAAATTGTTGGCGTGGCGTACTCAAATCAAAAGCTTTTGGAAGTGGTTTAAATCTATGTCATTTAGATATTAAGCACTGCTGGAAGAAAATAAAAGCAATGAAAGTCTTAACATGCTCCTCTCCAGAAACATCGTGGTTTGATCTTTTCTATAAACCATCAGTTCAGGTTGTACAAAGTAGGTAATTAAATGTTTACAAATACACTGCCCTTATACCTGGAGTGGCAGCAACAGTGAGATTCCCTTTCAAACTCTACTTATGAGTCAGAACAGAATGTATTCAGTTTGAACTTTCAGGAGTGATATGAAAAAAGTTGTGCCGATTCAGTCTGTACTTCCAAGGCTGCACAATCAGAAATCTGACAAATCATAGAAAAAAATATTCTGATAAGACTAACATATTTTATACCACTCTGAAGAAGCCAGCATCTTAAGTCTCTCTCAATTTAAAATATTTATAAACTACTCTTCACCACAGTCATCTCCAGAGGGTTAAACTTCTGGTATGATTGCATGGATGTGTCAGGACACAAGTATGTGGGGACCTTCAGTAACCTTGTAATTCTCACCTCAAAAGGTCAGCTTGTTTGCACTCACTGCGTGTGAAAGTACTTGGGCCATGGTGAGTAAAAATACAATTACATTTGAAATCAAATCAGACCAAATAAGATGCTTCTCATTTTGCTTCATTTAAAAAAATGGACAACCCATCACTCTTCTCGTTTTTGAAAAGGTGAGAGTTAGTTGTTCCATCCTTTCATTCACCCAAGACATGAATGATGCGCTTGAATTTCCTTCTTGGCAGTGAGGAAGCAAATGTATGTGTGACAGAAGAGTTGCAAATGGTGTCTCTCTGTAATCTAATCCAAGTCACTATCTTGTCTCTATATTCTGATGGCTAGAACAGTATTTTGACCCATGTTCCAAGGATTGAAACAGGATATTAAACAGCTAAAGAGCAAAATAGAATTCCAGATTCATCTGCTAAGTTTACTGAATGATAAAGTACAGGGGACAGACAGTAAAAATGTTCTCTTTGCCTGATCTTCATGGAGTCAGAATTCTGATGCCTACTGACACTTCATCTGGACAGAGTGTAATTCTTTGTGTTGGTGGTCTTAGGGTGGACTTTTTTTTTTTCTCTGAGCTTTCTCTCTTTTTTTTCTTTTCATTTTGACAATTTGTGTCCAAGAAACAAGACCAGATATGGTCACAAGAAGGAGTAGAAACCAAGTATATACATATGATTTGTAATAATGCAATTTCCCTGATGAACTGTAAACGGCTGTGAAAAGTTCTGGTCATTCTTTGCATCTTGTCTAGCTGTCCATTAGATCCTTCTTAGGATGACAGAAATGACTGTTGCCGGCTGTGACTACTGCAGATGTGGTCTGCCATGACCAGCACCAGCTCCAGTGGTGGTGTTAATCAGTTTACAAGGCACTGATGATCATCGTTTAGCTTCTCCAGGCAGCTCATACTTCTAAGGAGCAAAGACTTCTGGCCAGATAACTATAGGAAGAATTTCTGTTTTGCTTATTTTTTTGGTCCAGTCTGGTCTTAGAAGCCCTTAATAGCTATCCATGTGTTAGATGTATTACTGCAGACTTCCCACTTCTGCACTGTCACCCCAGCAGAGACTTCTGGTAGATGAAACAGGCCCCCAGCATCCACAACTGAGGAAGCCAAACCACCCTGCCCTTCCACTGACTGTATCCACCAGAGGCAGCTGACCTGAAGGGCTTCTACGTGCACATATCTAAGTACAAATATCCTGTTCCAGAGCTGAGCTCCACCCAGTAAGTCTAGGAGAATACAGTAGACATGAGAAGCAGATGAGGAGAGGGTGGTGGTTTCTGCACCACCTGAGATGGTGGTTTCAGTACACTGGCAGACAGCCATGATCAGAATCTCTGTAGATATAACAGAAGAACCCCAAGAAGAAATCTGCTGAGATGAATTGTAAGTTTTTGAGGAGAAGCTTTCTGCTAAAGTGGAGAGAGCCAGAAGATACTTATTTGAATATGGAGTAATGACAGTAGGAATTTTCCTAGCAGTAACAAGAGAGGTGGTATTTCCTACCACAGACAAATCACCTGCCCATAGAAGGTTCAAATCAGAGTAGGGACTGCACACCATCACTGAAGTTTGGATTGCATATTCCTCACCTTTCTGAAGATGACCCTGAAATCATTCCAGTTCAAGTCAGTGGCATTGTGGGGGTTAAACCACACTGGGTGACCACCAGGTGGGAATTCTGAGACACTTTGCCATATCCATGTAGTCACAAACACATTCCTTTGTGGAACAGCTCAGATGCAGGAGCAGTAACCTGCAGTAACCTCTGCTCCTGTCTCAGATACGGGAGCTGCATCTCATCCCAGGTCTGAGGAGAGGCTGGCACAGATAGGGGGATACCCTGCTGATGTTCAGGACACTGTTGTGTGCAGCAGCACCTCTATGAGCTGATTTTGGCAGATGAGAAGGGAGCGATGCGCAGCTGCTGTGGGGCAGCTCAGAGGAAGGTACAAGCTGGGTGCTGTGGGGCTGATGAGCTGCTGCCAAAGCTCCCCTGGGAAGTGCTGTGCCTTCATACAGGGACAATGTGCCTTCATTGTCATTCATACAGGGACAATGTCACACACACCTGTGTTCTCAGGCGGGGCTGGAGCAGGAATGAGGACACCACGCATGCCACGAACAGCCTGAGGAGGACTCTGACCTGAAATTTTGGTGCAGAGAAGGGCAGTGCTCTCACTAGTTTTAAGGGAGCCCTTAGTTACTTAACTGAGGGTGACAACAACTTGCAAGATGGCTCTGTGCAGAGCCAGCAGGAAGGAGATCTATTCTGCATCCACGGCAGTTGCAGGGACACTGAGGTTTATTTTAGCCTGCTGCACACTCCTGGGGGGCAGATCCTTGTCTTACTCACCAATTGTTCACTGCCAGGCATTCCATGGTCATTTGTACATGCAGTGGCAATCTCCCAAAGATCCTTTGTCACAGGTAAGTCAGGTTGCTACTGTGACACGTTAACATTACAGCTTATAAATTCCAGTTGTTTATATTTGCTACATCAAACCACCAGGAAATAATATAGAAAAGAAATTATTTTAAAATTGAACATGTAAAAATCCAGAATGTTGTGTTGCCTATTATTTCAGGGGTTTTTTTGTTTCCCATATTTGCATGTTTATACAATGCTCCAGGTAAATGCTGCCCTATATATTTTTTTAATCAATGTCATATTATCAATGCATGCAATATAATAAGCAGATCTGTTAAAGCACCAGTGATGTCTCTATTGGCAGGCTTATAAAAGAGCTCGGTGACCTTGGTTAATTAGCCATGTAATAAACCAGAACTGAAAGAGCCTATTCCCACAAACCACAGCACAGCACCCCTCCACCCCCCGCCTGCCAGAGGGGCTCTGAATGGGAAGTCAGCAGACACTATGCAAAGTGCAGCCACTTAGCCTTAGAGCCCTTTGGAATGTATGCAAAGATTCACAAAGACATTTCCTTCCAGCCACTGATTTAAGAAACAATCCTTAAAACAAAAAGATAAGTTTTATGGATACTTATTTTATTGGCTGGTACTGCTTAAATTGTGTTTACATAAATGTGTATCTTCTTGAAACCTCATAACATTTACATAGAAAAAAATCTTTGAAAATTCTTCCATTTCAGACATGTTTTCTATAAATTATCTGATTTGTTTTGATGTTTATTTCAGACATTCCTAATAGAAAAAATTCAACCCCTGTAGTAATTAATAGCTAATATTGAATTATTTGAATGGAATTTATTTTGTATCCATACAGTGCAGCCATCTTAAATTGCGAATCATATTAAATAAATTACATGGAAAACGGAGTTACATGTATCTCTGTTACTCACTTGCTGTCACTAAAAAAGCACACCTAAAAATGTAGACCTATACTATAAAAATAAAATGGTTAGCCTTTTATCTGAAGGCAGGGAGTAAAATGGACACAAATTTTTAGCAGATTCTTTGACTTTATCCTGTCAGTCTCTTTAGAAATAAAACTTTTGTAAGTACAAGCAAGAATCACTACAGTTTTAAATTTCACCCAAATGTTAGTTCATAACAAGCATAACCACAATCAACCACACAGCCACAGAGTTAGTCTTTTCTTCTGCAAGTGCAAGTGCAATAGTTTTTCTGATTTCTGTAGCAGTTAGCTCTTTTTGAAGTAAACGTATGTGAAGTCCATGACTGCTATCCTTTCATGGCATGCCCCTGAGTTCTGGCTCAGCACAGAAACAAAGGAAAAACCCAAATCCCTAACAGAAGCTAGCACTGTTTTTCAGCTGTCACTTCCATACCCGATAGTGATTTTCAATTCTTAAAAAAAAACCCAACCAAAATCAGCATCAGCTGTTTCTTTAAATATTTTTTTTCCTCCAGAATGTTTTTTATTTTCCAAGTGGACTTTAAATTTATGGTGTTCCTATATAATGAAACTCATGAATATCACTCTCGTTTTAAATCCTATACAGCTGTTCACCCATTCAGGATTGTTTTAGCTGCAGTCATTTCTTTCAGATCTGCAGATCGTAGTCAATTAACATGAACAGAGAGTTTCACTGGGTCTGCCAAGCAGTCTCCGTTATTCTGAGGAAGTTTCAGAATATCAAGCACAACAACATCCTCAAATCTGAGATTAGAGCTGGTTGATAGCAGAGTAGCAAGAGCAAACCTTTTTCCTTGATATTCTTTTTTGTTGTATCCCAGAGTGAAGTGGGAGATATATTTTAGGCAAAACATATTTGTTAACTCATTCTCTGTGTTTTCTAGTGTGATCTAAGAGATGTCTGGAATGTATCTGAAGGCTCAGGAAGCTACATAACTGCATGGCTCAGCAGCTCATTCAGCAGACAATGTGTGTGTGTGATCACGTTCATAAAATTGAAATTTTTATCCCCGTGCTATAAATACAAATGTTAGTACTCATACGAGAATGTGAGCAATGCCCATGACTCCCAATAAGATTATGCATAAACAGTTCAGGTTCAGACACTACAGCTGAATTTTCCAGTCATTGTCCAGCTTCTAGGGTGACCACAGCCATAACAAAAAAGCTTAATTGAATAGGGAGAGGGGTAAGTACATGCAGATAAAAGGGGCCATTATAATTTAATGTGAATTTGCAGAAAATAACAACAAGCAGACAAAGAGGAAGAGAACAGGGAACTGTGACGTAGTCATTTTCCTTAGATCAGGGTATCACACACACTTCATCAAGACAAGCCAACAGGAGCCTTCCCGGAAAAAAAGCTGGGGACAGGTTTATGAGCTAGTAGGACTGGACTCCTATAATTTAAAAACTTTATGCTACATAAGGTACAGTTTTTCTTGGTATGGCAATCCCACCGAGAAGACTCAGCAGATACTGCAAATACAGATGGGTACTGTGATCTCCTCTGGCAGCCTCTGGTCCTACCGTGTCTCACATGCCAGTGCAACCAGACAGGGCTGAGGACCAGAGTGGCGCATCCCCAAACTGTGATCTGGGGCATGGGGAGCTGGGCTGGAGGAGTCCCAGATCAGCCCAGCTGCACAAACGGGGAAATCCCAAGGGCAGCAGTCCAGAAGCCGACTGATTTCCCACAGAGGGTTGCCACTGCTGCACAAGCATATACCCAGGAGTGTACCTTCCTGACTGCCAAAAGAGTGTGCTCCAGAAGAGAAAAGTTTGGAAATATCAGCTGCCGCTTCTCTCCGATTTCCAGCTGCTTGAGGCCTGTAGTTGCTAAGGCTGGAGGAGGATGCCCTCCTCTGGCTACGCACGTTCCCTTTTCATCAAGCCTCAGAGGCTGAAGAGAAATCACTTTGAACACTGAGGCGGGGAGCTGGAGGCAATTACTTGTGATTGATAGCACTAAATATGAAACCGCATGTACCTCATCCATGAAGCATGGAATCAGCAGCATATTGTTAGTGGGGGAGATGAATGGGGCTTGAGATAACCTTGGCAAATTAGGCATATGTTAGCATTAAGCTTTGTCAGTAAGCAGGCTATAAATTACAGACATATTGTAACTCCATAAACTCATCTAATGAATTGAATGACAGTGGTAATTTAAGGCAGAATGGAACTGTTTAACCCTTTTAAGAATTTAGCTTTATTTCTATATTACTCAACAATCCAAACTGTACTAAAAGGTTGCTGTTTCATATATACTGCAAGATATCACAACCATAACAGGGAAACAATTCTTCCACATTTCATGTTCATTTTAACAAACAGTTGGCAACCTGTAAATTATTTCACTTGTAAGTTGGTTTAAAAAGAATGGAAAAAGAATGGAATAGCTGGGGTGGGTTTCTTGCACATTCCCTTACTTTGTCATTATTTTTCTGTATGATCAAGCTAAATATATTGAAGCTATAGGACACAGCATGCTGTCATTTCTGGACTACTACTGAACACCTCAGGAGGTGTTATAAGACACAAGGCTAAAGGGCAGGTGACTTTAGTTACAAGAGAAGTGCAATAATCCCTTCAAAATGCATGGCCTGCAGTGTCTTATTGCTATTCTGAAATGGCAGTTATAAATAAATATAAGAGAAGAAAGTCAGTCTCCTGCATTTACTGGCTGCTATTGACAGACTTATGCCATCAGTGACAGCTAATCCAGGATTCTGAAGCCATTTTCCATGTTACTGTGTATTTCAGCCAAAGTAACATTTGAAAATCACTGGCACACCAATGGCACAAAAGAGCTTAAAATCTAAACCAGAAAATTTAATACAGTATGTTATTAATAAAATGTTTTGATACATGAAAAAATTATTTTTATTCAGTAGAGCAACTGAAGAAATGAGTATATCAATTATGCCATAGGTTTAGTCCACTACCGAGGAAATTTTAGGAAAGCACGTTTCTTCACACACTCTCAGCAATTGATCTTGGCACTCATACAAATCACGGGAAAAATTCTTATTAGACCTTTGTAGAATATTTGCTTTTATGCCTATTTTGCCCTTTAAGAAAGATACAGCAAAATAATTAAATGGGGGCATTTTTCCCTGTACAGAAGTCAGGGGACAGTCCTGTGAGATTTAAGGGTGCAAGGGGCCCTTGCTGGAAGGGACAGTAAGCAGAAAGTTAAATCCTCAACACACGTAATTGAATGTTATGTAAATAAGCATTATTTCTGATGCTCACCCAGGCTAATAAGCCATATAAAAATTAAAATTACAGATTTAGTGATAACTTAATGTGAAAAAAGGAGGAAGGCATATAGTTACAGATACTTATTTTGTGTTTGCAGTTCACACATATTTCTGTTTAGAAAAGGATTATGTTTATCCCAGCCTCAGGAAACACAGGTGTTTTGCTGGCCCTGTTTTGGCCAACGGAGGAACAAAGCCTCCATAGAACTTACCTGGAGTTATACAAGGAGTCTGCAAAAAAGTCAGGAGGAGGCCCAGTCCTCATCAGTCCCCTTCTTTTAACACCACGTTGACACCATGCCTGGAATAGGTCTGAGATCAAAGAGCAGCTTGCTGTTTTCAAGAGCTGTAATACAGTAAATTTGGGATTGCAAGCAAGTTAACATAGGAAATTGCTTGCACAACATGGGAAACTTACAACCCATGCATGGAAGGAAAGACCTTTCACACTTTTCCATTTTCTGTTGAGCAATGTCATGTTTCACAATTGCTGTATATCAATTAAACTCTGCAAATGCTTAAATAATGACATAGTGAGAGCGCTTTAGAATTTTTGGTACAAATCTGGCCTCTGAATAAAATTGGTTCTTCATTCCAGAAAAGATTACTGTGACCTTTTACTTCTCCATTTTCCTAATGGTTTCTTCACTACAATAACAAAATTGAATGACTATCTCAGCCATCTCTAAGATTTGGAATTAAATTTACCTCGAGCAAATCAATAAAGTGGAAATCAAAACTAAAAGCCTGGGGTTATTTTAGCAAGACGCTGTGCGTAATACAACTTTGCATTTAACCTCTGGACTAAATGGTGACTCTATAACTAAGTCAGTCACTGAATGCATGCTTTACATACTTCAGTGGGATCAAACTGTTTAGATCAGCAATCATTAATAAGAAGATCTGCCAAAAGTGATTTAGAGAAAGGCTTCCTATTCAATCCAGTGAGTTTGTAAGGCTATCGAGACAGAAGACCTGCTCAAGGTACATATAAAATGGTCCTTTCCGTGAAAAGTCAGTTGACTTTTTGGTTTTGGCTGTATAATGACTACATGGCCTGGTTCTAGTGGGGGGACATGCAAGGGGGAAGAAATCCCCATCCCAGCACTGCCAACAGAACGTACATTAGGACTGCAGCCATTTGCCCCTGTTCCAGCTGAGGAAATCTTACAGCTGTGGACTCAGATCTTCTCCTGATGCCAGCCAGCTTCTCAGCTGTCCCTCACAAGACCATCTGCGCAAGCAACACCCTGTTCCCAGAGCTGCCACTGAGCTGTTTATCCACAGACCTTGGTAAGATCAGTGAGCATCTGACCTAGCAAGGTCTGTTGGTGTAGGAGAAAGTGAAATAGTCTGCCCAAAATAAAGTCAGCAGGGAGGCAGTGTCACTGGGGATTAAGCCCCACCTTCCCAAGCTCAGGTCCTTGTCCCTGCTGGACCACAGGGCCGCTGTGCTGTGATGCTGGAGGATCACAGCAGAGAGACGAGCAGAGCTGTCATGCAGCCTGTAGCACCAGCACTCCCTATCCCACTACTCCTTCCCAGTGATTAGAGAGCCCCATTTTCCTTAAGGGAATGGGGGCCAGGCCCAGCTGAGGGACTCCAGGGCATGCTGACAGGTACCATTTATTATGTTTTCTCAGTAACCTGCCAAAAGGAGCCAGTCTGACACAGCCATCCTCAGCCTAAGAGGGAAGTGGATTGGTAGCCACTCGTTGGATCCAGGGCACACAGGCTCTCCAAGAGAAGTGATGCCATGAATCCCCAGAGCTGAGATGCCCCATCTGCCTCCCCAGCAGCCGAGCCCAGCACACTCTGCAGCCCAGGCACAGCGACAGGCAGGAGCAGAAAGGTGCTCACCCTCCCGTGCTGCTGCAGGGCACGGCACAAGCTCTGCCCCTTCCCCAGCCTGGGCTGTGTGCCTCAGCTGCTGGTGCCAGCTCTGCGCTGGTTCCTCAGCAGCACAGCTCAGAGCGAGGAAGCATCTGTGCTTTCTCTGCAGCTGGGAGCCTCTCAAGGACTCTCATCAGCTCACAGGGGCTGGGATTGCTCCTTAGGCTGGGCAGATAATGGGTAACCAGCTTCATACAGGTCTCTCCCCACTACAGCACCGGTGTAATTAGTCAGTGTTCTGCTGGAGGTAAATATTAATTAACTGAGATGAACCTTCTTTTTACCTTAAGATTTCAATTTAATTTTTATTCCTGCATCTAGGATATGTGTCATACAAGAATAACACATTAATGCATTAAAATTGAATATTAGTGGAGACGATGAAAGGATGAGAGGTATAATTAACTTTCAAATAACATACAAGTGCAAGTAGGCAGTATGATAATATGCATAACAAATAATAATAATATCACCGCTTAAGGTAAAACCACCTATTTTAACAATGGACACAATTAAGATGATTTCTAAACATGTTTTTTGGGAAGTGTCTGCTCATTGCAGCCTTGTCTGAGCCAGCCTCTCCAGGAATGCTCATGTGAGCTTAAGCACCAGTGTAACCATGTCCTGTGCTATGTCACGGTAAGGCTTAAGCACAGTGTCCTCCTTCATCCCACCACCTTCACTTGGATATCCCCTGGGACCAGGAAACCAGTTTGAAAGGAAGCCATGGCTTTTGGATTAGAGTTATTCTGGTTTTAAGTCCCTGTCTTACTTTAACAAAAATCTCAGCCTTCCTCCTGCAAAACAATTTTTTTGTAGATAGGGTGATCTGTGGCACCTCCTTAAGCCCTGAATAGAAATAGAGTGTTTGGAAGTTCAGAATAAAAATACCATTTTCCCAAGCCACGCTGTAGTGCTCGTTTCTAAGCACAGTAAGCCCAGGTGTAAATCCCATGTGAATGCCACTGCCTGGCCCTGGCTCTGGCTGCCTTCCTGCCCGTGGCAGCCTGAGGTGACGGAGTTTGGCTCTTGTCTCACAATGCTGGAGGAAGAGGCTGATCCAGCACAGGCAGGAAGCCTGACCAGCTCCCATAGGTGGGAAGATAAGCCTTGGTCCTCCATACAGCTTCCTAAAATCTTTCTTGCATCCACTTTAGGAGTCCAGTCATGGCTGAGGTGACATTTTCTGTACAGACTCATTGTCCCTGCTGGCTTTGGTGAGGTCACGTTTTCATGGTGTTTCATTCAGCGAATAGCAAACTTAAGCCAAAACTCAGAAGGCATGTTCTGAAAAATGGAAACCATCTGCCAATCTTTGATAGGAAGGATTTTAGATTACAAAGAGAGAAACCCTCTAATTCAAAGTTCATGTGAGTTAAGATTCGTAAACCATAAAAAAGAACAATATTAAGTAAGTGCCTTTATAATTTCAAAGTGCTTCACAGGCATGAATAAATTAGCTGTAATATGAGTTGAAACACTGGATGGCAAAATGTTCCCGGATTTCGTTGGGGCACAGATGCCATCAGAAGACAGACCACAGATAGAATAGCTTATGACTGACCCCATAGGAGCTTTGAAGGCATTAAAGGGTCACATTCATCCCCATGGGAAGGGAAGGGAAGGGAAGGGAAGGGAAGGGAGGGGAAGGGAAGGGAAGGGAAGGGAAGGTTTGGGAAGGGATGGGAAGGGAAGGGAAGGTTTGGGAAGGGAAGGTTTGGGAAGGGTTGGGAAGGTTTGGGCAGGTTTGGGCAGGTTTGGGAAGGGAAGGGAAGGGAAGGGAAGGGAAGGGAAGGGAGAATGTCTTTAAAGCAACAGCCTTTTTGAGCATCTCAACCAATTTTCAGCATTTATTTTCAAGGAGACAAGTGAAAAAAACTTTTGCAGTTGTTTTTAAAAATGAAGAGGAGCAGATGCAGCTAAAACTCAGGAAACAATGATTCATTAATTGAATTAGGGATCAGAGTTCTTGAAACAGCATGTGAGGAATAAAAATCAGTCTGATGGATGACATTAAATGTCAGATAATTAGGATCACTTCTGACAGAACAGAGGTTTAGCAAAGAAACCTAAAGTTTATAAAGAATACTGCAGTAGCTTCTAGAAATATCAGCATTTCAGTAGATTTTCTTAGTAAAGCAGATGAGGACAGAACTCTGTCAGCAAAGACAATTTTGAAATCCATACAAATTAATTTTCAAGATTATTTTAATCTCACTCCATTAAAACACTTCCCATAACAGCATATTGAACTTTAACCACATTTTCTAATTTGTCTTAAAATACTGCCCTTTCAGACATAAATTGCTAGCCAAAATTCATAGTCTTGAAGGTTTCTATCCACCGTGGTCAGAAAATGACTGTATTTGGCCTAAGGCTCTGTATTGGGGTATCCTGACTTCACCTACTGAGCCATACCCCCAGACTTCATGTGATCCAGCCAATCCAACCCATTTTATTTAATCTGGCCAGAATCCCCTGGCTAAATGAAATCACTGTGACAGGGGAAATAAGAGGATCTTTTTCTCCACTGAAAAGTTTTAATTGAACAAAGATTTTAAGCCAGGCCTTGCAAAAGCATTCTACACCAAGCCTTGAGATGTAAACACAAGAGTCTGTCCAACAGTGCTCTCATTGCACCTTCACAGGATTTTCTCAGGTTCAGCACCCACTTCATATGGGTGTCTCCTTCACAAGCATCCAGTCCCTTTGGGTGAATTCCTCACTTGACCAAAAATAACAAGAAAGAGTCTTTCCACCTACTTCAGTGAGGCGAGAATTCCCTTTTTCGAGGGAAAATTAGTTTTAGTGTATATGACTCAATATCCCTATATTGAATTTATCAAGATTTCCCTTAACTTTCTATCAGACTTTTAAGCCATTCTTACCAAATCATTTTAGAAGGAAGTTCCTTTTAGGCTTCAGTGTTATGTATAAAACAAGCGATCTTTGAAATGGCGAAAAAAAGTTAGCTAAATGACTGGTAATCACTAAATTCTCTAACTACCTGCTGTCATGTTAATTATAGGCTGTAGCACCACTTCTCTTTGTCCTACAGTGGGACTCTCCCCATGTTGTATGATGTGTAAACAAGTTGGATGCTCTTGTGTCCACAGACTGCCTCTTCTGTTGCCCATATCCCATGGATTTTCACCCCCAATTTCCCTTCCAGCAGCAGTACAGCTCACTCCAAGAAGGAGCTGTTCTTTACGAGCACAAACTAGTAACACAAGAAGGGAAGTGAATTTTCAGGCCTCAGAGTATTTGGAGGTAGCATCTAGTAATTAGATACTGGAGGCTTTGCTTAATTCCATACTTCTTTGTGCAACACAAGATCTGAAACAAGGGCAGAGGAGATGAGCTCTATCCTTGCTGCCTTCATGGATGCTGCTAAGCTTTGATGGGTACTGCAGCCCTGTCTCCCAAAATTCCCCCAGAAAAGTTATGGGCTCCTGGATCTGTTTCTATACTGGTACACTGATCCTTCCCTGTTCTTGACAGCATTCCTGGAACTGGCCTGTCCAGGACTGTCTCCACAAAACCCCAGCTAAGATAGGTTAGCTCCACAGTCAGATTGCTCCGCTAGCACTTCCACCCACGCAGGGCTAGTCCACCACCAGGCTTCTCTCTTTGCTAGAATAATAGAGAGGAGCATGTATTTTCACTGCTATAATATGTGTTCTCACGTATTTTTTAAAACTTTATGGAAAGCTGATAAAAGCTCAAAGGCACCAGCTTGTAGCTTGATGCCTTCCAAAAAACAAGATGGGAAATAAAATTAGGTCATATAACTTACTAAGAACAAAACTCAAAAAACCTGATTATTAAATGGCTAATTTGCCCTAGTGACACCTTACAAGCCTTTGTACAAGACAACAGTAGAAAGGACAATTGCATAAACTGCACAAAGATGAGAAATAGAAAGTAAAAAAGCCAACAACAATATATCACAAACAGCTCAGTAAATAATAGTTCAATTTTCCTAGCTAATAGAATGGTTTAACACCTGAATACACTCACACGCCTGATTAAACACTAACAACATAAACCCATGAAATAAGATTATAAGTTGTAATATCTCTTTGCAAATAATAGCATATTAGCCACTGTTGCATACTTCTCCAATTACATCCCTTTCATTCTTTTCATCTGGAAAACAGTTCACATTATAATAGTCAGCATCATTTGTATTTTAAAACAAGCTATTACTTTGTATGTGGTGTATATTGCCAAATTGCAGGTCTCTTTCTTCATATATCTAAGTATCCTCTCAAAGTTAATAAAATCAGTAATTGGCAAAGCAAGCTATCTTTAACTTGGCTTTCTATGAAAAAATGTTTAAACTTCAACACACACTTACTCCTTGTCACACTGGACATTTTTCCTGGGCCGCCTTCTCTTTTCTTACCAGAGGTTGCCAGAAGCATGAATTGTACCTAACAGCAGCATCCCCACATCTACCAAAACACATGAGCCTGCACACATCCACATCCATACAGCTTTGTTTGGCTTCTGTTCAGTTGACTTGAAACAAGTGTGGGTGTCTTGAAGACAAACTTGGAAGGCCCAAACCTCTGGTTTCAGTCACAGCAATCTCAGTTCACCACCTTCTCTAACCAATCACTTTCATCCCTTTCTATTTTCCATGCACCTCCAGCTATGCAATTCACTGTCTCTTCTTGCGTGGATGTTCAACCACTGTAATTTACTGACCTTCACCCCTGCCCTCCTGCTTGAAGTACTTAGAAATCCCTGGTTGGTTTGAAAATCTTCCAGGTGAGGCCAGAGAAGAGAATCCCAGGAGATTTAAGCAAGTAAACAAATTTTCCAACCCAACAGCGGAACACAGGTTCAACTCAGTGCACTGTAGCATTTTTACTGCTGAAGTACTGTCTTAAAGGACAGGATAAACAAAAATTTCCCAGGAGCAGTTTGGGTATGCTCCATTCTGTTTTAGCACACCAGGTGAGACTCCATCACCTGCCGCATTTGCATGGTTCCTTTAGAGCACAAAGCTCTGTGGTAAATGAAGCCTGGGGCTGAGCCAGTGAGGCAATTTATGTGCTTCAGAGGGTGTTCAAAGTGAGGAGGAAAATCAGCCCAATCTTTTCAAAGGATGCTATTTGAACAGAGGTGATATTCATACAGAAAAGGTAGCCTAGATTGATGCATTTGTTAAGAACAAAACCAGGACAGTAGTTTACTCTTCAGATAATTACTTTCCCTTTTGTTCTTAATTTTGTATTCCAGCTGTTGAGGAATATGGAATTGTGGTTATGATTTATTCACCACTATAGAGGGAAGACTGTATTTTAAGATTTTTCCAGGATCTACTAAACCATCAGGTACTGGCTATTTACTAAGACAGATCAAGGAAATTTTGGACCAGTCTTCATAACTGATACAGATAATTTTAAGCTTCCTACCAAGAAAGTTCAAATTGGTTAAAATTTTCCCTTTTTTGACTCCTAAAAGGTAACAATTTTCATGGTCTATTGTCAATCTACCCACTAATATGCCCATGGGTTTCACAAGAAGGTATTTTTGAACTGCTCCTATAACTAAGACATAATCAGAAATTATATTATTACTGTTTCTAGTGATCATCTTTCCTAGACACTCTCTTAGGGTGGATTATCCAATATAGTTTTGATAGCACCCTATACCTCTCTTACCAAAAAGCTCTTAATGTGCTAAAAAGCTTTATAGGAGTATGTCCCCTTGGAAATAAAGCAGGTAGGAGAAAAAGAATAGGTGTAAAGGTTGGCAGATACACAAGTGAATTTAGCACATTTTGGTGGCATGCAAAAAGGACTTGAACCTGACTCTAGTCCACTTCTACAGGAATGAGGATAACTATTAAAGGAGACAAATTAGCTAGTTTTCTCCCATTCTTATTTTGCATTCTTGTTTTCTTGTGCAGAACTATGGGATTGTACACAGATGGTGTTAAAATTGAAAAGCAAGTAATACAAATTGAAGATAAAAAGCCCCAACTGAAAAAGCACACATCTCAAGAGCAACAACAGTAGGTGAGAGCTGACACTGTCAGAAAACTCATCTGCCACAAACTTGTAGGTGCTCTAGATTAGTGGGTTGGGAGGGTCTTTTCTTCTTGTTATTATTAAAAGAGGTAGACACAAAGATGAGACATCTATATCTACAGGATCCAATGAAAATAGAATTTTTTTCACCCTTTGCTACCTGCTCAGCTGAGAACTGTTTAAACTTCACGCTTTCATCAAAGGTTCTGTATGAATTTATGTTGACTGCAACCACCCTAGCATTGATCAGGATAAGCACAGACCACACCAATGTATGGAGATCTGACACTGCAGTAACTAAGGGGTGGGAAAAGGATGTTTCTGAAATATCAGTGTCAGGCGGGAAGGTTCGTCAAAAAGCCATTTAGTTCATTTCCCATGAACTGCTGTCAGATCAAGATTGGATTTCCAGGTGGAAATGGCTCAGGCATGGCCATAACATATACAAATGAAGTGACAACCGGCAGGAGTTTGAGACCAAGTGATCTACACCACTGTGGAGTTCAACTCAGCTGCCATCACCATCAGGCCACAATTTGCCAATCTGGTCTCAGAAAATCCACTTGGCTAAATAATTTTAGGAATTTTGGCTTTGCAAATTAGGCTACAAGGTTTTATGGCAAATTAAGCTGCTTGACAACTTCCCACAGGCCAGGACAGGATAATAATCTGCTCTCTTAGGTACTGCAAGATCACCGTCATGGCAGTCTTCCCTGCTGACCTCTTTCTCAAAGTACAGTGTGCAAAGCCATTCATAGGATTCCACTGCAAGCTTCACCAGTGTCTTCCCATGATTTACATTTGATGTTTCTTCTAAGATACTTCTGAAGGAGGATTATGTCACTGGTTCAGATAAAGCTACTAATCCTGGGAACCTGTGATGCTGACACTTGTAAAGAAAAATTCTCCACATTTGTGCATCAGTTTCTTCTTCTTAAATGCAGTGATATGCACTGTGTAATCAATCTTTTTCTTTTTTTTCCTAAATATCAGGTCATCTCTTCATTAAAATAATTCTGAGTTATGAATCTGTCCTCCAAAGTTATTGACAGACTGCTCCAAATTTCATCTCCTGAAAATGTTATACTCATATGCTGTCTTTCAATATCAAGGCAGTTGATGTAAAGGAGACTCAGGGAAGAGACCTCATCAGGGTCTGCAGCTTTCTTGCGAGGGGAAGCAGAGGAGCAGGCACTGACCTCTTCTCTCTGGTGAACAGTGACAGGACCCAAGGGAACAGCCTGAAATTGAGTCAGGGAGGTTTAGGCTGGATATCAGGAAAAGGTTCTTCACCCAGAGGGTGGTTTTGCATGAGAACAGGCTCCCCAGGGAAGTGGTCACTGCATAAGACTGACAGAATTCAAGAAGTGTTTAGACAATGCTCTCAGGTGTGTGGTGTGAGTCTTCAGGTGTCCTGTGCAGGCTCAGGAGTTGCACTTCAATGGTCTGTGTGGCTACCTTACAATTCAGAATATTCTATGATACTGTTATTCTGTGATTGCACAAATATTGGCTGTGAATATAATAAGTGGACAGTTTGAAAAATCTGTGTATGACTTGAGCACACAAAAGGCTTCAATGTGTATCTGACTGTACAGCTTTATGTGGCAACATGAAGCACTTACTTGTCATGAATTTTCAGCAAATTCTACTGTTTTTTTGATTTGCACTGATTAGTAGTAAATGACATAGATAAGATGTGTGTGGACATCTTCCACAGGAAAAAAAATCACCAGGAAGTCGTTAAATAATGGCAGTGGATAGGTCAAACTGCTCACCCAGGGCAAGCCTGTACCCTACAAGAAATCATTTCCTACACAGGTCTAGTAAAACACTGCTGTCTCAAGCACTGCTATTTAAGACCTGCTCAAAGCATATGGTTGTGGCTGCGGCTCCAGTGGTTCCTCATGTTGCTACAAAAGTTTTCTTCTACCTAAAAATTAACTTTAAGAAGTACACCTTTAGGATGAGCATCTTTTTGTTCTTGCCTCTTTGCTGCACTCACTTGCACTTGTGCCAGCATTGCTGGAAGCCTGGCCAAGCTCCAAGGCAGATGACTGAAATGACCTGCACTGAAAATAAATGCAAACACGCCACCCCAGTGATGTCAGGACTCTCTGGAGGCTAGGGCAAGACCCCCTGCTTCACCACAAATATAGCAGAACCACAAAGTTACCAAAGTTTGTACCTGAAGCCGGAGCAAGCACTATCCACACTTGGTAGTTGGGGAATAGAAATGCCAGTGAGAATAGTGGTCCCAGCTGGACCCCTAATAATCTTTGAAAAGCATTGACATCAAGGCATGGGGTTAGAAGGACCAAGTACTAACTGAGCTGATCTGTAAAAGTAATCATTCTTCATCTGGAATGCATATTCTAGAGGCATACTTGGGATACAACCAGAGCATATGCCTCTGCAGAAAAAAAAAAAAAA
>VZRL01000952.1:875964-941310 GCA_013397895.1 Origma solitaria
AAAAGGAAAAAGAGAAAGAGCAGCATTTTGCCTGGACACAGTTGTTCCATGAGAGTTACCCAGGGTATGTGTCAATGGGATGACTCAGGAAGCAGATCCAGGTTGTGTCTGAACCAAAATACTCAAAGACAATTCATTAAAACAGAAATCCTCCTGGCATGCTGAAAACTTCAGTATTATTCAACACTCTCTTAACCAATAAGCTTCAGTGTAATGATCTAAAAAAGGGAATATATGTGTATATACTTTATGTTTCATAGATATATGGTGGGCCTCCCTACTCTGGAAGCAGATACCAAGGGAAGACAGCAGGGTGAGAGCAAAACCATAAGTAGTCACTATTCACCCACCGCGGGTTTGAGCACCACTTCAAACTGCTAGAATCTCTTGAAACGAATGGGGGCAATTGCACACTAGAAGATTGTCTTGCACAGCGAAAGGCTGTGGTCCAGCCTACAAACTCTTCCGTGAGCCCTGCTCTCTGCAGCTGCTACATGCGATGTCAGAGCCCTGCTGACAAAGCAGTCACACAAGTGTTCATGTCCTTTCTGTTCACTTTTTAATAATGTTTTTCTCTAGGCTTCATATTCTTGCCTTCTGTTTAACCTCCTGCATTGCAGTGGCGTGGCTGGCAGGGATGCATTTCAGGAGTCCCTTGCCATCCCTGCTTCCCTGGTCCCTGCCCAGGGATGCCCTGGGAGCAGCCAGCTGGGAGCAGTGGTGGGTACAGCACAGCCGATGTGGGATGGGGTGGCCAGGCCACACCACGCTGCTCACTGATCCCGGGTGCTGTAAAATACAAGTGTGTTACAGCATATGCTCACTGCCTGCCTCACACAGTGTTTCTGCTGTAATTACGGAAAAGGCGCGGAGCGAAAACAGTGTGTCTAACAAAGTGCTCGTGTGATGCAGCTGTATCCGCTCTTAATCCTTCATTAATGCTTCATCAAAAGAGTACTGTACTTTTCATTTGTTTCATTTGCCGAAGGTCAGCATACTTCGAAGCTATTGTCATACAGCATTGCAGACTTTTTACATATTTCTCTGGTATTGTTCCAAGCTATTGTATACGCAAATGAGTCAATTGGTATGCAGATTGTCTATCATTAAAACCATTTCAAAATCAGCTTTGTTGTGGGTTTAGCGTAGAGCTTGCATACCCTTCCTGAATGTAATGTGTGGTTCTGCATTGGTGCGGTGAGGTGGTTGTGCCAACCTCACATGGGACCAGTCCCGGTTTTCATATTGGCGGAACTTGCAGTGAAATTGTGGGAAATTTTCCCTGGGAACAAGCCTGCAAGCTGAATCCTCATCTTGCACCACCCTCACTTTGCAAACCACACAGCTTACATGTGACTAGAACTGTGACAGTGCTTCTCCCTCGTCTCCTTCATTTGCTGGGTTGTATTTTGCCTCAGTGTGAATTCCTAAACACCACAAAATATTTCCTAGCCTCCTTGGGAGACGTGTCAGCCCCAGAGCTGATCCTGCCTTTGCAGCAGGCAGCGCATCCCTGCAGCTACCAGCACTGCCTGCAGCAGCATCTGCCCTGCTGCCCGTGGCACTGTGCCCTCACGATCAGCCCAACACAGCCAGACTTCACACACACCCAGGGCAGAGTCTTCTGCTTTGTTTTTACTATTGAATTTCAGCCTTGAGTGAGAGACCGTGCTTCAGAAAATAAAGGCCACTTGCCTTTTCTATCACTTTCACAGTTATTCAGTGTTTCCTCTGTGGTTTTTAGCAGTTCTTACGAGGTATCACAAGCTCTTGGTGCAGAACCTGGATTCACTTGTCCACAGAAACTATTTTAGTTAATTCTGTGCGAAAAAAAACCAAGTATTTTTATTTGCAGCTGCACTGTGTAAAGTGGCATAACAGTCTTCTCTCTTTAACAAGGGAACTATAATCATAACCAGAAAAAATGAAAGTTAAAAACTACATTTGTATAGAAGAATTCAATGACAGGAAATGTTCATTTTAACAACGTGCAATATATCAGGACATTTAGAAGAACAGGAAATATAGATACACAATTCTTACCAGAAGTGGAGGAGAGCTGAGGGACCATCTGTACAAACCCAGTATTTACAAGGCTATGCAACCTGGTGAGATGCAGCTGAAGGAGCTGAAAAGGTTGGTTAACCTCAATGCAAAACTGCTTTCTATCATCTTTGAAAGATCATGCAGGTCACAGTCCCAGACAAGCAGGAGAAGTCTAATTTATGATCATCTACCAAAAAAGATCTGGGAAACTACACACCAGTCAGGCTCATGATTTTCCTTGGGAAAGCTGTGTATCGAGCCCTCATGGAAGGTACTTCCAAGCAAATTAAGGTCAAGAAGGTGACTAGGAAAAGCCATATTGGGTGATAGCCTTCTATGATGAAACAACTTGTTTGATAGATGAGGGGAGAACTCTGGAGAACACTACCTTGATTTTAGCAAGGTATTTGACAGCATCTCCCAAAAATCCTTGTTGACAAGCTGGAAAGTTTTAGTGAGCATGGAATTACAGCAGTTCTTAACTACTGAAACCTCTTGCCATCAAGACATTTTTCCATCTTGGTTTTCAAAGACCAAAGCTAAAATAATAACCACGAAGAAATTTTCCATTAGTTTCAACGATTTCTTTGTTTCAAGATGTCCTGATGCAAGTCAGATATTCATATCAAGATTTGTCAATGGTCTTTTTTTTGTCATGTCTGAAGAAATCTGTTAAAATTAATTCCCAATCCAGATCTACTAAAACTTATCAAAATCTATTAAATCTATTTAATAGATCTATTAAAGAATCTATTAAATCTTATTAAAAATATCCATCTCCCTCACTTGTCTGTATCTGGGGGAGAGATGTCACTCTTTGACACCACTGTTTGTGGCACAGGTAGTGGGCTAGAGTGCCCTTGGGGGTGGTTTGTTAATGACCATTTGAAGGCAAAGTTTAGCTCAGTCTTGAAGCATGATTTGTGATCTGCTGCAACTGTATGGGCTTGTGCTATTTATTCCAATCCGCACCGGATTTAAGAGCAATTTGTTTTTTCTGAGCAGACTGAATACTACACACTTGTTTAAAAGCAACATCTTTTGCACAAATGATTTTTTGTTTTTTGATTTGTGTTTTAAAGCATCATTGCATGAAGGAATATTATTATTTACATTCTGAAAGTACTTTCTGCCCTGGTGTCAGGTTAATTTGTGCTGGATAAATATTCCCAAATTAATCTTCCTGGTCAAGAAAATGGCAGGATGATGCTGTTGAGGTTTGACCCTGGCTAAATGCCAGGCACCTATGACGTCTGCTCTCTATGCTCTCTCCTGCTGCAACCAACAGCTCCGGGGGGGGGGCAGGGTATGGGAGTTTCCTTTGCTCAGGGTCAGTCCATCAGGGGAAAGAGTTCTCTACTTAGCCATGGGGTCCCTCCCACGAGAGACAGTCCTCTGCCAACTTCTTTGGCGTGGGTCCAATCTCACGAGCAGCACCCACCCGATTGCTGCAGTCCGAGGTTATTCCATCCAGGTTGCAGACTTCCAAGCCGAGGCCAGACTGTTTCCATCCCAGGAGCAAAGCCTCTCTCTCTCCTGCAAGGCCTTTGCAACTCTCAGTCTCTGGGACTCCCACTGGATCACAGCTTCCTGCAGGCATCACCTGCTCCTCTGGCGTGGGCACCTCCCCACAGGCTGTGGGGGGTTCTCTGCATCCCCTGGACCCCATGGGCTGCAGGGGGACCACCTGCTCCCCCATGGTCTGTACCTCATGGACTCCATGGGCTGCAGGGGGACCACCTGCTCCCCCACGGTCTTCACCACGGCCAGCAGAGAGTTTTCAGCTCTGGTGCCTGGAGCACCTCCTCCCCCACCTTCTCCACTGACCTTGGTGCCTCCATGTTGTTTCCCTCACATATTTTACCTCCTCCTCCTTCCCTGGCTAAAAAGAAGTGCGTGCTCACATTGTTTAGATTTCGTCTTAAATATGTTTTCACAGAGGCGTAACTAACATCTCTGATTGGCCCAAGTTTGGCCAGCAGCATGTCCATCATCTTCAGAGCCATCAGAGATTGGCTCTGCTGGACATGGTGGAGAAATTCCCAGAATCTTTACTCACAACATGCAGGAGCCATCTTTGTACCCCACCCTACTCACTGGCAAAAACTGGGCCAAGCAAAACCACCACAGATGTACACAGGCAGGTGATGCCTGATGGTGCACTGCTCTGATGTAAAAAGAAGAAAAAACTAGGGCAATCTGCCCTTTCTGTTTCATTCACCCCTGACAGGCCTGAGAAGAGAGACCTACCCCCTGGTTCTCCAAGCATTTTGAACAGGGAGAATTCCTTTCTGTTGCCCGCCAGCAGCATCTACCTTCCTAGTGCTCAGGGGGAAGAAGTGGACTGCCAGGAGCTTCTGCTAGCTCTGCCTAGACCTAAATAAAGGCAATCACTTGCATCACTTCCATGCAGGTAGCAGTAGTACCCAAACACATACAAAAAAAGTCAATTTATGATTTTCAGTTCCAGTACAGCAACCTAGCAACTCTGGAGCCCTGGCATAATGATAAGAACCTCCTTTCCATCATCCTCTCCTGGCCTCTGTGATATCACAACTCATTTCAGGTTCTCAGCTGTATTATCCAAGATAAGTGGCCACCAGACACACCATTCAGTAAATGTGGAATATAGTCACCTTCAAGTGCAATTCACCCCAACTGAAATACTAAAGTAATCCATCTTATTTATGTTTTCAAGTTCTTTCTGTTTGAAATATTTTTTGCCTTTCACTAGGCAGAGTAAGTATATCTCAAGGCCATCCAGTCAAGACTACTTGCCTGCTAGCAAGGGGTATCATTTTGGTCTTTTGGTCCTGTTATTTCTTAATTTAGTAAAACATAGCTATCCTCATGCTGGTTTTGAACCCTTGCTTTGGGGCTTAGAGTTGGGTCTTATTCACCTGAAAGAGGGCAAACAATTCTGTATTGCTGTATGGCCTCAGCTGCAGAGATACTGCTGATACTGTTTCGTTATTGAGTCACTTAGAATACAAAGAAAAAACTCTGGTAAGGCCAGACATGACAATTCAGAGTGAGACACTGTACAAAACCGATGGTCTGTTTGCTGCATTAATTTTGAAATCCAGCTGTGCAAAGCTGGTTCGAGAATTCATCAAAAAGACCCTAAGAAAACACTTTACAAATTAAAACTCTCTAATGGGTCTAGCTGAGCAATATTTTTCAGCTGAAAAGTATTCTACAGAACAAAGAAAAGTAAGTGCAGTAATGCTATTATTTTTGTTATTATTGTTGTTGCTGCTGTTATGTTGCAGTAAAAGCAGAAGATACATCATTCCCTCATTAAGACCATCTTCAGTAGGAAGCCTACAATTTTAAGTTTTTAGTTAGAAGACTACAGAGAGATGGGCAGAAATATTATTTATTGGACAGAGGGATGAGAAGCCCAGTGAAAATTCTGCTTATCCCAGAAGTCTCCCTCTACTGCATTGAGATATCTTTTTTAATGCTCCTTCTTTTTACTCATAGAGATGCAGTTTGAGGCTGATTTTTGGGTACCAAAGGAGTATGTTGTGCTGAGTATCCATGGAGGAGGTTGGCAGCAGGGGGGCTGCAGGGGTGGCATTTGGGAGAAGGCTGCCCCATGCCAGACACAGCCATTTCCATATGGCTCCAGTGGACACACCACTGGCCACAGCTGCGCCCATCCGTGAGGATGGTGGGCCTCCATGGGAATATTTGGAAAGAAGGGAAAAAACCACTGAGCAGGCAGAGAAGTAAAAAAAGGTGGGAAACAGCAATGCAAGCACCAAGGTCAGAGAAGGAGATGGAGGTGCTCCAGGCCCTGGAGCAGATTTACACACTGCAGCCCATGGACAGAGGACCCCACACCAGAGCAGCTGGATATTGCTGAAGGAAGCTGCCCACTCTGGGGAGCCCACACGAGAGCAGAAGAAAGATGTGAAAGAAAAGGAGTGGCAGAGAGAAACCACTAGGTACTGATCACAAATACCCTCCTTGAGTCCTGTCCTTCGTTTCCTCGCTGAAGGGGCTGAGTGTCTCTACAGTGGAAACAAGGGCAGGAGGAGAGGAGTCTGAAATGAAAAAATGAACTTGAGAATGGGGGAACAATGGATGTTGGTTTAATGATTGTCTTTTTTTTTCTCACTACCTGACTAATTAAGTAAATATTTATTTTATTTGGTAGTGGATTAATTTTAGCCAAGCTGAGTCTGTTTTGCCTGCAGCAATATTTGGTAAGTGATGTCCCTGGTTTATCTTGTCCCATGGGCTTTCTCCTTTCTGTTCTTCCTGTTTTCTCCCCACCCCCAGCCCACTGAGGGTGTGTGTGAATGAGTGCCTGGGTGGGAGTTTCATTGCTCACTGGGGCTATCCCACCATGTACAGCTATTGAAGCGGAATTAACCTAAGAGACCCCCAAAACATTTTTTGTGAGACAGTGTTAGTGTTTCCACTTCCACACACAGGGATTATTTCTCAGGATGCCTAATTCATCAGGGAAGACCCTGAAGCAAAGTGAGTGCTTTAGGTCTGCATTGTAGGAAACCCTTAAGGGCAGTAATCACTCTTTGAGAAATACACCAACCCAAGAAAAGGAGTAGTATAAGGTCTCTCTCACTTCTTTAATTTTTAAAAGGCATTGAAAAGGGGAGAGAAATCAATATCAAAATAACAGGGGGCATAGAAAAGAACAAGAAGGCAAGAAAATACAGATATGGAAAGAAGAATGAATTAACACTAAAGTGGAAAGGAGAGAACTTGTTACTTTAGGCTTCGCATTTGCAAAGGAAGAGTAGTGTTGGGTTGAAGGAATTGAAGTTCTACCATAGCAGGTACAAAAAGAGAGACTTCCTTGTTTAAAACTGTCCAAAAATGCTTAAGGGACAAATGCCAGCTGAGGGTAACTAAGGATTTGTGTGGTCTTGTGTAAAGACCAGGAGGGAAGAAGAAAAACATATCCTTTAGGCTGGTGTTGGCATTGGAACACACACATGTAAGGCTGCCCATGGAAGGTGTTTTTTTAACAATTGTGATGTGTAACCATTAAAGCAGTTCAATGGCAGATAGGTCTTCTAGTGGGATCAGTGGGAAGAAATAGCATTCACTGCTCTGAGAGTCAAGCTCACAGAATCACAGAATGTCTTGAGTTGGAAGGGACCCATAAGGACCATCAAGTCCAATTCGCTGCTCCTCACAGTACTACCTAAAACTAAAACATATGAGTAAAGTATCCTCTGGATGCTCCTTGAATTCTGAGTCCACCAAGGGAATAAGATCCTTTAACACAGCAGCAGCAATAGGATGGATGCACAAGCTCTTTCAAGGTCTGTCCTCCTACAGCCTCCCAGTCCAGATGATAAGGTCCCCTTTGGGATGGCAGCTTTGAGCCCAGAGCTGCGTTTCAGAGCCCAGACTGCATGCGCAGAGATAAAAGTTAAATACAACTGCAAATTTAAGTCATTAGCAAAGCTTGGAGAGTATCCCTTGAATGTTGAAATTACAGCTCTCCAAATCAGTTCCCTTTAAAGGCCCAGTTCCACACTGTTTAGCAAAAAAACTCTGAGCATCTGACATGTGAAAGAGGTATGGAGAAAGACAGCAGTGATCTCCCTCTGGTTTGATCCTCTCTGTTACTGTGGATAGGCTGTAAGGACAAGAAGGAAAGTGGCTGCATCTCACTGAATCAGATAATTAAAACAATCAAAACTGCCACAGCCATAAAAGTGGTTCTACAGACACTTCTATCTGCAGAGATACTCCACAGCATATTAATTTGCAATGACTTGGAAGCTCCCTTTGTTGCAACTGAAATCAAGAAAATGTTGCTGTTGCAGGATTTTTACTCATTCAGAGACACTAACAAAGTGAAAAAGAAAACTTCCTGTCAATGTCAAGACAGATTACCCAAGATCAGAAAATGTCAAACACTCTGTGGATTAGCAGCAATGAAGGATCTTCCTCGCTAATGTATGGATTGTATGATTCCCTCCAGACAGGAAGAACACAAAGACTGCAGATATGTACGAAAACACCATATAACAGTGTCTGTGGCAGTCTCTGATTTCATATTGGCTGGGGCAGTGTTGTCTTCAGTAAGTACTTCAGGGATGGACAAAACAGCTCATCCCCTACCCCCCCCATAATTCTTTATTAGATGTTTCATATTAGCAACTGTTTGCAGCCACAGGATTCACCACTGAACTCTGGAGTACAGCATTAGCTGGTAACAATACTGAGATCTTTATGTAATTTTATTTTAATTGGCCTCTTCTATCAGTGAGTATCATAGAATCAAAAAGGATGGAAAAGACCTCTCAGACCATTGGGTCCAACTGTTGTCGTTTTCTGAAACATTTTTACTATTATAGAGGAAGAATATTGCCTAATACTGATACTGCCTGTAAAAGAAAAGAATCAAAATCAGAAGGTTTTTGCTTATATTATTTTGCTTATGTATTTTGCTTATATCCCTGAGTATATAAGCTAAAAAAGTATGTGATCGCCACGCAAAATACAAATCTCAATTATTGCTGCAGTCAGCCATCTATGACTTCCAGGAGAGAAGTCCCAGGGCAATGGTATGGATTCAGTGGCTTCAGAAGAGCAGCCTGATCATGAGACATCCTACACTAACTCAGCACTAAAAGCAAATGATGAGAAGACCAGAATTTATGTAATTCTACTGTACCCCAAAATCATAAGCAGCTATCACAAATACCTGTTATCCACAGCTGCTGCTCAGAAATGAAAACTTAGAAGAACCACAGTGCCTGCCTCACAACAGTGGAGTTGATCATTTACTGGTCTTGGTACTCGTTTAGTACAGCCAAACATGCAGAATACTCAAACTGTTCAGTACAGTCAAACAGATTGACAGGTTAATTTGCAGGTTCTATAACCAAGATTCTCTGGTGAAAAATACTGGGCACATTGTATTGGAGCTAGGAGGAGGTGAAACAGTGTCTTCACCTCAACTGAAGAATTTGCGAAGTCTTGTCAGCAGATTTGTTTCAAGCGATTGGCATCCTGCTAAGAAGTTAATCTACCCCTTTTGATTTAAATTTAAAAGGCTTCTTCTTGAGAGTGATATGTGTAATTGTCCAGAAAGTGAATGACATCATGGCTGAATCCCCACCTCCCTTGTCCTGTGTCCAACGCCCTCCCAGGGCTGTCTCCCTACCTGAACATTACCTCTTCCCTGCAGATCCATTCCTCCTACACCACCAGTACAATTGGAAGGTCTGTGTCCATCCCACCTGGGAAAGGCAGGTTATACTCCCTGTGGGATAGCCCACTGGGAAGTGCTGCTTGCACCATCAGCAGTGTCTGGATGCCCAGAGGACAAACCTCTCAGTCTGGACCTGCAGGTTTGAAGCATTGTCCTCATGAATCTCAGCAGCTTTGCCTGCACAGCCTGGGAGGTGCCTCTGCTTCCCAGGGGTTCAAGCAGAGTAAGGGCAAAGGGCAAGAAAGTCACAGGTGTGGTTCATTCGAGAGCACCTTTTAATTACTGAATTCCACACGACTGTGACTATAGTTTATAGTAGTACCAAAGCCTTGAAATGGGTTTGTTTGCTGGAGAGATCTGCAAGCCACCTGAACTCTGAACTAGAGCCTTCTCCTTGCTCACGCTGCTCAAAAATTAATGTCTTTCCATTGCAAAAGACAAAGACATTGTTTGAAAGATAACTGTTTTGGTTTTTATTTAATTTGTACTTGTGGAACACGATATATGGATACTGCAATTATCTGACATACTGGCTTTTTTGCAAATAAACTCAGAAACTTTCATTCCTCCAATATCTGTGTAGAAATATATAAATATACAGCAGGAGAATAAGGAAAGAAAAATAAAGTAGATCTCAATTATTCAAGATATTGTCTGACATCAGTCTTTGAAAAGAAACTATACTTTTCATTGACACCAATGAGGTTTTAACTGTAGTTCTTAGGATATTTCATGAGCAATAATATCACTGCTGATCTGCTTCTACAGTTTACTCCTGTACACTAACCAAAAAACTTCCCTACTAAATGACTGCTATTTGTAATACTAACCTTGAAAACGAATGCATAAAAAATTAAAAGTATGTAAGTTTGTTAAAAACACATCATAACTAAATGCTTTATATAACTTAACAAGAACATGCAATCTGAGTCCAAAGCTCTTGGCTATAACCAAAGTGATTTAAAATAGAACAAGTATGCAATAAAATGATTTATATTTTCCTGTTAAAAGGGGAAATGGTGCTTTCTATAAACAAAAGATGTGATTTCTTTGACACAGATATAAGTTACAGTGGAAAAAGCTCAGAAAGCTTCAAATAAAGTTGGCATTGGTTTAAAAGGATGATTTAACAAGTTGATTGGATGACATTCAATCAGCCCATTCAGTCTGGTAATTCTAGAAACATCAGTGTAAAAAACCCTGCTTGTTTTGCTCTCTGCTAGACAGCGTCACACAATCACATGACTGAAAACACGTTGCCCGCAGCAATGGTAGACACCGATCACACAGTTGGGTCGCACTATGGCACCGCCGATGGCCATGTCCAGCGAGAGCTCCCACGGCCCGCGGGTGCCGCGCTGCCGCCCCGAGCAGCCATGTCACACGTGGGAGCTGCGCCTGCCTCGCGTGCCCAGCCTGGCCTTGTAGTGCTCGTTGAAGTCCAGCCTGAAGCTCAGGAACCGAAGACTCTCGTCAGAACTGGCTGTCAGTGGAATGGTCTTCCAGTGCCTGCCATGCACATCAGAGTGGACTCCAGTGCAAGCAACTCCGTCTTTTAAAGCATAATCCCACTCACCACTGCCTGGGGACAGCATTCAGGATCCAACCTGCACACCAGGAGATGCCACCTTGAGTCCATGTTGCAGGTGCAATGCCGCCCAGGCCAGCATTAGAGCACTGCTGGCTTTACACACCCATTTGAAGTGAGTTATACAGCTGCACGTGGCACCACAGAACAGCATCTGCCCCAGCCAGCTTCTAGCAATTTCAAGCAAAAACTAACTACAGTCTAATTATTGCTGGAAGCTGTTGTAAAATTTGACTCAATCTTTCCCAGGAAGGATGATGTACAACATTTTGACCCAGCCAGCAAACTTCTAACAGATTTAAGGCCTCCATGCCAAAGGCTAGGATCACCACAGTCTCCAGAAAGGGTCACCAGTATTTTTTTGGGGGGGACGTTGTTACCTTTTCCTTTAGATCTCAACATGAAGCAGTGAGCTCCTTTTGACAATGCAGCTATTAATTCAATGAGGCCACAGTTTAGCCAGATGGAAAGTGGAATTCTTATTGATAGAAAAGGCTACAATATAATTAAAATACATGGCTGTTACAAGTCACCACCTTCCCTTGAAAAAACATAGTCTATGAACAGCACACATTATTACTTTGTCTGCACTTTGAATCAGAATTCATAATCCGTATAAAAACCGAAGTATCCCGGATTATGAGGCCACGGCTGAACATGCATCATTTGCAATTCTCCGCTGTCCTCTAAAGGCTGCTTCAAGAATTTCAGTCTCTGAGTTTGAAAAGGAAATCGCTTCTGCTCTATATCCATGTACTAGAGCACAGGCCAGTGGGTCTAAGAAATGTGAAAAGTTCATGAAGAGCTTCAGCTGAAGCTCTGCAAGCCACAGCAAAAGATTGGTCTGACCAAGGACACAGAGTGACCACTTCTGTGAGGCGTGTGACACTGCACTGGCAGCATCACTGACTCTGGCTAGGTATGGGATCAGCAGGATTTCTAGTATTCGGCATCCTAATATAGTTTGTTCTGCTAGTGAGGTTTGGAAGTCCCTCATCATGGCCAGGTGCCTGCTACGAGAAGTAATCAGCTTCCAAATCAGCTTGCCAAAATTGAACCAAAAATTTTGATCTTGTTTGGTGCCTTCCTACCCTTTTAAAGATCATTTTGAGGAGTTTTTTACTTATACAGGAGAAAGGTCAAATTTACAATAAGCCTGCAGTTGTACAATTACCCATTAAGAAACCCTCTAGTTTAAGCCACAAGCACCTGTAAACTTCTTCTATGCAGCTATTTCTTCTGAATCACAGTATTGCCCTTTTAGAGTCTTAATTAAGGAAATGGTAACATTTATTATCTTATTTTGCTTCCTGGCTACCATCCAATTACTCTTTTTATACTTATTTCCTATTCTGTTATTAATGTCTGTTTTGATCTTTTCATTTGAAGGAGCTTTCATTAGATTTCCAGAACATGTGAAATATTGGAACCTGTGCACATGTCCTAACTCTGGGATAAGTCTGGATTCTCGTTTTGTCTTAAAGTTTAGTGTCAATGAAGTTGCAATGAGTGGAAATTCTGCTGTTCTAATTTACCAAATACCATTTTCACCCCACATCTTTTGTTCTCTTTATGCTTTCTGTTCGCCACTAAATGGTGCAATTTCTCTTCTCTCAATCTGGTGGTTCAATTGCTTGTTTTCTAGAGAATTTTAGTTTCTTACTTTTCTACCCATTCTAATATGCTCCAAATCTTATTTTTTACACCAGGTTGTTAAAGGAAAGCTCCCATTAAACAGGAAAGCCTGTTTAATTACTGTTGGAAGCCTGTCTCTAATTTCCCTCTCTTTATACTCTTCAACACAGTTCATCAAAAACAAGAGGTAAAAGTACAAATACCTCCTTTTAAGGAGTGAATGCAGTGCCTTGTCAGAAAGCAAGGCAGAAGACTGTGTTTTTTGCCTCCCTCTTGGTAATTTTTGGAAAAACTTTAAAGGGTGATGAAGTGGCCTTGGGCTGTTTTGGGAGTGCTTGCATTGTAGAAGTGAGAGGCACCCTAGATGCTTAACTACCTTGTTCTTGTGGCAGGTAATCCAAATGCAAATAATTCATTTTCTGTGGCACTGGATGAATTCATACATGGGGTAATCACCTCGTGACAGCTTTTTCCTACAATATCTTTTAATATTCAGACTGATGATAATAATCACTCCAATTGCATTTTCTATACCCAAATGTTTAGCTAACTTAATTGCTGTTCTGATAACTTCTGAAGGAAAACATTTAGTACCATTTTCTCCACAAAGAGCTAAAGTAAATTAACTATGCAGTGATAGAAATTTCACCTCCTACACTCCTCAGGTTTTTCTTCGTATGTTTTTCTTTCTCTACTCTTTTCTGAGCATCTCTTTGGCCACCATTTGATGCCTTTCAGGATTCCTGCTCTCTTCTCTGCCCTTCTCTCCTTTTGTGAATGAATATCCATCACTTTGATTTCTTTAACTCTCCTGACCTCTGTGTTCTCTCTCATCCCATACACCTCTGGTCAGTTTTGGCTTTTCACCTGCACTTGAGTCTCTGTTTCCACTCATGTGGCACTCAGGTTTTAGTCCCATGACATTATAAAAGAATGTACAGTAGTGGGTAGTTGAAGCGTTAGCAAAAAGCTAACTTTGGAACAAAACCAAGAAAATAAATACTGGCTGAGGTACCTTTGCTGCTCTTCTGGTGAAAGAGAGTAAGCACCAAGCTAATCCTTGTGAGTGATTCTCATGCCTTAAAGACTGCATTGCACCAAGCTAACAAAAATAGTTAAAATACTGCATCAGGGAGCTTGTTACTTTAGGGAGTCTGAGTGGTTCATACCTAAAACTCATAGTATTCCTTGTCAACATAAAAATAACATGCATTGTGGTTCAGCAAGCCCTCAGAATGGTATATGACATGTTAAATCAATGGCAGCAGAAACTTTTCACTCTGAACAACTGCTGACTAAGAAAGAGAGTATTTTACTGGTAAATGTTTATTGTTATCCTTGGTATTGCATTTTGTTTTGTTAAATAGGGTAGAGCAGGCAATGGTTACAATACCCTTGTAGAAACCAGACAGAATTATTTCCTCTGACTTCTGAAACTGCAGGTTCTTTTATCTGTCCCTGCTCTACTTGCCAATATCTCCACATCTCTTGTAGCTCTCCCAACTTTTCCTCTCTTCAGTTAGCAGAATCTTATTAGAGGTTAAAGTGGTATTTTAGGTTTCAAGTAGCCAAAGGACTATTTTCAAAATTAATGAGGCACTTTGGAGAAGTCCCTGAGCACCCTTATGTGAGTGTGAAATACATTCTGTCATCTCTGAGGCTGCTCATTCAAGTGATAATTGAAATGAGCATAAATGTGCACACCCACAGCTTGTTTCTAAGGCCAGCATTAGGAAACATTCATGCAAGATCACAGATTACTCCAATCTTTAAGCCTAGACATTTTAAATAAAGTTTCAATTTCCTGTCCAGATACCTCCTTTTGTTTCAATCATTTCTTCCCTTTCAACTCTTAGTGTGCTTAAAAAGTTTCATATGTCCTTAAAGAGTGTCCTCAATACTGAAAATCCTTGTTCGATGTAGCATACTGGAAGTTACAGCTTCATATTAACCAAAGATAATTGGCCATTCTTGACAGGAATGCTATTTTAAAAGGTTGAAAAAGTTCTTGCCCAAAACATGAATATCTTACATATGTGACAGGAGAAAGACAAAATCTTTCCACAATTAATTTTAACAAAACAAATCTTGCAGATACAGTCTTTTTAAATAAATGCTATGCTCCTGTGTAAGGTTGAGAGACCTTGGCATTTATTCACTGCACCTGGTGTAAGAGGAGAAAATCCACAGGGCCTTGACTGAATAGAATCACTTAAATAAAACTGGATTATGATTATATTCTGTCCTTGATCTCCTACCCTAAGCCTATAACTAATTCACTGGAAAATACATTATATCATGACCTTCTGCATGTCCTAGTGGATGCTTCTAAGCTACTAAATTGCATCATATTGTATACCCTGGTGCAGTTGAGCTGCTGTAACTCACAGAGGGAGATCAAACTCTTGAGTCTGAGGGGCTGTTTTTTAGCTTTTTCTTCTTCAGAGTTTGTATTGGTTAAGACATTATTTCCCTTCAGTTAGCAGAACAATACCCCTTGGAGTTTAAAAAAAATAAATATTTTCCAGCTCTTTTCCTTTTAAAGTATTTATGATATTGGTGGCAGCACGTTGATAGCCCTTCCCCCAAAAGAGTGTTGCATATTGTATGACATCCTAAGTTCGGTGAGTTTTATTCTTGCTTTCTGCATTTCTACTTTTACTGCAGTTTCTTCAATATTTCTTTAGGCTTTGGCCATGAAAAGGAAGGGAGTGAGGGTACAGGCTCAGTTAGCGCAATGGCCCTGGAGCAGGAAACAGTGAGGAGGAGCTGGGCTTGTTCCAGCCTGGAAACATGGCTGGAGACATAGACCCACAGCTCTGTTTTCAGACACTGTAACTCTCAAAGAAAAACACTGTAATCACCAGCCAGAAGCACATTACACACCTAACAAAATAAATAACAGCCTTTTATGGAAAATGTGTTGCTAAGAATTATTCTTTAACATTGACTGTAGTATATACACTGTTGAAAAATAAAAAGGTGAAAATCTCTTATGTTCCTCCTCAGAAATATACCTTAATCATGCTGCTGCTACCCACCACAAGGAAAGCCACTTGTGCAGTCACAGCAGCAGGAGACTGTCACTATGCACATTTATGTAGAACTCAGTATTGGTCTTTGGGCACAAATGAAATACAAGATTTCTCTCTCACTTTTGTGAGGAATTGTTGAATTCATTAGTCCAACAGAGGTGAGGTTGTCACAAGATAACTGGTGTACATTGAAATAAACATAACAGCTGCCAGGTTAGAGGACAAGAGACTGGTGTCCACCCACAAAGGAGTAGCAAGACAATGGCAGGACCCCACTGGTCCCCTCAGCCTGGCCAGTCACAGCAACTCCTGCAGCAGGGAAGACTTCTCCCAGATCATCCGGTTTCTACAGAATCACCTGTATGACTGATTCCCAACACGGCCACTACTATGGATTTCCTATGTACTGCTGGATTCATTTTAGCAGCAAGGAGAATTTAATCTTTCTCTGGAATTTGTCCTCTAGTTCCAAAATTGGTGCTGCCTCTCTGGCCTCTGACTTGTCTAATGATGCGATCACGCAACACATCTTTCAACCCAATGGCCAAAAGAGTGCCCCTGCAGCTAATTTTTTTCCTAAGTTTTCATCAAAACAAAATCAAATGTTTGCTGTTCTTTCAAACTTCACAACAATAAGCTACCACCACACACAAAAAATTGAGTTACACCCGCCTGTGAAATGATCCATGACCTTAAGATGCCAAGCTCGGTATCCTTCACCTTTCCCCTGGCTCACTGAGTGCCACTGGCTTCAGAGTCCATCCTTGCTTACAGCTGAAATGTTGCCTGCACACTGCACCCAGTGACAGTACCTGCACCAGTAGGGCACGGGGTTAAAAGCCTTAAGTTTTAACAAAAGCAAGGATTCCAAGGCCTGCACAATAGGAATTCTGGTGTCCAGAGAGCAAACCAGGTAGTCCAAGGCTGCAAGTGAGCACAGTCCCCATGAGAGTTTACTGACCTGGCAGGTGCCTCAGTCGCCCAAGGGTTCAAGCAGAGTGGGGGCAAAAGGCAAAAAAAGGCCACAGAGCTGGTTGATCTGAGGATAACTGTTAATTAATGAACTGTAATGAACTGCACACAACTCTCAGTGTAGGTAAGACTAGTACCAAAATCCTGCAATTGGAAGGGATCTGCAAATTAATATGCTTCCAAATAGAAGCTTCTCCTTTCTTAACATGTGAAAAAATCATTAACTTTCAACTATAAAAAGCAACACAGTTGTTTGAAAGATAATTGTGTTTTTATTTTTCTAAGCTCGCACTTGTGGAACATAATAAATGACCTGATATAATGACAACTCTGCAAAAGAAGAATCCCCCTCTCCCCAACATCTGGACAGCAATATATAAATATTTACAATGAAAAAAATAGGAAAGAGAAGAGAATGAAGTCAACATTAGCCAAGTCACTTTGTTTCTACATATCTGTTTTTGACCATTAATTATTCAATCTTAACCAATACTTTCCTTCACTGAACTGAGGTTTTAACCTCATTTTTAGATCTTATGTGCAACAGATACGCTCCTGACTCTGCTTCTATAGTTTGTTCCTGTACAGTAACCATAGAATTTTCCCACTAAATTTTTATTCCAGGTTTTTAACTTTGAAAACAACAAAAAAAATTAAATATAAGTTTATGTCTCCTGATACAAAGTTTCTCACACAGTCAAACACATCACAACACTGAAAATCAGCATAATGAAATGCTGTATAGCTTCTTAACAAGGACAATAGGTCTGGGTCCTGATCTGTTGGCTTTAACAAAAGCTCTCTTCAAATAGAACAAGTACATATAGAAAAAATAACCTTCTTATTTTCTTGTTAAAAAAGGAAATGGTGCTTTCTATAAACAAAAGATGTGATTTCTTTGACACAGATATAAGTTACAGTGGAAAAAGCTCAGAAAGCTTCAAATAAAGTTGGCATTGGTTTAAAAGGATGATTTAACAAGTTGATTGGATGACATTCAATCAGCCCATTCAGTCTGGTAATTCTAGAAACATCAGTGTAAAAAACCCTGCTTGTTTTGCTCTCTGCTAGACAGCGTCACACAATCACATGACTGAAAACACGTTGCCCGCAGCAATGGTAGACACCGATCACACAGTTGGGTCGCACTATGGCACCGCCGATGGCCATGTCCAGCGAGAGCTCCCACGGCCCGCGGGTGCCGCGCTGCCGCCCCGAGCAGCCATGTCACACGTGGGAGCTGCGCCTGCCTCGCGTGCCCAGCGACACACGCAGCCGTGGCTCCCTGGCCTTGTAGTGCTCGTTGAAGTCTAGCCTGAAGCTCAGGAACCGAAGACTCTCATCAGAACTGGTTGTCAGTAGGACCAAGAACTGCTGGACGATTCCCTGAAGGAGAAAGAAAAACCAAATGACAGCTAAGAAAACATCCCTGGTGTGTTTTGCACAGAATGCCAGGTGGTGCACAGACCTGGTAAAGAGGCAGAGAGAATCCAGGAAAAGGCAAGCACAAGCATTCAAATATAACCGTTAACAAATCAGTTATGGAGGATTCATTCTTTCTGTTAAAACCCAGAGCCTCACTTTAATCTTCCAAATATCTGCTATGCAGGTCAGAATCTCCAAAGCAAATAGCTTGGTCTTTTTTAAAGTGTGCTTCCCACTCCCTGTGCCCTGCCGACACCGTCCATCTGCCTGAAGCCTGCCAGGCTGCAGAGCAGCTGCCTCTCTGTGCCACTGCCTAGGGACAGCATTCAGGAGCTAACCTGTGCCAACAGGAGACCTCACCTTGAGTCCATGTTGCAGGTACAATGCCACCCAGGCCAGCATTATAGCACTTCGTTAGAGCTGACTTCAAACATACCCATTTGATGTGGGTTCTACAGTAACATGTGCCACCACAGAACTGCAGAGCGTGTGCCCAGTAGGGCAGTCAAGTCCTACAGCCCCAACTAGACTGTGCACTTGGAGTGAGTTGATGGGGGATTTGCACTTGGCATGTGAGAGGCACACTTCTGCATCCCACCTTCCCATTTGGCTCTAGCCATGCCACTACAGGAACCCCACAGCACACAGGAAAGTACTTCGTGGGGGGTGGGAAGACTCACTTGAAGACCTCATTCCTAATCTCCACTAAATATTAACATGGACATGCCCACAACAAGGGCAGAGCACTCCATTACTTCCAAAGGTGACCAAGGCTGGCCAAAGAAGTCCTGTATGGAAAGTCCACAGTAGGGCTCAGCATGAATACAGTCCAAGCAGGCAAAACCTACATTGCCAACCTGTAGCAATCTTGTAGAGCACATAAACTACAATTTATTGACAACCTACACTTCAAGATTTAAGCCCATTTTTCTGGGGAATGGTAGCTTTAGCATCAGATAAAACAAATTAAGACAAAGTCAGAATAAATTACTTATTATAGAAGATAGACTGCACATGTTTCCCTAAACATCCACTGCCCACATCGGTGATCTTCAAATTAAGTGTTAGGCCCTTAATAATAAACTTTCTGCAGTGTTTAATAGCAATGACTTGCAAAGACAGTGAGAAAAAAATGGAATGCAGAAGGAATTCTATCTTCTTCCCCTCAGACTACACCAAAAGACAGCTGTTACTTCCACTACTGGAGGAAGAAGACAACTTACATGAAACAACTCTTCTCCTTTTTCAGGGGAACATAAATGATCACAAAATCTTTGACTACTAAGGAAGAGTGAATACAGGCTTATAAGTAGAGAAGGAAAAAACAAAGACCTAGATCTGCAAGCTGCACGCACATGAATACAGAAGTTACACCTACTCAATAGTTGAAATTAATTTCCACACAAAGCTCAGCGTATTTTAAAAAAATATAATTTAGGAGGCACCTGGTAAAAGTGAGTGAGTATTCGCAGCTGTGAACACATTTTAGGTATTGAGTCTTGAAATTCTTTCATCCTCTTGTTCTCTTCTTCTTCTTCTGATGCAGTTACACCCCACTTGCCCTACACAGAAACCATACAAGTTAAGAAGCTGAGCATCACATGATTCAAATAGCTAATTGGGCCACCTTCTGCCCAGCTACAGCAAGTTTATAAAAGCCAACCATTGCCAAAGAAAGCCAAACACAGAGCCTCCAATATGGAAACTATCCAGTCCCCGTGGTGGTTGTACAGCACATGAAAGAAATCAGATTAGCAAAGCAGGCAAGTCTCACACCAACACTGCTTGTCAGTCTCGCAGCAGAGAGGCAGACACAGAGCTATGCATTTTTTGAAAAGGGTTCCATTTACTTCATCTAAAAGAGCCCTACATTTCTCACCCTCCAAAGTCCACTAAAGAAATCAGCTCAGACTTTGGGCAAGACATAAATCAAGAACACCACTCAGCCATTTTGTTTGAAGTCACTAGCAACTGCTGATGACTTTTACAGCTATCCCAACCACATTTTTCATTTTTGCTGTACCTCTACATGGTATCTAAAATCCTCCATATATCAATAGACAAGTGCATATGTCTCAATTAATTTTCACATTCTACTGATATCCTTACTGCACCTCAAGCTCACGCTGTTTTTTCCTCTCTTCAAATTGCAACCTCAGCTGCAGCTCCTCCAGAGCAGCTCTGTACATTGCATCTTGGGCATTCTGGAGCTCAATAATCTGATCAAAAACTGCTCGAAGCTGGTTGAGAAGTACCTGTGAGACAAGCAACCAAATAATTAAACAGTTGTACAGCACAAGAGTTTTAAGTTAACGTTTTCCAGAATATGAGTAAATATTTTAAAAAAACAACTTTTTTTACACATAGATGAAAGACTGTTTGCAAAGCCCTAAGTCAGCTGTTGCATGATCACACAGCTTCTTAGGACCAAAAACAATTGGCCCACACTACAGCAAGTTTTATTACCAACATGTGTCACTATACCTGGGCAGCAGGTACAGAACCTACTATTATAAAATCTTGTATCAGAGGAATAAAAATTACTTTTCCATTTGCTCCTCCAATGTAAAAGAAGGTGGTTCCTAACATATATGTTAAGTTACAATTTAATGCAAAGGAGAAGACTTACCCTGGAATCACTATCCAGCAAGCACCGAGCTATGATTGTGTCCAGAAAAACTTCATGAGCTGCAATGATGTGATCCAAGTCCTGCGCTTGTTGAACCTTGTTCCAGAGTTCATCCCACGAACATTCAAGCACCTGGAGCAACGATACAGGATTGGGCTGTTTTGACATGGACTGGGCTAGATGACAAGCTCTTTAAGACACACAAGACATACAGAACATTAAAGGTGATTCATTTTCTAAGCAACTAATTGAGTGGGTAGAGTATACCTCAAATGTAATGTAATACTGCATTTGATGAATGAAATGGACCATTTCTGATGCCAGAACGTGACACTGATGCAGCACCCCAGAAAGCTCTGTAAAAAATCCAAAGAGATAGCATGTTAAAGACTGCAAGGACAAGCACAGCCATCAAATCTGCTTGGTAAACTTCTTTCTACCAAATTGAATGCTTTGTAACACAGCAACTAATCTTAGATGGTAGCAGCAATACTGGCTGGCACAGAGGAGCAAAGAACATTGCACAATTACCTCCTAGAAAATGTGAGCCAAAGAAGACACCACCTGGGTGCTCAGACAGTGCTGGAAACAAGCTTCCTCTTGAGAGCATAACAAATAAAACCTGAGCAATGGGAGACAAACACAACCTAAAGACCCTTAGGTGACAGGAATATAATCTGTTAACTGCACCACAGTCTTAAAGGCAAGAGAAACCAAGAATGCAATAGAACCACTGGTTTCCAGTCAAGCAAGAACTTACTTGGGACAGGGAGATGACAGTAAACTAAATCCTATCTCACAAAAGCAGAAAGGAAATCTGTACCATTCCAGATATCAGCCTTGTGCACTAGTGCAGACTTTTACAAGAACTGGTTTTCCAGTTACCTTCTGAGGCCAGGTGTCCTCTCCCACCCACCAAAAATTCTTAATTATAAACCTGTAAATATTACATCACAAAGAAGCGTAACTCTCAATAGTTATTTTTTGTTGAAAGAAATGTAGATAGATTAAAACAAATTTCAAGAGTGAGCCAGTACAGATGCTCACAAATATGACTATATTCTCTAGCTGAGAAATAGGATCAAAAAGTCTCAGTCCCAGAGCTACTACATTTCAGAGCTTTCCTATTTCTTCTCAAACACCTTTCTCTTCTTAGCCTCTTCTGTTCTTAGCTAAACAAAGGCAAAGGGAATCAGTGAAGGTAAAACTAGTAAATTCAGAACTGTGCATGTATGAGACTTAATAGTTAACAGACAGCACAAGAAAGAGGGAGACATGGGGTACAAATAGGAAAGCATCAAGGAAGATGAACAGGAAGGGATGGAAGAGTTACAGTCTCACAACTGGGCCAGCATAAAGATACTTATGTTCGTGTAACTTTTCAAGACAGGGACCAAGGATTAAGTAAATCAACAAATAGGAAACTTCAATTTACAATTAGATTATTTTAACTTCATCATTATCACCATCATCTACCATTAAGCAGCCAGTCAAGAGGAGTACCAAAATACAAAATTAATCTGAACATCATTCATCAGGCTTTTTTTTTCCCCTCAACATACAGTTTAAAATAAGATGCAGTCATCTAAATCTATTTTACAGGCATGTCATCCACTTGGACACCTCTCACCTGGCATACTTTTCAGAAGTTTTGCATTGCACATGTGCCCTTTCCATATATCAGTAAGGATATACTCCATTCTCTTTGCTCTCCAAAGGAAATTAAATACTCTTAGATAGTGGCTCATACACTCACGTGTAAATACCTACAAAACAAAAAGAAAAAAAAAATCAGTACAAATTAACAGACATATCATATATCCTGAAGTACCAAGAATCTCTTCCTAGCTCATCTTACCAGATCCATGGAGTTTATTGGTAAATATTGTAAAAAAAAAAAAGTTTCCTGGATATCCCAGGACTTTTGGAAGGATCCTCCCTTGAGGGCTGAACAGTTACCTAGCATTCAAGTACACAGAGGACACTGCTGAAGTGTAAGAAGGGGGAAACAAGGCCTAAGCCTCTCTTAAAGCTACATATGAAAACTCCTTCTGCTGGTCAGACTCACTGTTTGTCTTGCTTAAAAAAAAAAAGTTCTTTACAGAGGCTAAATACATTCTGATAAACAGTGCAACTACCTATCAAATGCTATTTAAACAGCATAAGTTCTGCACAAACACATTCTTCAGTTCCTTGGAAATTGTCCCAAAGTAGTATCTACAGCGTAGTAATAAGTAAAGAATAGGAGCACTCAATACATTAACTGCTTGCTAAAAACTGCCAAAATAAATGAATTACTGATTTTCAGTAATGATTGTTTTAAATGTAGCTTTTCAGCACTCACAGGTAAGAATTGAGATTTTTGCTTAACTGTTGATATAATGGGTGCATCCTAGATGCAAAAAATAATATCTCTGATCTCACATTCCAGAACAAAAAAAAAATTACTTCAATTAAAAAGTACTTAGCAATTTAATTCAGCACCTGACACTGCTGGCTCTGACTGTGTCTATGACATTACCGTTGCTATTGGCCCATCAACATGATAGTCCAAGCTGAAGACATCCCATCCAGTGTCCCCAGGAGATACCTGTATTAGAAAGATATGCTATTTTCAGTGTACAATCAGAGCATACTAATGTTGAAGACCAACTCTTGCTTACTCTTTTATTCTCAAGGGCCTATATGCAAACAAGCATTCACATCAACAAGAGATACAGGAGCTTCTTGTTGAAAGTAACAGATTAAGCAAAATTTAATCAAACCCTGTGATACAAGGATGAGATTTATCTCACACAAATATTGATGTTTGTAATGTCAGTGTTTCTCCACTGAACCCAGTAAAGGAAAACAAATGTAAGGAAAAATTTCTTTGGCATCTGAAGTCTGAAAGAGACTTATTTCAGATGCAATAGCTCATCACTTAAGTCTCACCTCTGGAAATGAAGCTTTCAAAGCTTCAGCATCAGGGCCGCCAGCATCAATTTCTGTTAGGCCCCAAATACTCAACCTTGTATTGTCAATAGCTGTAAACCCACATCTTGAAATTCAAATAGACAGGGAAAGGGAAAAGAAGACTGCTTAAATGACATTAATTTGTTCAAAATTAATAAAATTAAGAAATTTTATTCAAAATAAATGTCAGTGGAAAGGAAGACATGTATTCATATACACATATGAAAATTTTGTTTCATACAGATGTCTGCATGTATACACACACATAAAGGTACGTTTCAGGTAAGAGTCACCATGATGCAACAGACCTCCAGAAGTCGAACATCCAATCGCTTGAGAATCTCAGGATTATCAAACTGGGCATTCGTTGCCCTCACTGCTGTTTCCAGGATTCCAGTTAGATTATGCTGATATAAGGTTGTAGCTGGTCGTGCAAGTTCTGGCCTGGTGGTTATGAAACAGTTATAGCATGTTACTGATATACTCTGCAGCAGCAATTCAGTAGTAACTGCAGCACACAGCAAAATCCTTTTCTAACAGGCATTCAAAACCTCTCATATTGCTCTTTCAGTCTTAACCATGAAGAAAATCAGTGAGCAAAATATTTGCGCAGAGTATGAGCAGAGTATGTCTATTCATATGCAGCTCTATTCCTGAACATTACCATGAGGAATAACTTAATCCTCATTTAATGCCAGTAATTTGAAGTTACCAGGATTGCTAGTTTAGCTAGTCCGTAATTTGAGTTGCATTCATATCTAAAATGAGGCAGATTACATCATTAGCATATCAAACCAATAATTTCACTTCAGTTTTGAGAAACTTACTAATAGCCATCTCACAGGCTCAGAAGTGTTCGCAGAAACATAGAAACCTACCCTCTCCACATAACGTAAACTTTCCAATGCAACTCTTGTACTACCCCTCTCTCCCTCAGGATCAATACTGGAAAGCCTCTCACTCCCGCCTCAGATGTAATACTGACTCCATTAACCAACCTAATTCTGCTTCACATTAAAAAGTGTGGTCATGTACAAACCACGAGCAGACAATGTTGATTTTGATTTACAAACAAGTTAATGAAAGCTCTATTACAAAGCCTGCCTTCTAGACCAAAGAGAGGCTTTGCAAACAACACTTCTGATTGACAAAGTTTCATCAGAAACACCAGCATGTAAAAGTGAGCTTGCAAATACACTTTAAGAACTGGAAGCAGTAGTTGTGGGTGCACCTGAGTGCTTAAAACAGAAGCTGGTGAGGAATCAGATTTTTAAAATTGCACTGAGATTTTGACACGTTTTGGACCAAACACCTCCAAAATATAGAGGCCTAACAATCCCAGGAGTGCTAACCAGTGGCATCAAGAGCAGCAGAACTTTTCTGCTTAAACTTGTTGACAGGAGCAAGAGAAGTGCCAGCATCCTCGAGGCTGTCACAGGGTCGGCATAAAGATAACTATATTAGCGCAACTTGTCAAGATGTTGGGAAATGGTATCGAATATACTTCTTATTAAAAAGGAAGAACAAATTTTAAGCCTCAGGGTCAAAGAAATTAAACCCAAAATAGAATTTAAAAGTTATTACTCAAAGGTTTAATTGAACAAGGTACTTAGAAAGGGTCCTGTTCAAAAAGCAAAACAGTTTCTATGTTGATCACGCACAGAATCGTAAGAAATTCAACATAATTACCCTTCCTATTGTCTTACTTGAGCAAGTCCATTAAATGCCTGATAAAGTCTCCTTGACCAAGCAACAAGTAGCGCCTCATGGCCTGCATATGTTCCAGCAAATTGTACTTCTTATTGAGAACATCCAGCAGGTATTTGCTGGTTTCAAAATAAGCCGCATCAATTTTCTCTTGAAATGCGTTTTCCAGATCAGTGAACAAATCAGCTGCTAAAAGAAAAAAATTAAAAGTAAATTAGTAGTTTTCCAAAACTGAGGCAAACAAGCTTTGGAGTTGAAACACACAAACAGGAAAACTGCCATTTCTTCTGATCCACTGCGTTTTATATTTGCCCCAGCCAAAGCAAGTCTAAAGCAGCCTACACTTCAACAGTATTACTTTTAATCTGGGCCCAGTTTGTACTTTCCAGTAGAAGTTCATATTATGTCACTTATACACAAAAAGTTGGGGATTTTTAAGCTTGCTGAAATACTGCAGTTTACAAATCAAATAATTTACAGATATCTAAAAGCTCAGAGTTAGGAAAAACCTTTGTTTGAGGGAATCTAAATCAGAAGGCACTTCTAAGAGTACAGGGAAAAATGAATCAAAGAATCAGAATGTTAAACACTCAACAGAACAGAGTTTGCACATATAAGAAAATGAGAGAAAAGGGAATATGCTTGAGTTACATGGGGTACAGTCAGCAACCTGATATTTTCTTCTCTATCTTTAATGCATGGCAATTTGGGGACAGAAAGCAGGAAGCAGTAAAAAGTAGTAGGAAGCTTATTTCACTTTTTTCTACAACTATAAGCTTATCAAGAAACGGACGCCAGTAAAGCTGCTATAAGATAGCAAGAACTGTGGCCTCTTCAGGCAGCATGGAGCAATACTCCAAATACTAGATTGCCAACTACCATAAGATTCAGACCTTCTTAAGCATTAAATTATATACTCCCACCTCAATTACTCAATTAATAAAATGCTTATAAATTGAAGAACTAAGCAGTGGCTCTAATAAAGTCACTCTTTAAAAAGGGAAAACTCAATGTCTGGTTCAATGACATTCTCGGAGGTTTCCAAACTATTATTCAGTAACCAGTGAAACTCTCCATAAGGCACAAAAAGTGCAACAGATGTCAAAAATGACACTTTTATAATACATTGCTGTGCTCAAAATCTCTACACTAGAGAAATACTGCTTAGTCAAGTGACACACATCAAGCTTAGGGATGTGAGAATTAATACAGCCTGCAGTAAGGGCCGAGTGTCTTTCCTCAAGATGCTGTGAGCCTTACAGGCAAAACAAGAGAGGGAACAAGCCAATCCAGAAAGAGTTACCAGCTAATATCTTCAGCCATTGGACACAGAGGCTGGGCCTAGCACTGGCTGAAGGCAGAGACAAAGCCAGCAGGCAGCAGGCAATTCCCTGGCTTGTCTATGGCCAGCCTACTAACGTCAGGCATGCTGCTCCTGTTTCCACTCACGCAGAGGTGAGCATGTCTAAGGCAATACCTCTCAGATACATGGACAGTCTCAACTTCTTACTATCTCAAGCAGAAAAAAAAACCTTTCCCCTCTTCTTAGTACTGCTCCCCTTGCCTTGAAGGAAGCAACTTGGCCACAGCCCTTCACCTCAGACTGGAAAGTTCAATTTTGCATACGTAGCTGTAATGCACCACCTCTGCATACACACACATGCCAGGGCAGGTAAAATGCAGCATTCCTGTCTGACATGCAAAACTGCTAAAAAGGTTGTCTACATCAACAAACAAGAGGCTGAGTTTTGAAAGTTTTGAAAACTGTGCAAAATGATCTCAGGACACAGAAAAGTCAGACATGGATAAAAAAAGGGTCAGACTAAAAGCAATGCCAAGCAGGTCCATGAGCTGCTACTGAAGGTATGGTCATTCCTGGTCCAGAAGTCCCTAAACTGCGGACAGCTACATGTTGGAGCTGAGGTCACTTTATCTGTCTTTTTTACTGTTCCTCTTTCCCAAATGCTACAATCCCATGCCAGGCAAGATGACCAACCTCTACACAGTTATGTCTTACTTCTTGTTTTAATACATGTTCAGACAGTTTTCTACACCATGATTACACTTCAGCGTCAAAGGAAACTGGGGAAACATGATAGTTAAGGTTCCAAAGCAAACGAAAGAAATATGTAATATAGCCAAACCCACAAAATGTTCAGACTTAAAATGAGAAAAAGCATCCAGAACTCAGATTGGCATCCTAGCTTTCCATAATCTTAATAAGTAATTATCTGAAGGGACTTCCAGGATAGTGTCAGACGACACAAATAAGCCTGAAAACAAACATTTTCAACACCCCTAACACAGAATGTTCTTTCAGGATTAAATGGGTAAAATGGCCTAAACACAAATGCAGTTTCATGCAAAATTAAAGCAGAGCAATATCATGAGGTATTTAGGCTGCTAACCATAAGTTCAGCATGCCTCCAGCACACTGCAGTAACATATTTCTGAAACGACATTTCTGTCTCAAACAGTTATTCTCAGTACTTAAAATAATGTAAGTGCTTTGAAGGTCTCATCCCCTACATAACAGGAAACCTGTATTTGTGCAGATCTTCCATTCAATCAAGGAGAAACAAGTGCAAATTTAAAGAAATATTGGAAAAGCATGGTCATAATTACTGTATAAAGTGGCGTAAGTAGTGCAGCCAAAGAATGTTTTTTCCTTTTTTCCAGGAGTAGCTGGCAAGATGATTGTTCAAATGCATCTACAGCCCTTTTTCACTTAACCCTGACCCCTCTCTGCACTTTAGGCTTATCTTTGACTAAGCAAGCACTGCACATGGTACAAAAATCACATTATTAGACGGCATATTCTTCCAGATGTGAATGGGATTTTATTACTAGAACAGCTTTCATGGAAGGTACTCATGCCAGAAGTACACACTGTAAAGAGTTAATATTAAAACTAACACAAGGTTATCTGGAAGGGGGGAAAAAACCCCAAAACCCAAACCCAACAACCCCCACATACACAAGCATTAAAGTTATATATAATTTTATATTATAAAGTATAAAGAAGGATGTTCTTCGAAAACAAGCATTTGACAGAAAAATATTTAGATGATTAGCACTAGAAAACTTATCCCAGTGAGCTATATCTTAACAGTTAGACTATCTTTAATATATTAAACAAGTTATCAAAAGAAGTTACAGTAGCAAAATACCACTTTCACCAGAAGGCAGTAATCTGTCCTTTCTCTGAGATGTAGCAGCATCCTACACATTCTTTGCTTAGTATTTAGACATAAAGCCTCCTTGGTTTAGATGTTTACTATTTGCTATCTTTCACTGTAACAAGGTTTATTTCATTGCAACAAACATGACACCAAAAAATAACCACAAATGGTATATAAATTCTCATTATAAACCAAGATCTGCTCTAAATAAAACAAAATAATCTGAAGGAATTCTGATAGTTAAGTTTTGGTTTTATATTCAACAGCTGGCACCCCCAATTCTAAGTAATCTTCAAAAAGAATTTTACTAACTTTCCACATACTTAATTTTTTTGACATATTGATACAGTGCATTTACAGAAAGGCTTCTGTCTTATTTTTATTGCTCATTCTCTTATTTGCAACTAATTGAGTATTTTTATTTTTCAACCACAAAATTAACTCAGTATAATTATGGAATGGTATGATGCCATATATTTGATGAGAAGTCAAACATACTAAATTCTTACTGCAACACTCAAGAAAATCCCTGCTTCCACCCCAGCTGAAGGCAGACTGTTTTTTGAATAGTTTCATTCAGAAATTCAGTACATTAACAATCATCAAGCAAACCTATCAAGTTAAAAAAATTATACACATGCATAAACATGCATCTTTTGTAAAAAAGAAGTATCCATTAAATTATCTATATTTTAGGGCAGATGGGACTTCTGTACTCCTTTCCACCGCACCATCCATGAAGTCATTTTACAGTCTAAACCATGTATCCTATGGGAGGTCAGTTCAAATGGGAGACAATGAATAACATTAATACTGTACCATCTTTTGAAGACTCTGTAGATTTTGCAACAGCAATCATCTTGGTGGATGGAGTTTGATCATGACAAACTTGATGCAAGAAGTTTATGGATTTTCCTATTAAAAGGACCTGAACAACAACAACAACAACAACAAAAAAAAAATCACTTTTTTCAGTAGTGTAAGAAAAAAATAATAAAACACCAAACAAAGAAGCCACCCACAACCACCAGGACAACAAGATATTCTGTCATCTTTCTGTGCTCTTAGTTTCGCAGTCCCAACCACAGCAATCCAGAACAACAATACTAACATGGAAAGATTTTAAACACAGAATTTGTTTCCCTCTACTGGAGATACCCTTAAGCAAAGTTTAACAGAGAATGGAAAGGAGAAACAGTCCTATAGCCTTCCTCAGCAAACAATTCTAAAATTCCTAAGATGATTATTTTTTGTTAAATCTGGCCACTATTTTCTTAGCAGAAATCTAAGCAGCAGCACAGGGCAAACAAATCATCAGAAGATGAACTTATAGATTCATACCTTTTTTGATTGCTCCATTGTAATAAAAGAAGGGATCATTGATTTCCTCAAAGTGTATTTGTCATGCCACAACCGATCAGTTTTAACTGTAGGATCTGAAGCTACAAAAAACTGAAGATTGAAATAAATATTAAAAGCAAAAGATGAATGTAAAATCTAACCTATAGTTTCACCTATTATTCCTCCTATTTTAACAGATTCAGAGGAAAAAGAAAACCACAAAAAACCCACAAACCCCCAAAAATGTTGCAATTGATATAGTGATCAAATGCTACAGTCTCCCAACTCCATAGAAGAGAATCCTCTCATTTGTAAAAAACAGAAACCACTTTATTAGTTTTGTTGAAGTGAATTTCAGATGGATTCTGTCCTCATCCTGTCAAAAAAGATACCCTTTTTTGGACAAGAACTTTTTTCACTGCCTTCAAATACCATCTTCCCCAAGAATGGCCAATTTGTCTTTGTTCAAAACTGTGTCTACCATATGAAAATTGCAGCCTTCAGTACAACACATCCAACAATAATTTTCAGTATTAAGACCACTCTTACAGTGCACATTCAAAGGTTAGAGCTAACAAATTACATAAAATAAAAAAAAGACAAAACCTCATTTCTGGGGACTAGCTGGAGAAAAAAAAGTCTATTTCACACTTCTAAAAAAAATTCATAGACATTTTACACAATGCTGACCTTACAGATCAGCTGTCACTGTCACTCACTTAAATCCTGAGTAAAATAAGGACATTCCAGGAAAGCAGACAACATATTTCACTCTCAAGTAAAATTACTCAGATTTGTCTCAGAAGTACTCAACTAATCTTAAAAAAATTGATTCTTTAGCTTCTTGTAACAACAATAACAAAAAATAAACAAAAACCCCGCAAACCACCAAAAAATACCAAATAAAAAAGTCTAATCACCTAAATCTGACTTGAAAAGTGTCAAGAGAATTTAAAAAAGCATAAAAATATTTCCAAGAAGAAAAAGAACAATAACTGGAACTTGATGTTACAGAAGTCACAACAAATAACTCTGCAGAGAGTTTCTATTCTGGAACCATAAAACTCTTCTACCCAATCTGACAGACTGAACTTATTTATCAAGGTTAACAGCACGCAGTCAGAGAAAAATATTCTGAGCTTCATTCCAAATACAAGCTTTGCATTCTAAACAGTTACGAAGAAATCTGCATACATTACTGTTGTTATGGTAAAAAAGGCCATACAGAAATAGTTTTGTGTTCAGAAGCAAGAACCTACTGCCAGTGCACCATTCTGACTCTACTAAACCGACCCAGGATATGACTCATTGAAGACAACATACTGCATCATTGCAACCTGCAGATACCAAATTCATGAAGAATTCATGAAGAGAGTGATATTTCAGGTTGTTATTGCATGTATTGCTTACTCATATGTTACACATTTTCATCACAGTCTATTTTTCAAATTCTCCTGTAAGCTTCCCACAGATTATCATACCCAAAGCAAAGAGAGATGAAGTATTTACTGCAGCACATACATTACCTCATGGTATGTATCCTCCAGCTCTCCATCGTAAATCCAGCGATAAAGGAAGTTCAGTACAGGATGGGATACTAGGCCAAGAATGTGCTGAACCAGAGATCTCATGTAGGGGTCTCCTGTTTTAGTATAGGCATGAACTGCTGAGGCTAGTTCACCACCTTTCCTCCCTGTAACATCGTAGGAGAGAGGAAGAGAAATGTTTGAAGGAAAACCATATGCACCTCATTTAAATTTAGCAGCCACTGATTTCAGTTACCTTGCTAAACAGCAATTCTAAAATGTAGCAAAAGTAGATTTTTGTATTGCTAACAGGGAATTCCTAGGTTTTAAGGCATGAATTGTTAATCTCACTAAAGCAATAAAAGCAGAGTTTCTCTGTCTGCTTTATGGTAACTTAGAGTAATGAAAATTTCAAGGCATCAGATCACACACAGAAGTTGATGTTATGCTTCCAGAAAAGCATTAAAGGGGCCTTAGTATGTTTTCCTTCTCTCCTGTACTTGACACTCTCAGATATTCTCTGTGCATACATGCACACAAACACAGCTTTCCTGTTTCTTGGTTATAGCTGCCCCCATAGCTCCATGAGGTAAGATCACCTGTCTTCTTGCAACTGAAAAGTAAGAGGCTGTCAAAAAACTAAGTTAAAAACCAGACAGAATATTTGGTTTTGCTGCTATGCTGCACAGCTTACAGCTTCCTTGCAGCAGAGCCCATAGAACTCAAAACTTTCAAGAACGTCTTAAAAGTGAAGCCCACTTTTAAAAAATAATTTGCTACCAATTCCAATAATCAAGGTAAAACAAGTATTGTAGCCAAAAAAAACCCTAAGACGCTCTTTCTAAAGGGCTACAATCTCATAAATCTGAAGCAGCCTCAGGGAGAAGCATCAGTTAATGGTCAGTTTAGTCAGTTACTGGCCAAAGTTCTGGTAAACTCCAACATGACTTGCCCCAGTATCTTCTTGTGGGTTGCCACCAAAATCACATGGTATCAGCAGATTTTGCGAAGTTTTGTTGTTTCACATGAATCTGCAGACAAGTTGCAAATGACTCCTCTATGCCATCATATATAGAGGAATTGCATAATAGTCATACATATTGAAGAATCTACGCCAGCCATTTAATAATATATTAGTAGGGTTTTCCAGTGTACCATTCCTGAAAAGATGATTGAGTAACTGAAAATAGCATGGAAAGTGCATGCTTAAAATTGAATTCTTTGAGCACATTCTAGTTATAAAAAAGAAGTCTGAATGTATCAGCACAGCACTATAATTTGTCATGCTTTTTTTAAACTACAAGAGGGAGAATCCTCTGAATTGCCTACTTCAAAATTTCTAAAAGAAAAAAAGTCCAAGCAAGCAGGAATGTTATTGATACCCACCTCTAGCATGGCACAACTACTCAAAGTTATATAACTTCCCCAGAAATATTAAATTAATATTAAACACACCTTGACAGTGATCAACAAGTGCTGCGAGTGTCTTTAACCTTATTTTGGGATCGTATGTCCAGACAAGAAGACGGCGAAGTGTTAAACTGCTTTCAAGTCCCAAATTCACGCCCTGATCATCTTCCAGTTGCAACTGATCAAGGCAGAAACAGAAAGACATGTCAAAGAACCAAAGTGAAGCAGGACTGAAGCAGAACTCAGATTTCATAGTCTGTTCTGAAGTAATACTTTTACTAATACGTTTGAAATACCCCGTGTTACATGTTCTCTCATTAAATCACTGGGCCAAAACTCAAGAGTCAATTTTTAGTGGAAACAGAGAATCAATCACAGGTGAAAGAACAGAGACAAGCAGAAGTGCAGTAAGGCAGACAAAGCACAGAGACCAAGGAAGTTAAAGATAACAACATAACAGACAGTCATGAAAAGAGAGAAGAGCAAAGGAAAAAATAGCGGAGATCCTGAAAGACAGCAAGAGATACTCAAAAAAGAGTAAAGAAAAACATCTAAAGGAAAGGCAGGATGTAGGAGGCAAACTTTTTAATACTGCACATGCAGCTTATTTTAGAACAACATGGGACAAATCCCATTCAATGTCTTCCTCCAGAAGCCATCACAACTTAAGTTAGCCTTATAGTGAGATTAAGGAATTGCTACATTGAAAAAAAACACCAAACTTGAAAAGCTACAACAAGAAAACTCTATCATAATGTGACTACCATGAATCTTCCAACACCATGGAAAATAAAAGCCAAATATTTGCATCCAAGATACAAATGCAAATCTCATACAAGTACAGATGGAATAAGCAGGACAAGAACACAACGTCAGAATACAGAAGCAAGTTCCTAGAGCATTACAAGCAGACAAACTTTTAAAAGTTTCCTGTATATGACAACCCACTCTGTGCTTTCCCACCTAGCATATTTTTTAGCCAAATGCAACATACTAGTTAAATTTAAGACTAGTGTCATCCACATTAAATTCAGCCTTAAAGCCAGTTAAATTCATTTGCTTCTGAATGCTCCTGGGTCCATGTTTGGGATTTTTCTTTGGTGTTTTTGGTAATTGGCAATGATAAGACAGATACATGAGCAAAAGCCACCCTTTGACTTCAGGGAAGACAAGGTACATCTTCATCATGGAACTGCATTTTTAAATGGGCTCACAATGTGAAAACAATCTGCAAGAAAAAGACCAGAGAAGCTTATGGAATAGTACACAGTATGCTCAGGATTACTCTTTCAGGGGCAGAAACATGCTCAGGGGAAGCTCTGAAGACATAATAGAAAGTTATAAAGAGAGTATAGAAACCTTTAACAAGATTCTTGTTGTTCTATGCCTGTACTATCTCTGGAACTGCAGCTAACAACTGGCAGCCTGAATCTAAGATCGCTGCATACACTCAATTTCAAGTAAATTTTCTACATGTTTTCAAGAGGCTGAAAGGTACCGTTTTCTTCTCCATTCTGCAGAGTGACCTCCAAGCCTTTCCACCCTTCAAGTCACAAAAGAATCTCTCCTCCACTGCTGGATCTCCTTCCTTTCTTTCACACCTTTGGGAAGGAATGTTGCCAGGAGCTTCTGAAATTCCAACGTAACGTGACTCTGGGAACGCTTTCAGTTAGGTGCTCAGGGACCTAGATTCCCCAGGAACTCCGGTCTGCTGCATTGCAGACACTGCATTGACTGTTCCCTCTGAAAATGCATTTCATCAACATGCTCAATACACTCATGAACTCTAACACTGAAGACGAATCTGGCAAGGAACATGAAGAGCAACAAGAACAGCAGTAAGACTGGGAAAAATGTGTGTCCAACTACTGAATGGTGCTGGGAAAGGGGTGACAGGAAAAATGGAAAATGCTGAAGTACTTAATGCCTTGGCATTTTGGTAAAATTTGCTGTTGGGGATACCAGATGTCAAGAGATGAAGAGAAGTCTGGAACAAGGAAGACTGAATAGAGAAGGATCAGGCCAGGGTACACCAAACAAATAGGATATGCTTCAGTCTGTGGGACCTGAGGGGATGCACCGACAACTGTTGAGGGAGGGAGCTGGCCAATGTCACTGCAAGGCCACTCCATTATTTTTGCTATACAGCAATTAGAAGAGGTTTCTGACGACCCTGAGAAAGCAAACATCACTCCTCTCTTCAATGAGGAGCCATAAAACTACACATCAGTGAGACCCACTTCATGCCCTGGAACAGCAACTAATCCTGGAAAACCATTTCCAAGCTTATGGAGGACAAGAAGTTTAGTCAGGAAAAAAGCTCAGGTAAAGGAGAAGTAGGAACATTTGTGGTGATGGAGCTTGTCTTCCCAAGCAAGTGTTAAGTGTCCTGAGGCCCTGCTTGCCAGAAGTGGCTGGACATCTGCCTGCTGATGGAAAGTAGTGAATGAATTCCCTACTTTGCTTTGCTTGCACGCACAGCTTTTGCTTTCCCTTCTAAACTGTCACTAACTTGATTGACTTGTCTTTTTGTCTTCCTTCTATTTTCTCCCCATTCCTCAAGAGATGGGGGGGGAGCAAGAGGCTGGGTGGGTGCCTGGCTGCTGCCCAGGGTCAACCCACCACAAAGGCAAATGCAGTTTGAAAATAAGTAACCCCAGAACTTTCCTTTAGTTTTCTCCTTAGAGGCTTTCCCTCCTACCATACTCATCTCTTCTTTTGAAAGGGTTGGTGGAGTAAAAGGCAGACAAAGTTGCAATTCAAAGTAGTCAAATATTTTCATGCGCAAGAAATTTTACAAGTTAGAATAAATTAAAGCTGCAGCAAACCAAGAGAGAAAATACATTTTGGACAGAGCAAGAAGTAATTACAAACTGAATAACTGGATAATAACCAGGAAAAAACATGCAGAAAGTATATATAAGAGGCATTCCAAAAGTCAAGAACGTTAAAGAACTGTGAGTTAAAAGGAACAGATGCTTTGAAAATATTTACAAAAGCCTATGACAAACTATAAAGACTTCATTGAAGTTAGAATTTTAAAAGGGAATTTAATTTAGCTTTAGGTCAGTTCTCAGAATAAATTTTTCGTCATTAGAGGTTATTAAGTCCTTGAAAGCCCCTTAAAAAAAGGCAAGCAGAAGAAAAATGTTTATTTTATTTTCATTTTAGAGACAGCATCTAGATGTACATACCTACAAACATTTGTGGACAAACTGCAAGATTATCAGCACTGAGTTGGTCTATTTGTTACAGAATAATAGTAAAAGACTGAAACATCTGCAGAACAGATGTCTTTACTCTCAGAAAACAAAGGGACAAGAAAAATGTACAAACTGCCCCACCCAGAAAAAGAAGTTGGAACTGTTATTACTAGCTGCTGAATCATGCACCGCTTGCAATATAGATTGTTTTTTTCTCCCCTCAAGGATGTGTCACGTTGTTTGGGATTTGAATGATAAAGATATTATGCAAGATGAAACTGACAAAAAGGATGCAAACCAGGGACAGAGACTTAGAAACACACATTGTATTCCTTGCTTATGTAACAGATCAAATACCAGTGAATTCTTAAGAGGAAAATATTCAAGGGTACATACATTCAAAGACTAAGAAAAGTACAAGTTACAGAGAATTGTGTTCACTGTCAAGAGAAATTGATGCACATCCTTCACATTCTAACAGAATAGATAGGTATACCTTTTAGGAGATATTTAAATAATGTAGAAGAAAATAATGAAGTTGAATATGTACCACTTAACTTACCTGAGAATGTAAAACAGACAGAAGTCGATAGTATTCTTTAAGTTCCTGATGTAAGGCTGCACAAAAACTCTGTAAGAGAAAGAAGAAAAAATAAGAAAGGGAAAAAAGGAAAAATAATCAGGAAACACCTTTCTGCCTTAATCTAGAATAGTTTTAATTCTATCACCACACTTCCAATATGATCAGAAATTTTCTGAAGGGAATCATTCTATGAGCTTCAGCATAAAAGCCAATTCTTAGAGAACTGGCCAAAGTATAAATGCTTCACTAAGAGCTGCATATACCTTTTCCAAGAATATGTACACATTATCAAGTGACCTTGTTTCTTGCTGTCTTAACTCAATCAACAGATTAAACTATGACAAGTGTTAACTCTTCAAGTAGATATATCATCTCAGTAATGACATTAATAATTAGCACAGGGATGTATAAATTGTAACATGACCCAGTTGAAGAATTTTTTTTTAAATAATCATGTAAGATACAGCATGCAGTGAAGTAGCAGAGTTTAAATTTCAGGAGGGCCTTGAACAACAGAACACAGAAGGCAGCTATCATTATATTTACAGTATAGACTATATGACATGAACAAGAAAACAATGCCCAAAAAAATACTCCCAGTAAGCGCTGCCAGGTCAAGTATTCTAAATTTTTGACCTTTTATCAATTCACAGTAATACATGATTCTTCACTTGACATGGAAGAAATGAACAACAGAAAATATATCTTACAAAAATCTGTAAAACGTGCAGAACTTAGTTCAGGCATGAACTAAAGCAAAACTCTTCTTTGTAAAACAGTTCGAGGCCCAGCTACACCTCAGGTTGTTTACAAATCAAGATAAATTTTTAAAACAATTCCTGAAATAATACTTGTTTAGTGATTAATAGTTTTCCACATTTTAGGGTTCGGGGGAGTCTTGCTTGACTAGTCTTAACCTAACATACAGACAAAAAAACCAGCCTGCAACATGTTTTTCAAAACAGAATTAAAAATATGGCTCATTAATTTGGGACTAAATTAAAAAGACTTTAAACTCCCCTAAAAAGTGCTTAAAGATTTTTATTTGCTTGGTTTCTTGGAAGATACATGCATGCATACAAATTCTTCACAACCATTTCTAACCAGTTTTTAGCTAATGAATTTGCTATCTGTTTTAATGGATTTTTTTTAAACAGGAAATTTTCCATGACTTTCCCTTCAAGACCTTTTAAAATTACAGTCGAAAGAATTTGGAAAAAAAAAGAAAAACTTGACAAAAGGAACCCAAGAGCTTGAAGTAAAATATTTATTCACTGGAGTATGTAAAAGGCAGAAATCATTTCTAGAAGCAGAAGGAGAAAATAAATCTTCTTTCCTGCTAAGCAGCTAAGAGGCCTAGGAAAAAAAAAGTCATTAATCTTGCCATTGTATCCTTTTTAAGGAAAGGAGGTTCCTTTCTTCAACTCAACATTATAAATTACAAAGAAATTTGACATTCATTTTATTCCAGAGGATACTGAAGGGCAAAAAGAAATCCCTTTATGTGTTACTCCACTTTTCATTTCTTCTCACTTGCTTCTTCAGTAAATTTTTGAACCTATTAAAGTGGCACTTGCCAAGACAGAGAGCAGAGCCTCCAAGAAAACAAAGGCACTGTTCTGCTCAAAAAGGAAGAACAGTAATCACTGACATTAATGATTTAGTAGCCAAAAGGATTTAGGATCTAACTGGTCACCAATTTTTCAGAGAAGCTTTACAAATTAAAATTTACATCCAGTACAAATTCCTGCATCACGAACCACAGACTTTTGCTTCCCAAACTGTTACAGAAAAACTGGACATTATCCTAAAATTCTGATTTGGTCTGCGGCAAAAGAGTATTGAGGAAGGAAACAGAATGCTTGTTCAAGAGGAAAAAAATGAAAATGCCCACTAGCTCAACTGGATCTAAATGTGCAAAATGCTAAAGTAGAAGTCAAATTATAATTAACTGCTGATTATTCTTTTTACTTTCTGAGGACAAACAGAATTTAGATATTAATCGGCAAAGGCTGGAAAATATGAAGTGTAATATGTCCTGATATCTCTACCTCTAATGTCAATATCTGACATTTTGTGTGGTAAAAACAGTCACCAGAATCATAATAAAAGAGGTGACAGACACCTTATTCTACACACGGTTTAAACAGGGGTTTACACCAGCATTCTTCTAGAATATTAAGCAAAAGATGCTTTATAACACAATATGCATTCTTGTGCTAAATTCCTTAACGCACAGTGTGCAGCACCTGAGATTCTCAGCTATAAAAGCATGAAGGCATACTCTTTGTGCCCAGATACTGACAGCCAAGAGTAGAATATAAGTTTTTATTTGTACACTTATGTCCTAGAAATATATGCAAGTGCTTGCCTCAGGCAAAATTGGCAGCATTAGAACTATGCAGATTCAGGTAACTTAACTGCATAGCCTTCTGCACAGGATCTGAAACCTTCACACAGAAGCCGAGATACTGCACATTTAAATTCAGTAAAGAATTTAAGTTCTCCCCTTGCTGTAAACTTGCAGATTAAAGCCACAGACAGTAAAAATAAGCACAAGTAGGAAGCTACTAGATAAAGAACAAAACTTCACCCAGATATAACGGGGAGAGTCCAAAGAAAATGTATACACAGTAGCACTACCATATAAAACATGGAAATAAGCATTGGATCAGTAGAAAAATAATTATTTTTATGTAACTAGAAGGGTTACTTAGAGACAGAATGGAACAGAATAAAGCATTAGAAAAGTAGGAAGCACTACAGTGTCTCTACTGACCTCTTAAGAAAAATTAGATTGAAGGGAGAAGCACTTCAATTTCTTGGCAGATTAGGTGGGATGTTATGGCTAGAGGCAAGGATAACATTTCTGTCGACTCAGAAGGAGTAATATCCAGTTTTACAGAGGGAGCAAGTGAGAGGAAACGGGAATGTCTTAGCAGTAAATGTGGTTTTGGGTATTACAGCAGCAGTGAAGTTACTGTAGACTATAAATCATGATGATGAAACCTATAAAAACAAAAATTAATATTCTTTTGATGCTTCATTCAAAAGAAAGGGCAGAAGATAATGGAATATTTCTATTTTATGTAAGCTAGTGCAGTACTAACACATGAACATCAACAATAGCTGACAAGAATGTCTCCTGCACAGGTCACTGACAACTCAATTGGTGATTAATTAGCTCAGGGATGACACCATCCCATTTTAAAAATGTTTTTGTTTATGAGCATGCATGAATAATTTTAAAATATTTTTTTAAAGAGATTAGGAAAAGAAATTTATGACAGTTTCCAGCTACAAATAAAAGGGCAAATCCTTAAGACCAGCAAGAGCAAATGCCTTTTCCTTGCCTTCTGACTACGACCTATATCAAATGCAGCATCAACAAAAGGAGTAAATCAAATGATGAATGATCCAAGTTCCAAAGTTTATGCATCATTCTAGCACTGCATTTATTCAGTAGTTTCTTAGTGAAACAAGAACAAATATTGTAGTTAGATTATTTTTTTAGCTGACCCACCTGTCCCACAAGTCCAAATGCACGATCCAAACTCCTCTGGTCTGTATATTTTCTTATTTTATTATGTAGCCACCCCAACTCTGCAAGTCTACTTGTAGTATCTCGGAGAGATTTGGACAAGCTCACCTATAAAGTTAACAGAAACAATAGTTTGCAATTATGTCAAATCTGCCATGCCAATACTAGTTTCTTCATGGAGGAAACCTCTTTCTCATAAAAAAAGCCAGTTCAAGAAATAATCATTTTACATTCTACAGCAGAGATAGTGCAAAAAAAGCAGCCAACCACATAATTAGCATTAAATTTATACACACATCCATTGAAAAGGCAGCAGCAACAAACTACTGGCAACTTTGAGACCTTTTCTTTTGGAAATCAATGTAGCAGTATTCATACACTCTTTTTACATTAGGCAATTATGGTAGAAACAAAATGGTCTTTGGAAGAAAGGAAGAAATGTGCAATTTCATATTGTAGAATCAGACTTTATCTTATCCTGACAATCAGCAAGACTGAAAATACGAGATCTCTAAAGAAAGTGTTAATGACTGAAACTAATGAAAAAGCTTTGACAAACTAATTAGTTATTGACACATGTGAAACAAACCTTTAATAGAAAATAAACGTCCCAATGCCTGACTAGGCATCAGGAACACAAACTTGCACGACCCAACTTCCAAGGTTAAGTCCAGCTTTTACAAGTGACTTAATCACATATCCCTGTGAACTCTTCTAGTCTGTTTCTGGTTTTCTTCTAGCATCTCACTCGCCTTGCAAGCCTGCCTTAGTTCCAACACCCTATTTAGCTATCACTACTATTTTCATCTGAATCAGTACATTTCTTCCTCTACCAACAGATAAGACATTGCTCTTCCTACTTGAGTTTTTCTACACATTTCACCATATTACTCAAGAACATTATAATCAAGTATTCAAAACTTCATTGAACAAAAAACACCAAACAATCTGACTGATAAGACAGACCAAGAGGCAGACTTTTGCCCACAGCAACTGGGCCTATCCCACCTCTAAAGACTATTTTAACTTTGACAGCCAGTTGGAAAGCAAAGAAGTGTTCTAAGAAGTTAAAGCTGGCAAAGAACTAGAAATCAACCTCATTCACTAAATCTTTTAGTTAACAGTACAGGCATTCTCCAAGATCACAATTAGTGTCAGAGTGTGTTAGCCACACCAGTGTGGGATTGAACCAGGCTGCAGCATTTGGTTGTTAGACCAGAGTTCAGTCCCTGGTCCTCTTGTTTACCCACAGAGGTACAGCTTTAACTTCATGAACAACTTCTGTAGGGTAAATTCCAGCCCAAACAAGCATAACTGGACACAGAAACTCTGCCCACAGCTAAAACCAAAGAGATGACATAAGAACTACTTAGAATTCTGCAAGTACAGAGTACTTGGCAAACACTGAGCACAATACACATCCGCTGGAATTAAATGAGGAACAAGCAAAATTGGCTTGGTGCATTACATTTGTATGTCTTAGATGAGACCAGAAGCTGCTAGCTTAAACACTGCTGAATGTCACCACCAGACCTAATATTAAACACTAAGATTAGAAAACATTTCAGCAAGAATAGCAACTTAGAGAGTGTGTTTGTTCCTGGGAAAAAACCTAGCAACCCAGACTGCGTACAACAAGATTTTCTTTGTGCAGCTGAGGGAGAACTACATGCTTTGACTACTATTTTGCCTAATGTGCAGTTTAATACAGCTAGAGGAGGTATGATCTCGGTCCTCCTTGTTCATCAGAAATTGTTCCAGCTGCAGCTCTAGTGACTCAGATAATCTCATCTTCACTGGGTTCGCTAGCTCAGTCCAAGTGCCAATAAGGAAGAATGGAAGATGACCGACTTCACAAAAATAACTGAAGACAAAGTTCTCGGGCAAAGATTATTCAGCTGGCTTGTGGTCAGCAATTCAACTTCCTGAATGACAAGTTCCAAGAGAAACAGCTTCCAACATCAAAGCAGTCTATCGAATATGAAAGTTACCCAGAAAACCAATGAAACCTATTGCCAATTTCATAATCACTGACTACATTTTCTTCACATTCCTCTAGACAAATATATTATGCTACCTTTCTGTTGCCATATATAAACTTAGGTATGGAATATAATTAACTCAGTGCAGATGTTAAGGAACTTTGCATCATCTACAGGTAGATGTTAAGAATCCGTTAATTAAAAGGATTTAACTTATTTAACAAGAGTTGTGTTTTTCATTTATTCCTCCATTAAGCAGCCATAAATGTCATTGTAAAGTAATGGTGAGCAACTACACATTTCACTTTTTGCTACTATTATGAAGGAAAAAAGGAAATTAGCTCAGGTATCAACATTAAGACCTGTCTACCATGCTCTTAGCACATGAAATGGCCCAAAAGTAATTTCCCCACCATTTAAGACTGTGTAATAGTGTCATAGTAGAAAGTTTTTAATACAACTAAAAATTGAAAGCATTGTCTTTCCATCTGAACAAGAACATGAAAACTAACTAGCAGAAACTGAACTCTGAAGCTGTACTGTCTAAATACTGAAGGTGAAGATGCTACAGCAACTAGAGCCATTTTTCATTCTTTGCCCAGTAACCCTATCTCACTCTTGGGGTTGTTTCGAATTGCAAATAGGCTTAACATCTCACCATCTTAAAGCAAAGTCTCTCAGGCATCTCTCCTATTCTTTTGTCCCCTATTTGATGTCTTCATTCAAATTCACATCAGGCATTTGTTCACTTCTAACACCAGTCCTTTCTTTCTTAGGTAATGTGCAGCTGATCACTTGTAATTGTAATCAGGCCCATAACATCAAGTGGCTAGCAACCATTCCACATCTCAAGCTGTTAAATTTAATTCAATAATAATGCCGTCAAATGCCTGCATCTTCTTTACATTAATTCTAATACACTGGAGAGGGGAAATGTTGACAGAAGTCCTCAAATTAAGCCATAACTTGGGAGTCCTTCTACTGGATTAAGACTCAGGAGGCTATTCACATTTTATGAAATGCTAGAGTTTCTTTCTGGCATCTAATTACCCAACTGATTTTCAACTAACACTGTTGAAACTACTCTGTTGTACTAACAAAAGAACCCCCAAAACCAAAACAAACAGAACCAACCAAACAAACAACATCAGCACAAAACAAAACAAGGCTGGTAGACGGAACAAAAACTTATAATAGTATTTCAACTTTTTAATATGTTTCTCATGGCTATTTTTCTCCTATATACTGCTCTGCTCACATACGAAATACAAGACACCATACAGTACCTTTCCTTCCACTTTATAGCAATTTTCAGAATTGCACATTTTGATGTTTTTGCCGTCTATTCCCTGGAAGACATATAAAACATCTCTTACAAGATTTGCTTCGGTTATTTCAACAGAACCTGGAAAAGAAAAGACCAAAAACAAAACAACAAGTACTTAGATTTGTTGAGACAATTAGTTCTGATTACAACTTTGAAGAGCTATTTAGAAGCATAGCCAAAATTTTTTAAAAAAACCCTATAAAAACTATAAAACCTGTGCTTGTAACCTGTAAAGAAATGTTTTAGGTCCTCTTACTCTGACACGAAAGCCCAAGATTGCCTTTACCTGCCTCTAATGTTACCTGTGGTTCTCTCAGAGCAGTCAGCTTGCATGGCACAGGACATGTCATATTTTAACCAACATAACAGACAGTTCTTAAACTTGCTATCTCTTCTGATCCAACCACCGGTGCAAGTTCTGAGGCACCACAGAAACTTTATCTTTATTTGAACAAAGAGCTGAAGTTGTTAAATAGACTTAGAGAATAACCTTTTCTACGTTCACCTAGGAAAAGAACATTTAATCCAGAAGGAAAAGCTGCTTGTTTTGTAATGGCTTTCAATTACATATGCCACTGCTCAGTGATAAGACTGATCCAATCAGACTACAAAACAGCTATGGAGCTGGAAAACATTTAAGGGTAAATATAGTTTCTGAAGATAAATGTATCTTTGATTTATTAAAGCTTTTGCTATTGTAGCATACAGTTTGTAGCATTCTGGTTGTTATCTCTAGTTAGAGGTTAGATTATGTTAGAGATATAAGATATTTAAGGATTTAAAGGAAACATAAGATTAAAAAGGGAACTGTGCAGGCCATTGAAACTACCCCCACCTTTTCTGGGCAAACCATCACCATGTGCTTTTGTAAATTCATTTAAGATTTCAAGAATTAAACAACTTTAACAACAACTATCCAGAAACTGAGAAGCTACAACATGCTTCTCCCAATTTAGACAACACTCTTACTCTTGTCAGTTTGCCTCCCCAACAATCCACTTTCCCAGAATAAAACCAAGAAAAATTAAATTCTGCTTTTATTTCAGCAAAAGTAGCCTTCACTTAAAGATGCCATTTAAAACTCAGTCTTCCCTCATAACATTAAGTAAGATGCACGTGAGAGTAGGTTGCCTCTCTTAGGAACTCATAGTGAAACACTGAAAGATACAAGTGCATGTTTCCTTAACTGATAAATAATACAACAGGTATTAACATCAGCCATACAATGTGCCTTTCTATGTTTTGTGTGCAGCTGTAACAGCAAGAAAACTTTCAAATAAAAGCAAGCAACTTTAGGAGAAAAAGGTTAATTAATTACAAGAACTTCATATTCATAGAAATGTATCTTCTTGACAATAGACTTCTATATTCTGAATGCAGTCCTACTTCTATTTCTACACCAGCAAGTGGCTACATTTAAGACAACTGTCAGTCGTTATACCCATCCCACATAGGAACCAAAGTCACAGCTGCTGGCTGACTCAACAGAAGAAGTATTACTTTTTATAGCAATCAGTATAATAAATTAAGAGGCAGAGCTAGATTTTATATGTTTTTCTATTTCTTTTTCCTATGCTTCTTTCTACTCCTTTTTCCATTTTCTTTTTTTCCTATTTTTGTATCTATTAAATCTACCACACATTAAAACCCCCACATTTACATTATATATACACACATACACACACACATCTTGCATATCAATAAGCTTGTTAATTAGGTTCTAAACATCAAATGTTGCCCTCAGATACACCAGTACAACTCTGATCTATAAGCCACACTTTGTACACTGCTACTCAAAGATGCAGAGGCTGGCATACAGGCTATATTTTAGTTCCAAAATATCCATACCTATTTGTAGAAAAGTTTTTTTTAAAAAAAGACAAACAAAAACCCACAAACAAAAGCCTGCATCTCTTAGCTTTCTTTCCCAGAGAATAACAGTACTATGCAATGACATCTACCATCAGCTCACTTACTCAGAAAAGTCTGCCACTTTTACAGTAAGAGTTGTCACAGAGATCACCTGTTAAACAATTTCTCCTTAGTTACAATTGTGTAAATCCAGAATAGATCCTCTAGGCATCAGCTTCAAGTTTACAGGCACTTAACCATAGAAGTAAATTAGCAATATTAGGAATTTAGGGAGAAATTCTTTACTGTGAGGGCTGATGAGACACTGGAACAGGTTGCCCCAAGAAGTTGCGGACGCCCCATTCCTAGAAGTGTTCAAGGATGGACTGGATGGCTCTCTGGGCAACCTGTCTAGTGGAAGGTGTCCCTGTGCATGGCAGGGAAGTTTGGCACAAGATGATCTTTAAGGTACCTTCCAACTCAAACCATTCTGTGATTTTATGAGTCTGTATTTATCTGTTTTTTCTTTTATTGACAATATTTTATGCCACTTGCTCTAAATACAACCACCGTAAACAGTATGCTAATTTAAAGAAGAAATAAGTTTAAGAGCTCTATATTTCAGTTCACATTTCCAAGTTCTGAGTATTTCAACAAGTTCTATTCACTGAGCTCTCTTTCTGGCTCTAACAGCAGCAGTATCTTCTAATCATCAAAAGATGACTGCTCACATATCACAATCACTTAACTCTGACAAGCATTGGAAAGAAGTTAGTCTTTTAAGCGGGCCAGATCACAATGAAACCAACCAGTGCAAAAAGAAATTAAGAACCAGCCAAAGAGACTGTGGCCAAATACACTAGGCCTTGCATATTTGCTTCAATCCTTCTATTAAGCACATTCTAGAAAAGCACTCTTCAAAAAATCAACATGCTATGATTCCAAAATAATTTAGAAGATAATGGAGGATACAGAAAACAATTGTAAAAAACATTATCTTTAACAAATACATCTTTGCTCACCACTTGTATCCCCTTCTCGCCTAGACCTTGGCACACCACGAGAGACAGCATTTGAAAAGCCTTTTGAGGTAGTGCTTTGTAAAGAAGGTTGGCTTGCAGTTAAAGTCCATGCAAGACGCGATCCTAGCTGCTGACGGAGGCAATCTCCAACACCTGGAGCTTGATAGGATTGTCTAAAAGGATAAAAGGAAGAAACATCTTTAAAACCTTTGATTCTATACCCATTACTTGGTGTGGAGCGATGCAAATTTTGAAAAATATCCCAAGTTTTCTGCAGATGTTTCATTTGGGGGGTGCAGGGGTGGGGTGTTTAACAAAGGAACCTTAAAAAAGGGTATAGAACATACAAGCGATTTATTTCTTATAAGCCTACACTTTCAAAAAACCCCAACCTGTAGAAAAGGGAAGTGTAAGTTTGACATACGTGATTCCATATCAAAGACTAAGTTTGACAAAAAGTGTAATTATGCTTATGTAATTATGTGCAGAGCACAACATTGAATTTTGGCCGTTCAAAACAGCTTTAAAGGAAAGTTCAGGAGGAATGAAGCTTGCAGAGAGATTTAATCTGGGCTGTTCAGCTCACAGACTACAGGACTAAAGAGCACAGTGAAATTGATATAAAATGGAACAGTGTGAACAGGTCAGACCAAGAATGCGCCAGAAAAAGGGTAGGTTCTGCTGGTATTTTTAAGAAAGCAGATATACGAAACAACCTCATTGCATATTTTTCTATATTGTATCAGGATTATATAATGGCTGAGGCTGGAAGGGATCTCTGGAGATCACCTCCTACAACCCTTCTGATCAAAGCAGGATCAGTTAGAAAAGGTTACCTGGTGCATTGTTCCAGTCATGCTTTTAGTATTTTCAAGCATGGAGACTACACAGCCTGTCTGGGCAACCCATTTCAGTGTTTCACAATATGCCCCCTGCCCTAAAACATACATCCCATCTTAATGCAAGAAGTCGGGTTTTTTTTCCTTTTTATTAACTGGGATTCAGACTTAGAAATTCTGCCAGTTACCTCTTGCTCTCTCCCTGACCCAAAACAGTCTGACTCAGTCTTCTCTATTCTCCTTACCATATCATTACACAGGTAAGATGCCATGAGACTTTTCTTCTCCAGGCTGAAAACTCTAGGTCTCACACCTTCCCTTCATATGTCAGCCGCTCCAACTTCTTTAATGGTTTTGGGCTTCCTGCTCCAGACTCCTTCCAGCCTGCCTGTATCTTTTCTTTGTGCTGTAACTGGACCCAGCATTTCAGATATGCCCTCACCAGTACTGAGCAGTGAGAAGTTTCATTTGCCTCACCCTCCTGGAGATGTCCTTCATAACACAAGCCAGGAGGCTCTTAGCCTTCTTCACCACACACTGCACACTCATGTTAAACTTGGGGTCTCTACCAGGAATCCCAGGACATTTTACGCAAAGCTGCTTTGCAGCCAGTCAGCACCCACTATGTACTGGTGCATGGAGTTATTCCTCCCCAGGTTTCTGAACCTGTTTCTGGAGCCCACAAAGCTCCCTCCAAACAACAGGTTAATGACCTTTAACAACGACTCCTCCCAGCTTTGTATCATCTACAAAGTTGCCAAAGATTCACTCTGTGCTGTCAGGTGGGAAGAAGGATGCAGCTTCTGGTTACAGCATTAGTGACTGAGCCCCAACTGGACATGGTACTACTGATCATAACCCTTTTGAGTCTAGCAGGTTCAGCTCACCTTGCAGTCACTTTACATAGTCCATATTTTATTAAGTCAATCAATAAGGCTGTCACAGGTAGACAGCATCTTAGTAAGGTTGAAATAAGCAACAATTACTGTTTTCCCCTTGTTCACCAAGTTAGTCATCTCATCACAGAAGACTGTAAGATTGGTTAAGCATGTCCTTCCTTTTTTCAGTCTGTGCTGACTCCTCCTAGTCCCCTTCTTGTCCACCACATGTCTGGATATGCTTTCCAGAGCAACAAAGACTTTCCCAAGCGTCTCAGCATCCCGCACTGGCTCTACCAGCACAGAGGCAAAGCACGCACCAAGAACGTCAGCCTTTTCCACGTCTCCACGGTCCATGCCCCTTGAACAGGGGCCCATGTTTTTTCTAGTCCTCCTTTACTGCTTACGTAGTTGCAGAAATATCTGCTGTTTCCCTTCATGCCCCTTGACAGAAAAAGCTCAACATCAGTATAGGATTTAACTGCAGTCACTCTGCCCCTGGATGCTCTTTTGCACCTGGCCCTGCTTCCATATTTCATACACTTTTTTATACCTGAGTTTTGTCAGAAGCAACTGTCCATGCAGGCCTCTTGCCACTTCTGCTTGAATTCTTCCTTGTCCATTTCTTTTTTTACCTTGCAGGAGGTGACCCTAGACTATCAAGCAGCTCTCTAGTCCGGCAGTTGAACTAGATGATCATTGTAGGTCCCTTCAAACGGAATTACCCTATTCCATTCTCTCCTTAATCCCTCTTTCCTGCAGGGTAGCCTCTCAGGAGATCTTTCCAAGAAGATCCCAGAAGAGCCCCAAGTCTCCTACCCTGAACTCCATGGATGGAATACTGTTTTTACCATGCTTCCTCTTCCAGAATCCTGAACTACATCATCTTATCACTACTGCAGTACTTATATAGTAAAGCATATTAATAAGAATAAAATCCAGTTCTGTCAGCACTAATTACTTCCATAATATGAATTCAATAACTCATGTCAAATACACTCTACTAAAAAAATGTATCTTCAACTCAAAAAAAAAAAAGCTTTGGTCCTTTCTGAAAATGCATCTTGTGATTTTGTGTTTGTTTCACAAGTCTTGGGGGTGGGAAGGAAAATTAAGAAACAAGAAGACAGCGATTAAGAATGAACACATTTGGGCAGCCATTTATGGCTTCATATGGTCATATGCCAGCACCTGATATTCTGAACTGTTCAGCTCAGTAACCCACTTTCTCTGCACCTAAAGTGACACCTCCAGTGGCATACAAAAGCAGAGGGTGAAGGAAAGAAGGAAAAAAAAAAAAAAAGAAAAGGCGAGTCTTCTCCAAACCTCTCTGTGAGATGAAATTTACCCTGGAATGAGTGATTGTGGAGTTGGTGTTGGCCCATTTAGGGCATACAGGCTGATGCTGCTGATCCCACTGCTCCCCATGCTGCAGGAACTCTGGGCAGACTGAGCACTGCGGTCTTGGTAATTCAGTGGAAGCGTCTGAGGCCTGGCATAGTAATAAGGGGTTGAGTGAGCATCCCGTGGCAATGCTTGAGCAAAAAGCGTGGTGTAACTCGACACCTAAAAATGATTTGAAAAGGGAGGAATAATTAAAAAAATATCTGGGAATTGCTTTAAGTCACATTTTCAGTTAACAGGAGTGTAACATCAAGAACACAAGAAATATCTGAAGACCATGTATATGCAAAGAAAAATTTGCCAATGCAATTATCATTACAAAAAAGTTCCTTACAGTGAGCAACAGAACTTTTAGCAATACAGCATATTGCCTGCAAACTGTCATTAGCAATAGCTGCAAAAAGCACTCTGGTGCTAGCAGAGTTGCAATTGCATTTTGCTTTCCCTACTTCATTTAAGACTCATTTAAGACATGAGCAGACATCACACCACCAAGCAGAAAGCAAACATAAAAACCACCCACCTAATACAGTCACAACTTCAGTTACACGTGTTGGACAGCTCATATTTTTATATTTACATAGTGTAAGAAAATTACACCAAATATTACAGATACTTAAGTCAAGTGTTTTCTTCCTTTCAGCCTCACACACAGATACCATGAAAACAACCTGAGGTATTGGTTAAGTCTAGATAATGACTCTTAAAGACATCTAAAATAAGTGATATACATTTACTATTTCTCAGAAGCAACAAAGGTCACACCACCTACCTTGTTAGACTGTTTACGTGGATCTTCGCTAAGGCTAAGCAGGAGGTAGAGTATTGACCATTTGTTTTTCAAAATGCCCTTCAAAGAAAGATAAAGACAAACATAAGTGACTTTAACTCTTGATAACAACAATTCTATTTAATTAGCAAACCTCCTAATATATATGCATATAAATAAACTTCCCAGATAAATAAGACTAACTCAGAGCCACATTCTTGAATAAACTGGAAATATGCAGTGCAGCCTCTCTATTGTTAATTTTATGGATTTTCTCCACTGTGTTCAAATCATGAATTCTCGCCTGTTCTCAGATCAGCAAGTAGGCTCAGTTTTAAAATCATAGCTACTAAGAATGAGATTTATACAGAGCTGAACTGTTACAAGCATTCCTACACATTCTCACCAATTAAAACATCTCAGATGCAGCCATTAATTTAACCTAAATGTGAAGAAGGAAAACTCCTGGTGAAGTTTTAAGCAAGGAACTGTCTTTTCTCCACTTCCCCCTCCACTCTCTTTTAGAGGGAGGCTTCAAAAGTGAGGGTTTCAATTTCTATTACTTTAAGTGCAATTTAACAGAGTTACCAAAATTTTCACAGCATAACATAGAGACACTGTTAATATGAAACTTGAGGAATATACAATATAGTCTTTAGCTAACAGACACACACAGACTGTTAGAATAAGACAGTCAGAAGTTTTAGATCTCAGCAGAAAGCTTACCAACTTCAACTAAAGTCCAAGCTACAAAGAGAATACATTAAAGTGAAGGCAAGTACTAAAAGGTTTTCTTTTAAATATGCAGGTTCCTAGATATGTTACTCCATAGTTCTGTGACACTAACACTTGGACCTGAATTTACCAGGGGCATAGAACCTTATGATAGACATTAAGCTGAGTCAAAGAATCTTATACAAATTCCCTCACAATATCAATCAGGCTATGATCTGCAATACTAAGCAATGTTGAATATAAAGCAAACTTGAGTCATATTAAGATTCAACACAGACTCCATCCCTTATGAAGCAACATTATTCAGTGCTATCAGTCTTGCAAAAAGCACTTTCAAGGTCACTTCAAAATTTCCTTTTTAAAATATTTTCATTTTCACCATTTTCTAACTCTTCTACCTGCTGCAAATTATGCATCTAGTGTGTATGATTTACATGGTCCAATAATTTTGGACATGGAGCATTCCTTTCCTCAGGACAGAGTCCACTAACCAAACCTACCAAAGTTCTACATTGTTATTTAAAAGGAGACATTCTATATTATTATGTAGAGCAGAAGTCTATTATCTTCTGTTTTGATCTCAAGAACAAGCAAAAAGTAGAGGTATTGCATCTCTTGCAGGTAACTAGTACAGCAACTAATTAACAACTGGGGAAGGAGGAACAGCAACAGTACTGCTTCTTCTACTGGCCAGGATAGAATAAATCCAAGTGCTCCAAGAAGCGTGGTTTGTTCAACTGGCAGGCTGCCACAGAAATAAGCACTGACCTCCTTTTCTGTTGGGAGTAATAGATGAATAAACAGATTCACACACTTTTTTCTTTTTTTTGTCCTAGCTGCTTTCAAGACAATTGCTGGAAGAAGAAAGAGCCACATTGATTCAGAAAAGACGGATCTCCTGTATGCCTTTCCCTGTGCTCTTGGGAAAAAAAAAATGACTGTACACCATTAGTAATAAACCTAACACCAGACTGAATAATAACTGGTAGTGTGAATTTTAAAGAAGCCATGATACCATTTCACAAACACAAGATGCGAGCAAAGGGGGAAAAAAGGGTTAAAAGAACTTTTGAAGTTTGAGGAAGCAGCAAAATACCAGGAGATAGCCTGCACCATATTCAGAAGAATAACCAAACATAACACCAGCAAGGCATTTTATTTCAAAGATTACTCATCATGCTCCACGGCACTTTGCTTCCCAAATAGCAGCACAGTACATAAGCTGAAGAAACATGTTACAGGAAGTCTGTATTAAGAGTCATCTGCAAATCAGTGCTCTGCTGTACAAACCAGTGCAAATAATACACAAACCCACAAGATACTGAAACCAGGAAGACTTACTCAGTAACTTGAGCTCAAAACACTAACAAAGCAATGAGTAAGTTAAGTATGAAGAGGGCAGGAGGAGAACCAAGTTCTGACTAGTCATACTCTCCACAGAATACCTTTTTTGTAATCTTAACCATAGCATTATCATGTTAAACTCAGGTTTTCTACACACTAGCATCTTTCGTCAGAATATCAAAAAGCAATATTCTTTGATTAACACTGGCTTTAAAGCCATCAAAGTCAGCAAACCCTTAACCTTCAACATTAAAGACCTAGAGCACTTAAAAATTGAGATGCATGAGAATACTAGATTTGTAAAATCAATATACTGCAAGGCATTTCTGTAAAATAAATGAGAAAATTCATCAGTTTTCCACATAAAATGAACACTTTATTTTACAGAATTCCTTTCTTCATATGAAGTACCCCTTCATATAACTGGAATCAAATAATAAAAATATAGCTAGGGTTGAAAGGCATCTCTGAAAGTTGTCTAGTCCAATCCCCGTGCAGAAAGCAGGGTCATCTATAGCAGGCTGCCCATGACTGTGTCCGGACAGGTTTTGACCATCTCCAAGGATGGAGACTCCACTCTTTCCCAGGCAAGCTGCTCCAGTATTCAACCATGCTCCCAGAAAAAACACTGTTTATAACCTGAACACTCTCCAAAACAACTCTAACATCAGAAGGATGCTTATGTGTGCTTTCAAGTTTCTCTACATTTATTAAACTACCTGTGAACCGAGTTTTCTGTAGAGTTCTGAAAACAAAGCAGCATCTGCTTCCCTTCTTTGTCGCACAACTATTAAAAAAAAAAAAAAACACAGATTAAAAATTTGAAAGAAGTGTAACAGTCAAGTCTTAACATATACTTGTGGTAAATTAGAAAACGCAACCAAGAAAGCTTAATGATGCTGAACTGTTTCATTCTATTTACTCAAACATTTTGCCCGTTTTCATCTTATCTGCATTCCAGTTCTGAGAAATTTTGCCACAGAAGTGATTCAATGAATGCATCTGCTTTTCTTAGCTCAATCAAAATATGCATCTTTAAGTAAGTGCCCTTTTGAAGTCTAGTCTGCCACTCAGGAGGTTTAGGGACCTAAGGGACTGAAGACACAACTGAAAGCAGATATGCATTAAAGGTTATAAAAACTACATGTAATTGTTCCAAAACTGGAATGTAACTGTTTCTATTTTTGGCAATAAAATCAAGAAAAAATGTAGTAATGCCTTTTGCTGCAAGTAAGGCAGAATTCCAAGGTCACAAAACTTCTACATATTACAAAAAATAATAGTCTCAAATCAATGCCTGTTACAGAAGCATCTTATCAGAAGAGACACATCTTCAAACTAAGATTTCTTAAAAAGCTATGTTACATCCAAAAGATCCATGTTAAAAGAAGAACAAAGCAATAAACATCTGAAGAAACTTCAGTGACACAAAAAATAGCTACTAAATGTTAGAGATGTTAATTAGCATCAAATGTCACTGGTAAGCACACTTCACCAACTAAGTCACTTCTTATGCGGTATCTCCAAAATAAATGTAAAGTTAGAAGGATATATACCCAGTCCATCCGTTACATGACCACTAACATAAGCCCACAAGCTGAAGCTGGAGAGAAGGAAGATGAGGGAGACAGTCCTCTTCAGAAAACTGGCAATAGGCCCAAAGAATATATGCTGTGCTGCCTACAAGTAGCCAAAGTATGACAGAAAGTATATATTTTGGAGTTGCAGCTAGAAGAATTCTAATGGGCTTATTTGCCTATCAGCAAGACATAGAAGCTCTGCATTAGCAAAAAATACACATGGACCTTAAACCAGTTAAAACCGCTGACATCAGTTATCCTAATTCAATCTCTGAATCTTCAAAGCTCAAATATGAAGCTTTAACTTCATTAGCACAATTCAAGTAATTGTTTCTGGACATGCTACTGTGCAGCAGAATCTGCTGAAAGCAGTATTTGGCTTTTCAAGAAGAATTAATCACATCCCCTTTGGATACACACAGTGCAACCCTTCACTCAGCACAGCACAGAGCACAATGGGATGGAACTGCAACATCCTTTACACAGTCATGGTGTAAGATTTTGGTTTTGAGAAGGTGGTTGCAGAAAACTTGTAGAGAAACTGAAGAGGCAAGAAATATCAGGTAAGTCACAAACCATTCCATCAATTTCCAGGATGCTCATTCAGCAAGTTTCACACAGGTGCTGATGAAGTTAATTGTGCCAAGGTATAATATTCCTAAAGTGCACATCTCAAAAATATCAGTCTTTTAGTCTTCTAAAAAGAACCATGGATTCATAAATTCTGGGTACTCTTAAGGTGAAAGGAGTGTAATATTAACTGTTCTTTGTCTTCATAGTGGCTTAGACACAAAGCCACAAGGAAAGTTTAAGCTCAGTATTCAGAAAAATCTAAGCCGTGACTACAAATAGCCACTCAGGAATATTCACTAGGAAATTAATGGAATTTACATCATGAGATTTTCAGGAAGTAAACATTAATAATAGATTAGATAACTATCTGTGAGGCAGAGTTGTCCCCTTTGCAGAGAAATAACCTGATTAACTTCATAAAGAACTTTGTATTTCTAAGAAAGGAACAAGATGCACTTACGTTCTTTCTTGATTTTCTCCGCTACAAGAAATTCATCACGCTCAACAGTGGGAGCAAAATTGCTTCCAATAACTCTCACTGCATACTGAAACTGTTGGGCTGCATCAGCTGAAAGATAAAGAAAACTCTTTCAGTTAAGGAGAATGCTAAAGTTCTATTAAAACTAATTCCAAAAAAGTGAGACATGAGATTACATTGCTATGCCTGAAAGCAGCATAAACATACTTGGCTTAGAGCTGATAATGTTGTGCTGCAATTCTCAGACACTTTTAACCAGAGGGCAGTAAAGTCCAGTTTATCCAGTTTAGCATAGTATTAATGCTATACTTCAAACACTGCACCAAACTTTGTGAACAAGGCTTTCCCATTCTGTGCTGAAAGAGATACTTAGGTCTACCCAGTTATTAGAGAGCATCTACATACTTAGCTGGCTCTGCCCATCCCCACGGACAGAAGTGTTGTGGGACTTGGCACACAATTCAGCTCACACACCACAGCAATACAGTCACATTCACCACCTACCCGTGCATCTTCATTCAGACATCCACAAGAGTGGATTTACTAGTTTACATCTTCATTTTAGGTTTGGTTTTCTTTATAAAACAATTTGCATGGCTCCCCCTTTGGTTCAAAGCCAGTTCAGAGATATCAGCATCACATCCCAATGCATAATGTGGACACTAACACAGAGGTCACAAGTCAGTGACCTCCCTCCACTGCTTTTTCCTCATGCAATAATTCTATTTTTAATATTGTTGTTGAACAGCATTTTTAGTTCAAGGATCTTGCTTTCTGGGAAAACTAAGAGTCTGGTATACCCAGATAGGGCCAGGTCAGTATTAATGCCTCTACAGTATAGTCATATTCCCATTTATTGACCTGAAAATCAAACAGTAGGCCTACAGACGTGTCAAGTGCCCTTATGAAAGGTCAGACGTTTTTATTCCTTATGTAGAAACAACTGTAATAACACAAGGAAAAACACACCTAAGAAAATATCCAAGTGTGTTGTCAGGTATTCCAATCTTTCTAGTTCAGGGAAAAAGCCCATCTAAGCAATTCTGCATATTGGCTCTTCCATGTATAACAATTATGTGTGCAAATGCATCAGACCCTCATGTGTTTTATTTAGCCAGTTAAACATTCAGGTTTCAGGGAAAATTGCCGAGTAATGCAGCAAAGGTTTGGTCAAGGAAAAGGTTTGACCATGGTCAGGACAAGTATGTACAAAAGGAACAGAAAAATGAAATAAGGTAAAGGACCATTAGAAGGAGAAATATTTTAAGCATTTATCATCTCCTAAATAATATTTACAATTGAGAAAAAAAATCACATGGGAGATACTATGAGTTAATTATTGATTAAATGCATTAAAATCCCCAAAAACTTATGGAAAGAAATTTGAAAACCACAACATGCTAGATTGTCTTTGAATGCCATACACTCTTTTTGAATGTCCATTTTATACTGTCTTGTACTATAAATGTCACTCACTGGTCCTACTCTACCAGAATACAACTGTAGAACAGCAAGCATTAACCAATTCACACAAGGAAGTACGTCACATAATCAGGATAACAATCTGCTCAGACAAAATCATTATCGTTTAATGGTATTTGACAACATTGGCCTACAGAAGGAGCAAGAGTACTGTTGTACTGTCAGAGATGAAAATACCAATATGGAGATACTGTATAGTCACAAATCTCTATGACTTAATTGTCTCCTCTACTGTTAGACTAAGCAACCTTTCATTTGCAATAAGCTTTTGAAAAAACAAGTATAAAAATGTAACAGTCCAGCTACTGACAAACCAGGTATGAAGAGTTATGTATGAGGAAGCATTTCTGTGTAATGCTTAAGATTTCAAAAAGTATTCTGCATAGTCAATTAAAGTCAAATACTGGCACTAAGTTATCCCAAACAACTTATGTTCCATTAATTCCTCAACTGTGTCTTTGGCAGCAGATAGGAAAGGAGCAAGTTTCTCCTGCAATAGGGAAACTTTAATGCAGATTTATTACCTTCTGTAACAACCTTCTATTTCAACACCAACCAGAGCAAGGCTATTAAAGCACTTATATAAAAGTATAGTCTTTTCCACACTGCCCTAACAAAGCATCTGAGAAAGATCTCTAGTTGAAAGTCTACAATTCTATCCAACAAATCCTGCTTTTTAAACCTGTTACACTACTGACGACATGGAACAAAGTTATCTGCTCTTTATACATTGCTGATTTGCACCAGCAATTAAATAGCCCTGTAGCAAGACTGGTTTTCTATTTCATTTAATTCAGATTTTCATGTTTTATTCATATCAAGTCCAGCTTCTCTTTTACAAACAAAATTCCCTGTCGTGGGTGTTTCTTCAGCAGATTATTTCTCAGGAATCCGTAAAATAACTTCAGTACCTTAAGTGATTAAATATAACTTAATACAGATATGTGTCAGTACAATAAAAATTCACATAGCTTATAACTAATAAGCACATCTAATTGCTTCCCTCCTCAAAGAATCATCCTTACGACAGCAGATGTACTTAAAATACACAGCCATCTATCTATTTGAACATCCTTCATCAGAAAATGATTACAGCATGACCCTGTTACATAACAGGAAGCTCAATATATCTGATGCTGCTGTCTGAGAGCTAAAGGGGGAAAAACAACATTGATCATGATTTGATTTCCAGAGGTTTGATCAGAGCAGAGAATGCAAATAACGACAGACACTTCTCCTCAGACTATACCCCTTATGTAATACGCACAGTTAATGGTACAGATAAGAAGCCACACAGCTGAATAGAGAACTAACACCTGTGAATCACAAGAAAAAAAAATTAAGAAGCGTCTCCTTTGAACAAAGCAATCTATCAATCCTTCAAGGGTCTATACTCGACACAACCATTCAAACATTCCTACACACAATGTAGTTTTGGAATTGAACTACTTCAAAAGGCAGATAACAGCATTTTAAAGCTGAAGAAAATACAAACGTAGCACATGAAAAAAAATAGAAGCAATGCACAGAAAGACTCTGGTTGTAAAGAAAGCAAGGAGAAAGAGGACTACAGATAAAATTTAAAGAAGTTCAAGAGACAAAGAGATAGCTGGCCAACACGCTTCCAAGAAACCAGTATTTCAGAGGACATGCTGAAATTCAGTAAGACTTTTGCCATAAACAAGCTTCTAACATTACCTATAATTTTAAGGAAGTAAACTGAAATTCACTTTATACTCTTACACATTTATTTAAACCAGGTTGGTCACAGGTCAACTAAGTTTCCAAAAGGGGGCAGGGGAAAGTGCTGAAAACCTAAGTAGTCATTCAAACTGTTTTTTCCAAATATTAATGTATCATGATTGTGAGAAATCTTGTTTCCTGGAAAGAAGACACTTGATTATTTAAATACATCTATAAAAAATTTCTAAACTACAGGACCATGCTAAAGAGAGCTTAGCTTAACCAAACAGTAATCACTTTCTTCCTTGAAAGACTTCAAAGATTAGCAAACTCTCTCCACTCTCTTTTTCCAGTCAGCTGTCTGTCATCCCAGGCAACTATTTTCCTTAAACACAAATACAAAATTATTGTAAAACGATTACACTCTAAACTGCAATCAGCACTGTAAGAGTGACAATGACCAGGTAAAACTTATTACTGCAAACTACTCAGATACAAATGATGCTAAAAACACATGCTGAAGAAAAAAATCCCACACAACAAACTTCCTTCCTGTAACAAAGTGTTTGCAAAATGCCTAATGTGTGCTACTGTAACAAAACTAAGCTTGGAAGGAAAGATGTAGAACTTCTCAGCTTCTCACATACACCATGAGTACATATTATGTTTTATTATGTTTTATTATGTTTGTCAAGATAGTAATGCTGCTTTATCTCCTCTGTTTTACTAATATCAGAAGTTCTACATCCCTGTGAAGTACTACCTGGGGAAAAAAGTAATTGCATTAACATGGCATATAATGATAAACTAGAACAGTAGTCTCAAATGCCATTAGCATTACTATTTTGCTCTTGATGAGAATCTACAAGTATTGTGAGCAAAACTGCTTGCTCCTGTAGAAAACACTGGGTTTGAAAAGCGTAATTTTAGGACCAGCCTGGGTAGAGGCAATCCCGGACATGACTGCAGACTGACAGAATGCATTGAGAGCAGCCCTGAAGAGAAAGACTTGAGAGTTCTCATGGATGAAAAGCTGGAGGTGAGCCAGCAATGTGCACTCACAGCCCAGAAGGCCCAAATGCATCCTGGGCTGCATCAAAAGAGGAGTGGCCACCAGGTCAAGGGAGGTGATTCTCTACTTTACTGTGACCTCGTGAGACCCCACCTGCAGTGCTGCATCCAGCTCTGGGGTGTCCAGCACAGGAAAGATGTGGACCTTTTGAGAGCAGGTCCACCACAGGAGGCCACAAAGATGGTCAGAGGGCTGGAGCACCTCTCCTATGAAGCCAGGCTGAGAGCTGGGGTTGTTCAGCCTGAAGAAGAAAAGGCTCTGGGTAGAGACCTTATTGTGGTCTTTCAGTACTTAAAGGGGGTTATAGAAATGACAGGGAAGAATTTTTACATAGGCAGATACTAACAGGACAAGGGGAACAATTTTAAAAGAGGAGACATCTCAACAATATGCTAGGAAGAAATTCTTTACAGTGAGGGTGCTGAGACACTACAACATATTGACAAGAGAAGTTGTGGATGTCCTATCCTGGAAGGGCTCAAGGCCATGTTCGATGGGTTTGGAGCAACCTGGTCTAGTGAAAGGTGTCCTATCCCATGGCAGAAAGGTTGGACTTGATGACCTTTAAGGTACCATCAAAGTGAAGCCTTCCTATGATTCTATTCTTTTAACTATCTTAAACCTCTCTTCTGATACAAATTTTTAGTTGAAGCACTTTAAATTTGTTGTTAATTAACTGTGTTTCTAGTGTCCAGACTCTTTCCCCACAAAGGAAAACAAACCAACAAAAGCACAAAATAAAGCCCAAGTCACACACACTCCCATATCTTTCTTACTTAGAAGTTGTCCACAAACTTTGAAGCACAGCACAGGAAACACAGCTATTCTTTAATTCTGTTAATATCGCTGGCTCTTGTTGCACTGTTAGTAAACAAATATATTTGAGGACTGTCTCAACTCTGTGTCACAATCTTTTCCGAACTTTCCCTCACTGTGAATTTTTGCCTCTTTTGTCAACCCACATCTGCTGTTATTAGCATAGGTAAAACTCCCTCCATATAACCTTCTGAATGAAGTCTATGCTTTTCCCCTGACATGAAATTTTAGCATCTATTCCAATAGTTCAGAGTTTAAAAAACCCAAATCAAATAGCAATAACAAAACTGCCACTGACACTCTGGAGATCAAATTGAGGCCACAGTATGGACTTCAGGTAGCAAACTGCTCCCCAAAGACTGAAATACTACTTTACTTTCTAGAACATGCACATCTCCACTAGTACTTTGGCACACAAAAATCTTTTTAGGATTCAAACCCAAATAGATTTAGCTTGAATATTTACAGCAACACCATTTGTTTCCATTGGAGGTAGTAAGAGTTCTGAGAGCTGAGCACTTTGTGTATGGTGTCCAAGATTACCAGGATGTTTGTGAAAGACTGCTAAGAACAAGTTCTTCGTCAGAAGGACTAAAATCACTGTCCTAAGAGAGGCATGAAACCCTGTATAACTGCTGGAGTCCCAAACAATGGGGGAAAAAGTTATAGAAAATACTGCACAGGTAGGCAAGCTTCCTGCAAGATCAGGTTTAAGTATAAAAGTGAGCTAGATAGCCTAGAAAACACAAAAGATTGATAAGACAAAGCCAGTACAGTAGCTCTTAGACACTATGAGGACATGCAAAAGAGAAGGTCAGCAACAGCTCCAACTGCAGGTGTAGACCCCCAGCTAACCACACTGGCTGACAGCAGACACACAGCACCATGGAAAGCTTTAAGCCTCTCCTTGAGGACTGCCTAGAGCACAGCAGCAGAGAGCTTTCAAAACTTAATTCTAGGAAAAAGAAATTTAGGTAGATAATTTTAAAAAATATATACTCAAAAAACCCCAATTAAACAGAGTTCTTCCACATAACTCAGTAGACCTTGTAATGAATTTCTCAAAGGCAAAGCTGTTTGCAAAACAGTAAAAAATCCCAGTAACCAGGCCTATGCAGCTGACTGGTTCTGGAAACAAGTCAAGCCATCTACTTAGGGGATGATCCCTCAAGGGGGAAGAGAGAGAAGATGGCTCCACCACTGAGAGCCTGAAATCACATTCCATCAAACCACAAATTCACTTCATCATAAATCTTTAACAAGCAGAGAAGGTGGAAGCTTTCTAAGGCCACCACGGACAGAAGCAAAAAACTCCTTGACGAGGGTTTATGGAAGACTTCAGGCATGGGATTGCACAGTGTAGACAAAGAAGAAGAGCAATCCCACCTTAGCCTTAAGTGTACAATTATCATATAGACATTATGTAAACGGAACCCTTCAGCTCCTCCTGAAGCCATAGCTTCCTCACACACACAATAACACACAAGTGTTGAGAAGGAACAAAGGGAGAACAAAAACTCTGAAGGACAAAGTGAGGGAGTGTACAGGCAGGAATAATCATCAAATCATCGAACCTCAGTTCCTTTATTATTTACCCATTAAATTCCACCCAATGATGTCAGTACCCTGTACTTCACATTCATAGCAGGTTAACTACACTAACAGTTTATGATGGATGCTTTCAGCTTCTTGTTTTAAATTGTGAGTTGAAATTTCTCTACTAAATTTAAAGATCTCTTAAGTGTCCAAGGTTTTTGCCCCTAAACTCTGTACAATTAATTGAACATCATAAATTACTTTCCAAAGACTAAACTGATAATACTTGTAAAGTTTGCCTCAAAAAAGAAAATGTGTATATACAAAGCAGCCTAATTTCACCATACACAAGGAGCAGAGAAGCTGCACACAGACTACTAACCAGACACGAATACCTTACTTCAAACTTAACCCGAGCCAAAGGAACAAAAATTAAAAGCTTGAAAAACAGCAAAATGCTATATAACTTGTCTGCTGGGCTCCTTACTGCCTAGGGATACATGTATCAACACAAAGGATGCTAGTAGTAACAAAATTTATTTACTCTCTTTATGTATTTCTTGGACACAGACATCAGGGGTCGGGGGGAACAACCACCACACACACTTTTCATGACAGACTTTCACAGAGTTTTTGTTTTATCAGTCTCTATACACTGGAAATCAATAGCTGACCTAACACACGTACTAGAGTTAACTGCTTCAAGAGAAGACCTATGTTAGAAGGATGAGGTTTCAATGCTGGCATCCCTCATAACACAGGAATAAAGAGCAGGGTAAGAATGGGCTTCCCATCTGCCACATGCATAAAAACACGGGTGATAAATGTGGCAGACAACCCACTTTTTTTTTTTAAGCTATCATTTCAAAGAAGTCCTCAGATAACCCTCAAGTGGGCAGACATGCAAGCTACAGATTGCATGCAGGAATTTACTGTAATTTTGCCCAAAATTTCCATTTTCATTAGTCAAACAAAGAAGGGATTTTACTTACATTGTTAGAATTCCAACACACAGGAACGGGTTCAACACTTATTTTAAAAAATAACAAAACCCAGTTTTCCTGCATGTTTTTGCATATACTGCTTGCATATAAAATTATTATTCCAGTCAGGAGATACAGACATGTAACGAAACTATGACTTCAAAAAGAAGCTGGATCCTAAGTTACTAGAAGTTACCTCACCTCAATACTCATACTTCAGTTGATAAACAGAGGCTTCCATTTCTGTTCTCGTGGTCTGTTTAACCCCTAAAAGTATCACAGACCTAGATTAACACCAAGAAACAAGCTTAGATTGAGTGTAGATTGCACACCTGCTCAAGTCAAAGAAAAAAAGAGCCATGAAGAAAACAGGACTAGGCAATATTGAAATAATGTCCTCAAAAAGGCATCCACTATTCCAATAAAGCAAGACAATCTATTTTTCATTTTTTTAATCTATTTTTGGAAGTAGAACTAGCACAGTAATTTGAGATTTCTGGTAGCAAATGTTTGAAGTACTCTTAAACAAGAACATATACCAACTGTATCACAAAAAAGTTTTCGAAGAATGTTAAAGGTAAGAACCAGCTTTAAAAACAGAGCTAAAAGAGCACCTTAGAATTTCAGGCTGATGTGAAGTACCCTTTAAACTACAGTTAAAACAATTGCTATAACAAACACGCAGTTACAGAAGAACACAAGAGGCATTAAGCAGTTTAGAAGCTACTGCTGATTTGGTGGAGATAGAGGAAGAGTAAAAACTTGCCATATCCTGATAAAATCCCACAACATGAATTCCTGTCACAGAAATACTATAGATTCTGGAAAGAAATAAATTTATTGCCTTGCAGAAGACTTAGAAATGCAATGGAGAAGGAAAAGATTTTGAAAAACAAAACACAGCAATCAACAGCCACTGCTCATAGAATTATTTTTGTTGAAAAAGACCCTTAAGATCTTAGGGTTTTATGGAGTGTTTTCTGTGAAGGAGTCCCTACTCAACAGTTCAGTGAAGACAAAGATTCCAACTTCCTTCCAGTTTTACCCAGGGCCTCAGATGAATCACAGAATCACAAAGCAGTTTGGGCTGGAAGGGAACTTCAAAGACCATCTAGTCCTCTTCCCCTGACATGGTCAGGGACATCTTTCACCAGATCAGATTGCTCAAAACCCCATCCAATCTGGTCTTGAACACTTCTAGGGATGGGGTATTCACAACTCCTCTGAGCAACCTGTTCCTCTGCCCCACAACCCTCATAGTAAAAAAAATTTCTTCCTTGTGTCCAATCTAAACATACTCTGTAACTGTTTAAATCCATAGCACTTGTTCTGTCACTTTCAGCCTTAATAGAAAGTGTCTTTCTTAGAAGTCCTCTCTAGGCACCAAAAGGCCACAATGAGGTCTCTGACCAGAGCCTCCTCCAGGCTCAACAACCACAAATCTCTCAGACTTGCTTTGTAGGAGAGGTGCTCCATCCCTCTCACCATTTTCATGGCCCTCCTCTGGACCTGCTCTAACACATCCATGTATTTTTAGTACTGAGTGCCCCAGAGCTGAACAAAGTACTGCAGATGGGGTCTCACAAAAGCAGAGCAGTGATGGGAGAATCACCTCTCTCCCCCTGCTGTCCATGTTTCTTTTTAAGGAGCTCGGGATAAAGTTGGCTTTCTGGGATGAACATCGCTGCCTCATGTCCAATTTTTCATCCACCGCCCAAGTCCTTCTCTGCAGAGCTGCCCTCAATCCACTCAACCCCCATTCTCTACAGATACTGGGGACTTCCTGGAACCAGGTGCAGAACCTTGACGTTCACACAAGCTCACTCCTCAAGCCTGTCAAGGTCCCTCTGCATGGTAGCCCCTTCCCTCCAGCATGTCAGCTGCACTGCTCAGTTTGGTGTCATCTGCAAGCCTTCCAAAGGCACACTCAAGCCCACTGTCTATGTTACTAATAATGATATTGATCATCATCAATCCCAGTACAGACTTCTGAGAGACACCACTTGCCACTGATCTTCATTTTGACATTGAGACACTGACTATAACTCGTTGGACGTGGCCATGCTGCCAGTTCCAGGTCCTTATCCACCAAACAGTTCATCCATTAAACCCGGATCTGTCCAATTGAGAGACAAAGATGGGGTGTGAGAACACAACATGCTGTCTGCAATAGATGGAAACAAAATTTGAGAGACAGACAACACATATCTGTACCTTGCTATACACTTTCTAGATTTCTAAGACAGCAATAATCTACACATAGGCCACGTTTTAGTAATTTCTTACAACAGGTCAATGTTCAAAAGTTTTAGCTACTGTCCTGGAAATATCTAAACGGGTTTGTCAGAAGACAGAGGCATGGGGAGAGAAAAGAATACATAAAACACTTGGCAGCCATCACTAATAAGGGAGAAAGTAATCTCTCATAGAAGAAAACAGATGCCATAAAAGCTTTTACATGAGTTTGCCTAATGAGCAATGCTTAGAAACAGAGCAACTTAAAAAGGAGACTCAGCAGATGCACGCCTTCCTTTCCACCCCTCCGACTGCTTACTAAAAACAGTCTTTGCCTTGCCTGCAAGGGAGAAACTTATTTAAACAGGGCAGAGATTCATTCCCCTGCTGGAGACTCACAGCAGCATCGAGACACCGAGGACCTGTAGCGGACCCGGCGCGCGTCAATGGCTCCCTCCACTCGAGCAGGCACGGGCGGGAGGCGGAGGCTCCTCAACGCCTATCCGAGCCCCCTTTCGCCCAAACAGCCCGGCACCGGTGCCCCGCTCCCCGAAGAGGAGAGCGCCTTCACGAGCCGGCCAAACGCTCCGGGGGAGCCGGAGGAGAAGGGCACGAAGCCGCCTCCAGCCGCCGGGCCCCGGCTCAAGAGGCCGCTGCCATGCCCGGCCGGCAGCTCAGCATCGCCCGGGCTGCCGCCCCCGGGCCGGGAGGCCACCGGCGCTCCCCGCCGGGGGGGGAGGGGGCCGGCACCTGTCCAGCCCTGCCGGGGCAG
>VZRL01000952.1:941561-966914 GCA_013397895.1 Origma solitaria
CACCCACAATGCCCCGCGCGGCGGTTCCGGGGCACGCCCCGCCCCCGTGCGCGGGCAGGGCCCGGCGCGGGAGCGCCCCGCCATCGCCGAGCTGTGGGCGGGACGTGCCCGGCCTGCAGCGCCTTTCCGAGCTTGGAAAACGCCTCTCACCTGCCCCTCCGAATCTCTGAAGTCACATTCCATCAAAGCACAGGTTCGCGTCAACACAGATCTTCTAACAAGTGCAGGAGGTGGAGGCCTTCTCAGACCTTAACGGGCGGGAGCGGAAAAGTCCTTGGTGGAGGGTTTATGGAGGGCTTCAGGCATGGGATTGCAGAATGTAGACACGGATGCGGAGTAATCCTGTTGGCAAAATAGGTTCTTTCACCCGGTGTGCAAGAGGCCAATCCACACACAGAGTCGAGGTATTTGATTTATTTACAGTTCTGCACAGAAAGGGGTGCTGGGTGGCAGATCCTCAAAGCCAGCACAATAACTATCAACACTTTTTTACTATTTATACATTTTAGCAAACAAGGGAATTAGTGTTTATTGGCTACAAGTCACGCAGTTCTCTTTATAATTAGCACTCTCTTCTATTAATGATTCCCATTTACACAAATGGTTTAAGATGGATGTTTTCACTGTCTTGTTGGGAATTTTTACTAGAAATTAGCCTACTAAATTTAAAGATCTCTTAGGTGTCGCAGGTTTTTGCCCCTGAACACCGTAGAAGTAATTGAACACCGTAAATTACTTACGGGGAGAGCAGGTTCACTTATTCCCCCTCAGAGAAGAAAAAGCCGTGGGGTGGCTGCACTTCTGTGATTTACTGCCTTGGGGATCAAGGCACATTGGTGGCTTTTCCGCACAAAGTGGTTACAAATCAGAGCAGGTCTGGAAAAATGTGAAGATCCTCGGCCCACATCTCCATGCCGTGCGTCTGGGTGTCCCCAGTCCCTGGGGAGGTGCTCCGGCTGCTGGGCAGTGTGGGCAGCAGGGACAGTACGCTCAGGGCTGGCCTGCGCTGCTCCCCATGACCTGCTCCTCAGGCTTGTCACCCCTAGCACAGACACTGACGTTACAAGATGTCTGGCTTCCGTCCCTTCAGCAAATTCATGCTGTGTCCAGCCCAAAATACACACTTAGGAAATAATTATTGCCCTTGTGCTGCTGGAGTCCTGTGTAACCCATAAGAGGTGATTTGAAACGCTGCAGCAGCAGCCAGGTGGGCTTGGTGCACCGGTAGCTGTGAACAAATTCATTCCTGCTGTGCAACACATGGCTTTTTGGCAGCCCCTGTTGGCTTCATTGTCTCTATGCATCCACAGTTTTGTGTGTATGCTTTCTATGGGCACATACATGTTGCCTTTCATTATGGGAACGTTATAGATGTAAACATCAGCTCATTGCTAGCGTTACTGCTAGAAACAAATGACAGTGACAAGCCAAGAACTGAAACACATTGAGGTAGAAACCTTAATAGTTTAATCACTCACGCTATAACTCTTCAGGTCTTAGTGATGTATTCTTTAGATTCTTTTGAGAAGTAAGATAGGACCCAAAACTAATAAAGTTACCAGAACTTTATCCCATGAAAATAAGCGTTGTAAGCTTCATTTCCAATAATTCTGAAGTAAAGACTTCAAACATGGTGTAACCTTTTTTTTTGTACTGAGCAGCCGAAGAATCTCTGTTCCATTTTCTGCCTAAAGCAAACACGGTTGTGCTACAAAGAGCTGGTGACTCACCGCTGCTGCTAGTCATTTCAGATTTAGATTCCACTGTGGAAGGTGTCAATCTATCAAGCAGCAAATATGGTTGCTCACATGAGACAAAAAAATAACTTTGGCAATTACATCTGGACGGGATATTCCTTTACAGAACCTTTACATTCCAAGGGAATCCAGTCACTCACAAATATCCTGTTACTGCTTTTAAGTGGATAATACTAGTTCTTTCTGGTCACACTAGTAATTTTAACTAAGGCAATTGTGTCACTGGTCGGAAATCAGAGCACATTATGAAGCACCACAATGAGAACATGCCATTGAAATGGGCTCACTCAACGCCTTCTGCAAGAAGTACAAATACAAACCTAAGCTTTTCAACTTCAGCACAATCGCATCCTATGTTATGCTTCTGAAGTAGTATAATAGCCAACCATTCTGTTACATTACCGAGAATGTATTCTCTTATTTTCTAGCCTCTTTTTCCTAAGGGAATGACGCTTAATGCAGTTATTCTGTATGTCAGTGCCTCCTTGTAACTGTATCTGTGCTGTATCTCATCACCAATTTTAAACAAATTCAGCAGAGGGATAGCTTATTAGTAAAATTTAATAGAATTCAGCAGCTGAGTATACTAAGGCCTAAGTCAGCACCCCCTTACAAAGAAGGTAAGGAGAACTTACTTCTCCCTACTGCGTTTGCTCTTAGCAAACCAACTGATCGGTGTGCACACCCTGGACAGGTAGGCACATATTGTAGCTCTGAGCCACCTACACTACCAGCTCCGCTTGCCCAGCCTGAGGGATGGATGATTTAAGAACTGAAGGTGTAAGGGACAGAGAACTTTGGAAAGAATGTGGAAAGTAATCAAAAAGGGACAAGAGGGATGGAAAATAGAGGGAAACTAAGCTTCATTTGTTTCACTCCTCACAGATCTCCTTGCTTTTTTCTTAATGGAAAGAATGAATCCTGCAATCTGGTTTAGAAATGCTAATTCTGATAAGGCAAGTTGCTAGCACATGCAGTTTATTGTGGTTTTACCAACTCCAGTATGGCTATGATTGCTTAAATCAGCTTAAAAATCTCATTAAAAACGAGAATGAAAAAATATGAGTTATTTTCTTACTGTATGACCATAAGCTTAGTTCACCTTGCTGCTTGGTCTCTCAGGACTGAACAATAACAAAAAAAAATAAATGCTGCTCAGATTTTTCACAGTACAGAAATTTCATCAGTTAGCAGAGTTAAATGTGTGCCTTTAAAATTATGACAGTGTCTTACAAACAAATCAGCTCATCCATACAAGGTTAAAGAACTGGTGTTAAGATCTGCTACTTAAAGATCATATTTCTGATAGTAAATAGCTTTATAACAAAAGAACATGCAATGAGGTCCAGCAGGAAGTGGAAGCTGAAGCTTGCCAAAATAAGGTCAGAAACAAATGACAGTTTTAATTCAGTAAGGATATTCAGTCGCCAGAGATGTTTAAAAGCATGGCACTTTCTCCATATCTGAAACAATTTAAATCACCCTTCTGTTACAGGCCTAGTGACCAGATACAAACTGACACAGGAGCTACTGAGTTGTGTTTACATTCCACAGAAGATCAGTCTGGAGGGTGTCATTGTCCCTTTTAGTCTTAAATTGTCTAAATCTAATCAATAGCACTAAGAAAAAAAATCTTATCCTTGCAAAAAAACTAAGGGTTAATTGTGCTGGTTTTGTGAATTCTTCTTTGGTTGTGTCTGCAGGGCACAATACCTTAGATAGCTCTAGCTGTTCGTGGGGTACACCAAAAGCAGTAGGGAATCATGCTAACACCTCCAGCATTTCACTGTGCTGGACAGACTTTTTTATGTGTCATGTAGCCAATGTTAAAAATTACAGTGGCTGGAAATACGGATGGATACTGTCTGTGCCTTAGCATATGGCAGCCCTGGAAGTACAGCAGCTGGGCCTCTTCTGGCTCCAGTACCATGTGGCTTCTGTCCCTAAGCATATATTTTCCACATAGGCAACCTCATAATGGCCTGGAGCCCTGCTATGCTGAGTCTGCAGCATTAAAAGGTTATTAAACGTATCTAATTTTTGAAAGGCCATATGTTTTAGGATGATGTTCTGTGACTCAGTTTTAGATAGATGTCCCTATGCACAAGAGGGGCTCGGATGAAGAGAAAGTTTGATCCAGTTTAACCCTCCTGCTTGTGTTAGTTCTGCATCACAGCCTATTTGTTGTGACTTTCATAATATTACTAGCACCTCTCCATTTTCAAACTCTTCCCTTCAGCTGTTCCTCTGTTGACTGAGGAGCCTAAAGTACATTCCATAATGCCATATACTTACAGAAAGTCTACTGAATTGGTGTTAGTATATCAAAAAAGAAACCTATGTTTCCTAATACTCAAAGAGATTCCAGAAACTATGATTTAAGCTGCATAAGAGCAAAACTAAAAAACATTTTAATTTTTTTTATTTGGGATTTTTATAAAATATTTACAATAAAACAACAGTTTTAGATCACAGAATCACAGAATGGGTCAGGTTGGAAGGGATCACAGTGGGTCACCTGGTCCAACCTCCCTGCTCAAGAAAGGTCATCCTAAAGCACATTGCACAGGATGGTGTCCAGATAATTCTTGAATATCTCCAGTGAGGAAGACTCCCCAACCTCTCTGGGCAACTTGCTCCAGTACTTGGTCACCTGCACAGTAAAGAAGTTCTTCCTCATGTTGAGATGGAACTTCCTGTGCATCAGTTTCTGCCCATTGCCTCTTGTCCTGTTGCTTGGCACCACAGAGCAGAGCCTGGTCCATCCTCTCAACAACCCCTCTTCATATACTAATAGACATGGACACAGTCCCCTCTCAGTTGTCTCTTCTTGAGGCTGAACAGGCCCAGTTCTCTCAGCGTTTCCTCATAAGACAGATATTCCAGTCCCTCAGTCATCTTGGTAGCCCTCCACTGGGCCTGCTCCAGGAGCTCCATGTCTCTCTAGTTCTGAGGAGCCCAGAACTGGACACAGTACTCCAGATGTGCCTCACTGGGGCTGAGTAGAGGGGCAGGATCTAGATTAATAACATTAACTATCTAGACGAATAATACTAGCTATCCTATAAGCTGGAAGTAATAGTCATGTTTTCTATCTCAAAACAGTTGCCTTTTTCTGTTGGTGCCTTGGCTGTCTGAGAAGTTTCATTTTTTTCCAGTACTCTTTAATCATAAACAGAATTTCTTTCCAACAGGAAGATACACAGACGGATGCGCGTTGAAGCCCACTCCACATTAGATGCTATTGATCACACAGGAATTGGCACCATTATACATCTTTCTAAAGAAGTGTAGCTGCAGCCAGCAAACAGACATTCCAACAAGCTCAGTAAAACTACCTGACATTTTCTTAGTTCCTGTGCTGTCCATCATATCACAGTCACATTACATACATGGCGTTTCAGTTAAAAAATCCCATCAAATCATACTCTGCCAGCAAGTGATTCCATGAAATTATTTTGCAAGAGTATTTCTATTTTGTCAAAACTCCCTAATATACTGTCAAAATATTTTTGAAAGTTAAAGTAACTTTGAGACAACTTTTTAATTTTAAAAAGCAGAGCAGTAATTTTGGAAGGGAGCCTGGAATAAAGCCCTGTAATAAAACTGAGTTAATATTTCTAAATATATGTTTCGTTTTGAGCAGACCATCAGCTTTTCAATAGGAATTTTGACCATATCTGGCTTCGGTATTTTAGAGCAAAGACTTTTGATCTTTAACATCCCTAGACAAAGGTGTGTGTGGGGAAGCTATCAAAATAAGACACTGAATAAAAAAATGGCATGTAACAAACAAATCAAAAAAGATGTGCTAATGTATTTGCAAGGAAATTGTTTCTATAAATGTGATAATATCACTAGGCAAACATAACTCATTAAATACAGGGTAAGTCAGTAATAAAGCTCTACAGAACACTGATACTGTGCAAGCAGGAATGACAAATAATTGGAGGGGGTTGGTTCGTTGGTTTGTTGGTTGAGTTTTTTTGGTGGCATTTTTTTATGTGATTTCACTATGAAGCAATAAAGTCAGGGTTGGGGTTTTTAAAGTATTGTTTTATTTTAAGAACCTTACTTTGTTTACTCATTTTCCCAGGCACATATTTCTCATTCCAATAGCAACTCTCATGTCTATGGGAGCTGAAAGCCTCAAGGTCAAAGTTTGGGTTTTTCCTTACATCACAGGGAAGAAGAGACAGCAACCAGTTGGCAAAGGAAGAACCAATTCTCCCCATGCTTTTGTTTTAAATGTCAGAAATATTCATGAACTGATAAGCAAATGTCATCTTGTGGTTGTACTTGAGCTAGCTGTGTTTAGGTAGCTTTCTGACAGTGTACTTTTTAAGGGATCAGTCTGAAGATTTCACTCTGTAATGCTTTTTAGAGTGTTTATTGATTTTTCTGCTCTCAGTGTTTGAAGAGTTTATCCTGATACTAATTTTTTCCTTTCCAATGAACTAGTCAAGAAAATTATGTACTAGCTGTGTCCCTAGCTGTGTTAAATGTATAGGGTAAACAGTTTTAAAAATAGAAGTAAACATTTTAATTTTCTTTCCTGCAGGTTTATTTTGAGTATAGCAATTAGTCACTTTGTAACAATGTGTACCATACTTCTAGACAATGACTGCCAAGGTAACAATATCCCCTGCAGAATATATCTGGGGCTTCATCTTCCTACAAATATTGGAAGAAAAATTGCTATTCACTTTAGTGAACTCTTCATATTTATGAAGCTGGTTATCTGTCTCCTAAAGTCTACTTCATACCAGCCTGAGCTTTTTCCATTGCAATTCTTGAAGATTACTGACTGCATTCACATTATTAGGAGGACTCTGTGTTTATTACTATATATTTGTAAGGAAAAACATCCACAAACTTCAATCCATAGCCTTCTTTAAAAATTAAGAACAATTCCTACTGTTCCTGTCTGCCACATTCTAGCCTGATGGTTATTATCGCATGTATCTACGTTAGTGAATATGCCTTTTTCTCTGTTTCCTGCATGAAACTATTGAATCATTTTTCTATGTCTGATTAAAAAACTACCATACTTGATTAGGTTAAGAGGTGCAATAAATAGGTCTAACCAAGTGACTTTTAAGGCTTGAATTTATAAAGGGGTGTAGGAATTCGTGCCCCTACAGCTGTTAAAACATTGGTGGGTTTTGTTCACAGATGCTCGGATTAGAGGAAGCTATGGAATTTCCAAGTGCAGCTTATTATTACCAGTGTTGTACTGCTAGAGGGAATAGAGGGACAAAAGGAGCAGCGCTGCAGCTGCAAATATTTGCCAATTCTTAGGTGGGTGCTTTAGGAGGGGAGACACATTTGCTTCCTCCATGCAGGAGCATTTTGTTGTGCCGAGGCACAGTTATGTAGGTAACTTCTTATGTGTTATACTGTTCAAAGATTTCTTAAATATAATAGCTGATAGATTAGGAACTAATTTCAACACTTCCTCCCCCCGAAAATCTGTAGCAGTTAAAAACATATTCTAAGAGAATCAGGCTCCCAGAAACAGATATAAATACGGATGAGATACACAATCAGGTAGTAACTGGAGCCTTTGAGAATGAGGTTTGTTGACTTTATTTCTTGGGTTTCCTCTGTGTGATTAGATCAGCTTTAAACTGAGAGCCTATGTAGCCATATCCTGTGTTTCCATTTATAATAAATCAGATAACACCTTCCATCTCAGGATGTCTGTCCCCGCACATATATTTTTAGTATTCTCTGAGGCAGAAAAGGCTTATAATCCCCATTTTATACAGAATAAAATTTGGAAATGTAGACAGGCACAGATGAAGCATTTTGCCCAAGGTTATAAAGTAAAAATCTGTCCAGTTCAGGAGTATAACCTGGGAGTATAACTCCTTTTCTTTTACTTTAACCACAGAACCATCATTCATTCCTACTTAGAATGCTCTCAGTGTTTTTAAATGCTGCAATTTTCCTTTGACTGCTTTCTATTTAAAGACGGGGATATATACTCAGCACTTCTCTAGAAGGCACCACAGTAGCATATATTTGTTAAGAACAGATTGTTCAGGTTTCTCAAACCTCCTGAAGAAAGAAGTCATTATTATCTTTCTAGGGCCAATATGAAGTTAAAAGTCAGAAAACCCTCTTATCCTCAGTATAAGAAAAATAGTGAACACTATATTCCAGATAATTTAGAAAGAACAGCTTTTCTCATGAAGACTGGAATTCATTGCATTATGATTACAGTTATCACTATTGCTTAATAAGGCAGAGACTATAATAACAATGGTATAATCTTTGTGTAGAAGTCTTCTAATAATCTTGTTTAGCAATATCTTTTCTCCAACATGAGTTGCTGGCAATCTGAAGAAATGAAATTTTCCTTCTTCTCTGATTTCTTACAAAACTGCATGGTGAGGATTATTGTCCTGCTTTGTAGGGACACTATGAGATGACTAAATGTGTGATCAAATAAGCAAACAAAGCAGAGTCCAGTCCAGGAAACTATGCAGGTTCATTTCATTTCCCAGTCACTTCCTCTGCTGGACAGAAACACAACACAAACCAGACAGAGCTGTTTATCAAACCATTAAGATGGAAAACATCACACTGAGTCATTCCAACACAGTCTGCTTCACTGAATAGAGAAAGAATTTCAGCAACAAACCTTATACAAGCTAATACTTGAAAACTCAGTGTTAGATGAAAATCCTAAGTTTTCCTCAATTGTCTGATATAATGGGAGGCATCTAAATTCAGTTATGGGCACCTTAGTATTCCAGATGCCTGGTTATATTTGCGTAAGAGAAAAGGAGTTATGTTTACTGTGGGTGGACTTCACAACATCTGAAACTGTTGGGAAAAATAGAAAGCCTGTGACTGTGTAATTATAGATACTGCATGTATGGCACAGGAGTACTGCCACACATTCAACCTCAGCTCAGGGTTCTCAATTTCCATTTGTTCTTACCGTGTAAGGCCCTATGTTACTGGGAGCTATAGCTGTTCTTTAACAAAGACAATACAACACCACCACTGCATTCATCTAGCTCCTACTTACTACTGGTGTTGCACTAGTTCTGACTCTTTAAAAGGTTGAGTAAATAGGAGAAAATACATGTTTGCTCCCAATGTACCACAGTACTACAGCCTTCCCTGTGCTGTGCATGAGCATGTGCTGCAGCACGGCTGTAGAGCCCACTGCTGGCAGACGTGGGAGTGCTGTTTACTTGGTGCAGCATTGCTCACAGGTGGCCCCACGTTGCCTACCTCTACAAGAAAAGAGGGGCATAGGGAGGAGGCTACTGGCTACCCAAGGCTTGTTGCAGTGTGGGATTGGCATAGGGAGGAGGCTACTGGGTACCCAAGGCTTGTTGCAGTGTGGGGTTGGCATAGGGAGGAGGCTACTGGGTACCCAAGGCTTGTTGCAGTGTGGAATTGGCATAGGGTGGAGGCTACTGGGTACCCAAGGCTTGTTGCAGTGTGGGATTGGCATAGGGTGGAGGGTACTGGGTACCCAAGGCTTGTTGCAGTGTGGGATTGGCATAGGGAGGAGGCTACTGGGTACCCAGGGCTTGTTGCAGTGTGGGAGTGGGAAACTTGGAGGCTTATGTTTGTTAGAAGTGACTCTGGGTGTTGTATGTCAATGTAGTTCTAATTCCAGATGACAGACTCCACATATCTTCATGTAAAATTAATGTAATGGGGGAACTATCTATGTTAATAAGTACTGGCTCAGCTAATATATTGTGTGCATCTGGTAATCATAAATTTTCTCTCATTTTCATTCCCTATTCCATTTTAAATTATTTATTGTTTGGAAATGGGCAAAATTGTGTAGAGAAAGTTAACATTTTTTAAATTACAACTCTCAGCTGAAAATGATGGAAAGAGCAAATAACCAGCAAACTCTAGACTGTAATTTAATTTAAAAAATGAGGCCATTTGGCTGCATGATAAGAGCAAGTTATAAACTGTTGGGAGAGTTCTCTCCCAGTGAGTTCTCCAGGTTATATTTCCATTCGTGTTAGCTTCAGAAGATGCAGCTGAACAACTGCAACCTGAGAACACGAGAGTACCACAGCAGAAATGAGACAAGTAAAACACAAATGCTGAGACATGACATTTAGTAAAACAAGCACCAGAGTCTGAATCTAATATTCTGCTGCTGTGAAGAGCAGAACAACACTAAAACACTAAAAAGTCAGAGCTCAAGTTTGATCTCACAGAATCCTTTTCTCTGTTTGACACGGCATCTTATCAGTAAGTGGTGTTATAAACATGCTACTGCTGCTAGTCAGCATGAAACAGTAACGCTGATAGCGTTGCTATTGGTTTTGTTATAGGGAGAATGGCGTAAGAACATGAAAGCAGATTTATTTGGAATATCCAACTGAAGTTATCAGTACGGCAGGCCGTTCTTCTGGGTCTTCAAAAGACTTAGACGCAAAAGATCAGAGATCTTTGTGAAAAAAGAGTGTTTGCAATCCGTTCCCTGCCCGGAGCCGACGGCAGGTGTCACTGCAGAAGGCACAGAAAATGCAGTCGCTGTTCCACAGCCGCGCTCGCTCCGGCGCCCTGTGGGTGCCCCGCCGGGCTCCTTCCCCTGCGACACCCTGGCCACGGGCTCGGTGGCTCTGCCGTGCAACTACCTACCTTATCAGCTAACTGCAGTGATACCTGCGTATCAGCAGAAACGGAGAGAAGAGCACGTAGACCCTAGTTAAGAAAAGGCCTGTATTACACTCTTATTTGAATGCAGACTGCAGCCCTCACTTGGGAAAAGAGGGCAGCTCAGTTCCGCCTTACTGTGCTAGGATACATTAACTGTTAGACATAACTTAACTTTCCTGTGCACACCCCAAGGCATGGGCTCTTCCCAAAGCTTTTCCGCTTCTGCTCAGGCAAATGCCACAGCCGCAGTTCAGTTCTGCAGGTTCACACTTAATCATCTCAACTGTTAAAAAAAAAGTGTGTGGTGCAGGAGAGAGATGCCTTTCTTTTCTTTCTACTATTGTTCATTTAAGGGAGGAATACATATCATCCTCTCATGACTGGCCCAGAAGCTAAGTCCCTTTCTTTTCTCACAGCCAGCGAAGGGAGCCAGACAGAGCAGATTGAGGTCCAGGGAAAGTTCAGTGAGACTGCTTCAAAGGTTGGAAAAGTGTATTGGAAGGGGGAAAGATCTTCCACCTGTACAGCTTGCTCATGGTTCTGCATTACCCAGTCTCACCAGCTAAATCACTGCTTTTAAGGCAAAAGACAGATTTTGGGGTAATCACTAAGCACACCACCTCCTGGGGCAAGGGATATATGAACATAAAGCAGGTCGTTATACAAAGTGTGCTACTCTCAGTGTCTCTGTAAATGAGCACAGAGATCACAGGAGGTACAGCTTCTAAGATTTGAAACAGCTAGGATCTAGTTTTTTGTGCTGTTAGTGCTCCTCCACACTATCATCTCCCAGAGAAACAGGAGGTGATGATATCCCTCTGCACATCTTCTCATCCAAAACCTCCCCAGCCTTCTGAGCAAAATCTCTGACTTACGAAATATCAGACTAAATGCTTCATAAATTAGTATGAGACTAGTAAGCTTTCTTGCACCTGAGGAGTGTGGTTTTGAGCTGTTCTGTCTCTGTGACTGTAACTCTTGGGGCACTAGCCTCCCACATTTCTGAGCATTTGCCTTGACAGACTGCTGTTGGACCACACATGTGCTCTGCATGCCCTTGTGTTCTTCTCCCTGAAGGCATTAAATATGGAGCAGCCCCATCTGCCATTCCGTTCTTTTGCCATGTATTCTCCAGAATAACAGGACTCTCTAGCAGTGGGGGAGGAGAACAGGTTGTGAAAAGAGAACAATCACAAAAATGAATTTTGTAGAATTAAAATTTGTTCAGAATCCAACAAATTGGCAGGGCTGTTTCAGCAGGTGTATGAGATTTCAGCTCGTGATAGCAGTCCTGGTCAGGAGAGACAGTAACATTCAGAATTTAAGTATCAAGAGGATGTTCAGCTTCAGACGCTGAAAAAGGAATTGCAGAAGTTGGATCTAACTATAAAAAACACAGAACTGTACACCTATATTTCTTTTCTCAGATGCCTGATGAAATAACTTGCTGCTTAAACTGGGTTCATCCCTTGAGTCCATCAACGTATCATGTCCTAGTCCTTCAGGGAGCTGCAGAGGAGCTACAGATAATATTTTTTTTTTTTTTCTCCTAGATAAACAAATTCCACAAGTGCATGAGAGGACATGGCACTGTCATGCATGCCAAAGGAACTAAGTCAAATCAAAAAGACACAATGTCACCCTTGGGAGAACAAGAGGAAGTGTGCAGGACATCTGCTTTTACTGCAGTGGTGCATGAGAGCCTGAGGCTGAGACGATGACCTTCGGGACACCCTGCAAGATTCAAGTGCTTACTCAGCCCTTTTCTGCAGGTGTGAGGAAGGGTCATATGATTTATTGCATATGTTTTGTTGAAGTTGGTGATTTTTTTGGTATGCGTAGTTCACACACAGGATGAAATGAATTCTCAAAGTGTACCATTCATTGCTTTCAGACGGTAAGTTCCATCTTGTCTTTGTTCGTTTGTTTGTTTGTTTGGGGGGGTTGTGGGGGGGGGTTTTGTTGGGTTTTTTTTGCCAGAGATAAAAACCAGAAGTGTGTTTTATAACTTTTGGGCTGTTATTCAAAAATTTTTTTCTGTCTTATGTCTTTTTGTACACGCTTCTTAGAAACACGAATAAACTTATGGAAAAATCTTGATAAAATATCGGAATGTAATTTGTAATATATTTAAATTAATATATTTATATTTTTACTAATAATAGAAATTATTTTAAATAAAAGAGAATTCAGTTGTCTGCTAGTGCTTACACTAATCCATAAGTATTCAAGAGGGACCATAAATTGCAGAAAAATCATAAAGCTTAATACAAATAAAGAAATTAGTACAAGTAGTCTAACATAAAATGCATTATTTATGATAAATGATATTTTTCCTATTTTGAAAATGTTATCATCCAATCAAGAAGCAAAGTACATAGCTTAGAAGATTAGTTACATATACCAGAGAATGCATATCAAGATATAGAGTAAAAGAATATTCATATACTGAAACCACTTTGCTAGGGAAAACAAAGCACAAATACTAAACAATGTGTTTGATATTACAGCAAGATGATCAGGAGCTAATTACAGGAAGGCACTAAACAACAGTTAGCTTCATTAACTCTACAATACAAAAAACTGACATTAAGTTTGGATAGATATTTTACACCATTATTCACTCAACCAGATCATGCATTTTTGAAGGCACAAGCAGATTTAACTTGAACATTTCAAACAGAATTAAATGTAGATGTCAGTTAAAGAGTCCTTAAAACATCTTACGTCAGTATAACTGAGATCAATTTTAGGTACAGCTGTCAGCTAAATACAGGAAACAAAAATATTGGCAGTTTACTTTATAGTTCATCAAGTTCATTTTCTGTTGACTTTGTTGTCATCTGTGCATGATTGCTCCTTCTCTTTTCTAGAACAAGACTGTTCTGTTCCAACATCTTTTGTGCTCTAAGATGCCATTGTAGAGCTTCAGTATTTGTTCCAGTAAACAGATTCCCCCAGCTCAATAACACTTTTCTCTTGGTTTGTTTGATGAGGCCGAGGTCAGGAAACAAAAGGTTTTTGTTCTCCTGATACTGGATATTGCATTGCTAGAGTTGCTTTCAGCAGTCTATCCTGTTCTCCTATTTCAAACTTAGATGAAATAAAAACATTCCCACTGTCGTTCACAGTCACGTTCTCCTCACTGGTATTCTACAGCACTTTTCCCCATAAAATATGTTCTTCCCCAATATCACTTTCCAGAAGTTCAGTATGAGTTTTAATAATATATGAAATAGGATCTATCGGGCCTGTACTAGAGGGGAAACAAAGGCTGTGCACAACTTCAGACCTCGTTTGGTTTTCAGTTGCTTCCTCCCTTTTGTCTAGTGACACACGTTTCACAAACGAATACAGACACCTCAGACACCTTCTCCACCTGCAGCACATGAAATTTTAAAGGCACTTTTAGGCTCTTTACTTCCCCTTATCATGGTAATACAAGCCCTCGGGAAAGAAGTAGAACAGACAGATAGGGGGAGAAACTATTTAGCTATCTTACTATAATCTGCCCACATTCAGTGGTGTCTGAACTCAGAGCTCCACAGTATGGGCACATGCTTCTGATACAGCCCAGAGCATACCATGGAGAGGCCTCAGGATGTACTTGTTATCTAACTCTCCGTGATTCCTAGCTCACCAAGTGCTTTTTTAAAATTATGTATTTAGAAGCAATTATTTTAATATCTTGAGTCTTTACCAATAAATTGCCTGTTAGGATAGATAGAAACAGACTTTCACCACAGTGATGCACAAAATTAAATCTGTAATAATTTTAAACAGCCATTTTAGTGGTATTTCCTATACTTAAATGACATAGCTTAATGCTAACTGAAAAAACCCACAAGAACACAGTGAAAGGCAAAGCCACCAACCAAAGTATTTGTACTTTAATTTTTTTAACATTTGACAATAAAGGACCATCACAATGTAATATGTAGTTTCTCTTCACAAATACCATCTTCTTTTCCCATTACAGTTTGACAATGGATCCCTGTACTGTCTGCTGCAAGTAATAATTTTTTATGTTCTTTTATCAGCTGTTTGCAAGCAAACTCTCCCTTAAAAATCTTGACCGGAGTTCTGGCCAAAGAAGCCTCTGTACCGATAATGTCAGGTTAGCTCTGTGCTAAGAGAGCTGTGCAGAGTATGCGTTGCAGGCACTGAGAAGCAGCTACGTGCAGACCAGTAGAGTTCTCAGAGGTGTGTGGCCGTTCTGTCTCTAGACAGCACAGGAGTTAAACCAGGGAGCTTCAGCAGCAGCTCTCCTCCTTCCCACAGGCTAAGCACTGCTCACATCCTGAGCTGTCAATAGAGCTGAGGACTCTTGACAGCAAATTTCCTTTACATTCAACAAGCCTGTTATATATCTGGACAATCTGCTGTGTGTATGTCTCCACTGGAATGTTCTGTTGTTCATGATGTGATTGTGACAAAACAAAATTAAATGGAATAGTTACAATAAACCCTTACCATTTATTTTCAGAAATTTTAGCAAATACATGTTTTTGCCTAGGTTTTTCATGACAAAACAGATTCATAATCTTATGTTCCCCTGCAGGCAAAGACTTTCTGGCTGAAAAATATCTCGGGCTTCCAACTGGAGAAGCAAGCAGAAAAGAGAGGAACATTTTAATTCCTTTTTGTAAAATACTGTGTCCTGGTGTTAGTGTTGAAATCTGCAAGGTAGTTGGAGAATATGTCCTTTTAGACATTCATCAGCTTCTCTATCACAAGATTTATGGTCTCTCTCCTAAATCTCTACAACTGAGGTGTGTTAATCTTTTACATACATCAGTATATAAAAGTGTGGATTAAATAATAATTTAATTTCTCAGAAATCAAAAAACACAAGAGCAGCCTTTCGTCTTTCCCAAACCTTTCTTCTGACATGTGTGCTACCCATAGCATAAATCTCTCAGCATTCAACATCACTAGAAATGTACATCTTCTCCTGTGAATTTTTAGACTGTAGTGCTGAATAACATAGGTGAAATGTTATTTTAAGGTCTGAAATTTTCATGTTCTGAACAGCAGTTGTGTGCATGCATGAAAAAAAGCAAAAAAGTTGACCAGTAAAAATACCATTGCAGGTAAAAGTTCAGAAGGAATTATTTCTTCAGATTCTCCTTTTAAAAATAGGAATACGTTTTTCTAGCTATGTATTATTCTATTATTTTAACTATTTGTGTATACTTGTTATGTTTCACTAATAGGAAAAGTAGGTAAGAATATGGACAAAGAATTGAAAGACCTTTAATTAGAGGTCATGGACAGACCAGTTTTGATGACTCAGGTAAAATAAGCGAGTTTATTTACAGCCAGGGAGCGCTTCTCATCTGATTCACATGGTCAAGAGCCATCTTTATAAAGTACTTGGCCCTTTTCCTGGGAATGTACAACTGCAGCCACAGAGACTCTAGCTACATACCACACAAGTTGATTTTGACATTTAATGGCATTGGGACTCTACCTCATGTTGTTTCACAGTCTACATTTAATCCTGAATCAACTCCACGGACTTCAGCATAGCTTTTATCCCTTTTGTAAAGGATGGATATGGGTCTTTTTGTTTGATTGAAATTCTGCTGTGACCTAGTCCTCCTGAAAGGAATACCTCTTTAAGATATACAGGTGTCCTGGAGTCTCCACTTGCATTCCTGTCCTTACAGAAGTTTGTCTTCTGCAGCTCGGCCCTTGCTGCCCACTGACAGCCCTAATTAGGGGCTGGTAGAACAACACCACAGTTTCTGCAAGGCCAGTGAAAATGCTTGCAAAACTGATTCTTAATTATATGCTTGCATTTGCTGGGAATTCTTTAGAAAATAACCTTGGAGCAAGACATCCAGCATTGTGAAAACAACAACACACAATGTCAACCACATAAAAGTGTATTTCTGGGATTCCTACAAACTGCTTAGCTCGTAAACTACAGTCCTGCTTTTGTCTTTTGATCTAAGACAAGATTGGGTGAAGTCCCAATAGGGTTTAATTGAAAATTAACTGTGTTTTGAGTAAATCAAGGCATTGCTATGGATAGACTTTAACTGTCATGTAATGTTGTACAGGTATTTTTTTCCCAGCATCATGATGAAGGCTGACATTACTAACGGGGTAGGCTGTGAGAAGAAAAGATCTAAAAGTCCTTTAGCCCATCCCAATAAATCTACCTCTGACAGATATGAACAGACAATCTCTAACTTAAAGAATTAATAAAGCATGCTGTAAAAATGCTTGTGTATTTTTAACATGCTTGCTTGCATCTGCAAACTGAGTAAAATCAAATAATGATTCAAACTGCCAACAGAGGACCCTTTGCTTAAGTCTCATTTTGAAATACTTCCGAAAACAGTCAGTACCAGTTAGAATTTCTTGACTGCCAAGGGTGACAGGTATCTATTATTGATGGAAAAGATGAGCTGTGGCAGAGCCATCTCTTAATATGGAAACACTGATCCACATTCCATTAATTTAGAATGAGAATTGCTTATACAAAATGAAAATGTTCTGCTCCAACTTCTGCAAGTGTGAACCTAATAAAAAAGATATTGCATTAAATTAATTTTGAACGTCTTTCCATGACTATTATGATAGGATTTCAAAAGAACATATATCTATCCTATATATTTTGGAAGATGACATACTAAATTCTCTTCTGAAATATGTACTCCTTCCTGTCTTGGCCACATGAACGCACACACCCACACTACTTTAGGGCAGTTACATTACTCAGAAATACTTATCTCAGTCTAAAAATACTCAGAACAAAGCCTATCAGTGAGAATAACTGTACTGTATTATTAGAATCTAGAGAAAAATATAATGCATCTTAAACAGTTCTTCGATATGATAATCTAGCAGTGGTTTTAGTTTTCTGTCTTAAAATGTAAACTAACAATAATTCCTAAATTTGGAATATTTTAGTATTGTAATTCGTCAAGATTAAGTTAGTTTAACACCAGTACAATTCCACTTTCTGAATGACCTTATTTGACATCGCTGTAAATGTGGTGAAAGAAGTTGTCAACTCAGCACAGATTACTTGTAAGAGAAGGTGGAAATTCCTCAAAGGACCAGGTTGTTCTTTTTCACTAAAGGAAAAATCATGTCATGGGAGTCATTACCTGCGGGAGTTTCCCCCCGTTAAATACTTTATACCTTTTTCTGAAAGAATAGTGGTGCTGCAGGTTCTAGCTCTCAGCTTCCACAGGAGTCTGTGGAACCTTGGGGGATTTTGTAAGAGCTGTATGTCTTCTTGTTGCTCTTCTACCTAGAAACACAGTTAAAAGTACCAGCTATCCACTATAGATATCTGCATAACTGCATGCCTTTAAAAACTTCCCAGTGTGGAAAAGATATCAAAGGAAAAAAATACAGCATATGGCAATTTTACGGACCAATCTCCACTCTGTACCAGGAAAAACATGTTCTATTTTTCCTCTAAAACTATATTCTAATAATGAAAAATTTAGCCAAATACAGATCAATTCAACAAGTTAATTTGGACTTTGAAAAACTACATTTAATCACTTGTGCACATCTTGTCCAGTTAGCCCTTCACAGTATCTTGAGATTCAGTTCTTTATCTGGGATCTAATTGTCAATAAACAAGTAGAAAAGCATCCATATTTCAGAGAAGAAAATCCACATATTCAATATACAGGGTTGTTTGATAGTCTTACAATTCCATATCAGCAAACGGAATGCACATCACTGAATTTATTGAATTGAAATGAAGGTGACTATAAGTGTTACTGTGGGAACTGTTGCACCTAAATGTTCTAACAAAGAGGGAAAACCCCTTTTGGCCCTGTTGCCATAGAAAGTCAACATTTCTTGCACAGGGATTCTGATCCTGAAAAAAGCTATCTGAGTGCTCAAGGTATGTTAATCAGATTTATTAATGTACTAAACAGAGAAAATGTGTAAGAGGTGAAAAGAGAACCATATAATGTAAATATAAAATTAATAGCAAGATTAGTGGTGGCTGTCACTTAGTAGCAGGTGTTAAATGGTTTCAAGCAGAGCTATGGCTTGAACATTTAATTTAATTCCTCCTCTACATTATATTTATGATTTCCTATTCACCTTCACACAAAGGCATTGCAAAGGTCAGTTGAGATGCTTCTGTGACATGAGGTGTGTAGAACAGGTAAGCTGTTATAACTCTAGCATGATTTGTGTTCAACTTTAAATCAAGGTTGCAATGACCTAGACTTAAATGACATGTTGATATGGCATTTAGGTACATGGTTTTGTCATGAACTTGGCAGTGCTGAGTTAATGGTTGAAATCACTGAACATTTTAAGTATCTTTTCCAACCTAAATGGTTCTATGATTCTATGACTTGGTTACAGCTAGTAGCATTCCAGGGTAGCCATTATCCTCTAAGAGTTACAAGGATTTACAGAAATTTTCTTGGATTGTGTTACTGTTTAAGATGATCAAGATTGGAGGAGTTTCTCAGTGCGAAGAAATAAAAGTTGCCCTGGGATGTCATGCAGGTGCACTAGCTCACAGCATAAGTAGAATGCCTTAAATAAGGGAATAACCTGAAGTGGTTTAAACCAACTTTATGTATGTGACATACAAATACCTAGATATGATTGTATGCAGCTCAATGATATACAATATATCTGTATGATATGCAGGTAAACAAAACATATTAGGAAAAAGAGTAAAGTGGCAAATATCAGCTAAAGCAACAGGCAATACACTGACATTTAGCATAATTTTAAATGCAAGATTAAAAAAATCTCCTTAAAAGACAGTTAAAGCAGAGCAAATATTTGAAAGTCTGTTCTATACAGTAGTCTCCTTTAAAGGCTTAAATGGATATTCATATGAATTAAAAGCAAAAATGAGTACTCAGTTAAAATGCACAGTCAAATTTTCAGTCATCATTGCATCATTATATAAAATAAATTAGCAGGCTCCATTAGTTTCACCATTTTGGCATAGGTTTCATAATTCCTGGGCTTTTTGAACTGCCACAGATGTCTATAGAATATTATTCACGAGGCAGCTGCATGTGAGCTGTAGTGGATGGAATAAAAAACTTAAATAATTTTATTAAAGTTTAAAAAATGGATTATTTTTGTTGCCTTTGCCATTGTGTTGTCTTTTCAATGTACGACAAGTTTAAAAAAATATATCCAAGAAAAGAAAACATTTCTCATGGATGAGAAAGTCAATCTTTTTATCTTACTAAAAACAATATTTCAAATAACTATGTTCATTTGTCCTTAAGAAACCCCACCATTCTCTCAAATGCCGGCATATATTTGACAGTGCAGGACTGATGACTTTATTGAATAACTATATTTGATATTAGACACAAAACTAGTTGACATTACATAAAAAGAGATGTGATTATTTCCTACTCTCTTACATAGAAAATATTTTTAAATTTAATGCTTTTCAAATATTAGGAAAATAATCTTATCCATCTGAAACATGTTTGGTTTCAGCCTTTACAATGGCCCAGCTTACACATTTTTATAGCAACAATATAAATGTTCTTTATTTTTAAAAAATCACAATTAATATAGAAGATAAAATCAAGATGCCTTGGTGTAAGACTCTTTGGCAGTTCCTTGTTATGCATATTATAGAGCTTCTATCACATGAAACTGATATTAAATACAATCTCCAGTGATCTAAATATCTTTTGAAGTAAATAGACTTTTGAAGTAAATAGAAAAATCCATGCCGACAGCGTGAAGTTACTTTGAAAATGGATTTAACCTATACTTACCCTTGAGGTTTATACCCGTTTGGGATTCAGCTTCTTCTTAAGTAATGCCAGGAATGTAAATATCATAGACTTGGTCTTCTAATATCAGCCAAGCAAGCAACCCAGGAAATAACAAATTTTACATATTCCATATACACATCTCTTCCATAATTGAACACAGGGAACTCCATGTTCATAGTGCTAAGTGAAGATGGTATTTTCTCCTGTACCAAAATCTGTTAGACTGGATTGTGAGAGCAGAGATGCATCTATGTAAAAAAAAGGAGGGAAGAAAAAAAGGATATTATGAGAGGTTTAAAAGCAATAGTTTTCACTCTCAAAACTTATGGCATCAATAACATTAATATCAACATCATTATCATTAAATGTATTGTGATCAAAGGATATTGGCCTAAAAAGCTCTGACAAAGATTATATTTGTTGCACAGAGGATGCTGAGACAGGTTCACATGCACAAAGTGTTGTTGTCAGGGGCAATTATTCACAGCTGGTGGCTTACAGTACGTCTCATGTTGAATGCTACTTTTTGGGAAGAGGATAGTGGAGGAGAAAGAGAAAAAAAAAAGCTGAGGAGGCATGGCAGATCTTCCGATGAGCACCATCCCCTGGGCAGCTGGTACCACCACCATCCCGCTTTCCCTGCGGGGATGCCCTGGGTGACCTGGGGACCTGCCCCAGGCCCTGTCACATTTGTTGTTCCTGTGGACAGTGTTGTCAGCGCTGATTAGGGCGTGCAGGAAGAGCTCTGTGCTGACCATTCTGTGCAGTCCCTCATGGGTCTCCTCGGGTCAGCCAGACCTCAGCTACAGCCGAGGCAGGGAGACAGGAGCGGGAAGGGTCAGTCTCGGCCACTGCTGGTCACTCCCAGGAGAATCACCACCACCACCGCAGCAGTGGGTGAGGACGTGGGAACAACAGCATGAGAACCATCATGCTGTCCTCATGCTGGGGCCAGCAAGGGAAAACGACTGAGGCTGTGGGACAGCCTGGGGGCAGGAGCACCCAGCTGAGAGGCAAGGCAGGGTCCAGAAGGGAGACCCTTAGCAACAGAAAGGGGAAGGTACCCAAGGTGTCGTGCAACACTGGGGACCACAGGTTATGTAAAATAACAATCTATCTCCACATTGCTGCATGTTCTTAAACTTTTTGTATGTCTGCCCTACATGATATAACATATATAAACTAAACTCAAAACACCTAAGTCATCCTTGACTGCACTGAATTCACACATTCCATCACAGCCATCTTTCCATACCCCTCCCAGCCTAAGTCAGAGGCATACCCTCTTTCTGTCTGCCTGTGCTTCAACCAGCATACAATGTTGTCTGTTTTTCCTAGACTGAGCAAATTTAGCACCTTTATTCAGAGGCACAAAGTGCATGCAACACTCCTCTGTCTCTTATTTTGTGACATGTCAGTGCTCCTTAATACAATGGCAGAACTCAAAGTGATTTCTGGTTCAATGAAAACAGATGTAAAGAGTTAACAGCCAGTTCAAATTTATTTCTATATCTCATAGAAGTGCTCTAAATTAAAGTACTTCAGAAAAATAAAAAATAATCATGAAACACTTTGAGATGGAGGATTTAGGTGTAAAACATTAGCCTAAGATTTGGCATGCCACAGTTTGTTTATATTCTGCCTCAAAGACCTGCTATATAACCTGTGATAATTCATGTGGAGACAAAATTCCAAAGGAGTTCAGTGCACAACTCGCATGGGATCTGGTCTGAATCATGCTGTTTATATTATCCAATAGGACAGAGAGTGGGATAACAGCCAGAATATTTCCTGACAGAGTTTTGTTCCTTTATCTGCCTCACTCAGCAGCTGGTCCGTGACCACCTTGATCAAAGGGTGAGGCTGCCTGAGCTCCAGCTACCTAGAGACCCCAGCTGTCTGTGCCACATGTGATGGAGAGCCAGTGCAACTTCCACACGAGTCCCACACTCCTTGGCTGACATGTCTGTTCTCCATCAGCCACAAGACACACCGAAGAAGGGCTGCTGCTGAGTATTGTCATAGACTCAGCCAGGATGCAGAGATTCCAGCATATCCAGCTGCACTTGCAGTTATGTAGCACTTGGGGTTCCCACAGTAGGTGTCTACAGTGGAAATGTCTGCATATAGACAGGTGTCTACAGGGAAACACATCGGGTCATCTGAAAGCCTCCCTGATCTCCCTGCCTGCGGTAGTCAGGTCTTCACTGATTATAGCAGGAGTTCCCTTTGTTTGGGTGAAAATTCTTACAGTGCAGACACTGAAACTTAAGTCAAATTGCACTCCTTGATTTCATGCCACGGTGTACACTTGCATTTGGAAAGTCTGAACTAAAATCAAGACATAAAAAACACATGAAATGCACCACTGATGTGTGTTCTCAATTTCCTTTGGCAAGTGAGGAGAAAAGTACTTCTGCCTCACAGTGCGGTTTTATTACAAGAATGACAAAATATATTATAGGCAATGGTACAAAAAATAAAGTGTACTATTAAACTTCCTCTTTATAGATAGAAGGGACAAATATTTTAGGAAGGCAGTGAAATTTCTAGCATATTTTCTGAGTCCTTGCATGTTATGTAAAAATCTATATAATGCAGATTTGGATAAAAACTATTGGTTACCATTTATCAATTTTTCCAGTAAAAGCCTACTCTTAGGCAGCTACAACAGAGCCTAATATTACAGAATCACAGAATCACAGAATGGGTCAGGTTGGAAGGGATTAAAGTGGGTCATCTGATCCAACCTCCCTGCTCGAGCAGGGTCATCCTAGAGCACATTGCACAGAATTGCATCCAGACAGTTCTTGAATATCTCTGGTGAGGGAGACTCCACAACCTCTCTGGGCAACCTGTTCCAGTGCATGATCACCCTCACAGTAAAGAAGTTCTTCCTCATGTTCAGGTGGAGCTTCCTGTGCCTCAGTTTCTGCCCATTGCTTGTCCTATTCCTTGGCAGCACAGAGAAGAGTCTGGTCCATCCTCTTGATACCCTCCCTTCAGACATTGGCAAAGTCCCTTCTCAGTCACCTCTTCTCAAGGCTGAAAAGTTCTGCTGCCCTTGTTGACACTGCTAGGAGAGAAAAAGCTGAGCAGTCTAGCCAATTTCAATGCATTCTTGATAGTATTTTTATATGATATCCTGTGTTAGTGCTGGTAAAACCTGTATCTACATCCTTTAGCCCATGTTCTTGTAACAAGATACTGAAGAGAAAGCACTTTTTTGTTTATTGCTTTCTTGCCTAATGACCACTGGAAGACAATGAGGTTTCGCATTTAAGGTTTTAGGATTTAATGCTTTAGGGTCTTACCCTGTTAGAAATTTAATGCTGTTTCACTCCTGAAACTGCTCTACTTGTAAATCCAAACTACAAGAGTATGATACAAGTGGTTTGCTCAAGACAATGTTTATTAAAAGATTGAAAATCTTGTTAGTTTAGCAGAAACAGTAAGCAAAATACACCTATTCTGAGCTCCATATCACTTGAGGACTATTCAGATATTCTATTACACAGACAGAATATCAGATATTCAAATATTCTATTACAGAGAAATATTTATCTTACTTCCCTGGGTCTTTCTCTTGATGGGCTATCAATTTTAAAAAACAGTCTTCAAGGGAACTTTCAGACTTAGTATTCAGATTCCCTAGGACATCTAGTAACAACTAAAGGAAAAAGCCTATGGCCTGTAGTATCCAAAGACCCTTTTATCCCAGTCCTTTTCACTCTAAATAATTTTGAAGATGAATTGTAAGAAGCTTCATCACCATATCAAAGACGCCAATCAAAGATTTTTCAGAAGTTCACTAATGCAATGTTGACTAAGAGATATCATGTGGGTGAAGAAAAAGATGTCTGGATTATTTTTTTAGCACTGTGTCTTCTGCAGTTTTGCCCATGTCTCTGCTTAGGGTCCTCTCTGCCCTTCTGTAAGCTCTAGACAAATTTCCCAATTTCCCTTCAATAAATTCAAAGGTTTTAGGGGCCCCTTTGATCTTGCCAGCACCTGGCTGTGCATAAAAGAGTGAATGCTTTGGATCCTAATTTGCATGTCAGCTATTCTGGCTTGACATATCAGGCAGTATCAAGCTCACTCTGCCTTTGAAGCAACAGTGTTTGATTTTCTTTCATAGTTTAACTAGATATGAACTGACAGATTAAACTTAGCCACAGAAGGACAATGGCTAGGATATAAATGTATTAGATCTCCTCTGCTTTGTGGAGTGTCTGGTCTGATTTGCTTTAAAAATTCCTTCAAGTGGGGCCTTACTCGAATTAGTGTGCAGAGCTGTGTCTGGTTTCCTTCTGTGTTACGTTGGAACTTTGCTGGAAATAGCAGTTCCTGGTCCTGCGTGTTCAGGCCATCATTTACAGAATTACTCCTTTCTGAATTGTCTGTAAGGAAAGTAAGAGAACAGATCAAGAAAAGGAGAGACCCTGGCTCTCACAAGTACTAGGTTAATTACAGCTCTGACCTCTCCTGATTACCTGTAGCCTTCACTGCCTACAGTCCATTATTTTCCCTCTCTCTGTCTAAGCTTCAGGCTGCTGTTCCCATGCTCAGTCTCAGCGACTTCAGCCTCTCTAATACATATCTCATTCCTCTAGTTCCCTTTTCTTTGGATGATAACACAGCAGTGCACATCATCTTCAGCATTTATAAGTAAGGGAGCGTGGTGAGCAAGGAAGTATGTAAAAGAAACAGATTTTAAACTACTGAGGATTTTGCACAGGTCCTAGGTATTTTCCCATGTGGAGATCCTTCTAGTCTACATATTTTCTACCTTTCAGACCCTCCTCCTGCTCTGTCTGGGCAACATAATAAGCTTTCTTAGCACATAAACCAATTACCTGCCTATCAATGGAGACCAATGAGGCACTGGAAGAGCATTAACCCACAATGAGGTTAGCAATTGCATTAGTAGCTTTCTTGGTTTTATTTATTTAAACGAGGCATATTTAGTTATAGTAAAGAATACTTGATAAATTGTTACTTGTTTAAGCCAAACTGCAGAGACATAGAAATCTCATTAAATTCCAGGCAGGGATTGTTACCCTGAGTTTCTTGAAGAGTTTCTGTCCTCATGACATCAATAGAAACCTGCTAAACATATACCAGCTGAGAGAGGAATGCTGCGGCAAAGTCACAAAAGTTTAAACTACAGCCAAAAAAAAAAA
>VZRL01000952.1:966925-979882 GCA_013397895.1 Origma solitaria
AAAAAAGGAAAACCTCAATAGTATGCAGAGAAGTGAAGATACCCTCATTTTGCTGGCACTAACAGCATATTTTAAAATCAGTTTCACTAAACTGTAGTTTGAGTGAACAGGCAGAAATTTCTGAACTGAATTCAATGATCTCATTTTAGTCAAACATAGTTGAAATTATATACATGAAATACAACCAAAATGTCGGTTTGGTACATCTGGACTCATGGACTCAACATGAAACATTACAAAATGAGTCACCCTGAAGAAAACGATCTCTTAACAATCATAGAATCATAGAGTCAGTTAGGTTGGAAAATACCTTTAAGATCATTGAGTCCAACCATTAACCCAGCATTCCAACTCCACCTCTAAACCGTGTCCGTAAGTGCCACATCTATACATCTTTTGAACACCCTGGGCAGCTTGTTCAAATGCTTGACAGCCCTTTCAGTGAAGGAATTTTTTCTAATATTTGATGTAAACCTCCCCTGGTGCTACTTGAGGGCATTTCCTCTTGTCCTGTCACTGGTTGCCTGTGAGGAGAGGCTGATCCCCATCTGGCTGCAGCCTCCTTTTCAGGTGGTTGTAGAGAATGATAAGGTCCCTGCTGAGCCTCCTTTTCTCCAGGCTAAACAACCCCTGCTGCTCATCAGACCTGTGCTCCAGACCCTTCCCCAGCTCCATTGCCCTTCTCTGGACACTCTGCAGGACCTCAGTGTCTTTTGTGCAGTGAGGGGCCCAAAAGTGAACACAGGATTTGAGGTGTGGCTGAAGACAGAGGGAATAGATATGACTCTATTCACCACTGCTCTCTGGGCCTGGACATCCAGCCAGGTTTTAACCTGGTTTTAAGCAATGAAACCCCACGTTTTCAGTCTTTCTTGAACCTAAATATCTAGGGTATGAAAGAATACAGAATATGTGGGAGTCGCACCTATGTGCTTACTTTGAAATCTGCAGAAACAGTAGGAACAAAACTCGATGCAAATATCTCTGAATGTAACATAATCACTGATAGACAAACTAAGATGAACAGAAATAGACAGTTTCCACATAGGAAATTCCAGAGATAGGAAAAGATCTGTTCATTACATTTATACATTTAAAATATTCTTTTTTAGAGCAACTACATTTTAAATGTATTTCTTCTGGAAAATAATTGTTTTTATGATTGCTTTCTCTAATATCTAAAATCTGCCATGAACCAGAGATTTTCATACAGGAAAGGACCTCAACTAAGATGGCAGATAAAACCTCACCATAATGAAAGTGTGTTCAGAGGCTGAAAAAACCACATATAGTCCTGATACTCCTGTCTTCTTCAGAAAGACTGATCACCTTCACTCCTCAGAGAACAAGTTCTTTGTATCTCTAGCTGTTTGTATCTCTAGCTCCAGTCACTGGCAAAACCTTGGTATCATCACATATGGAAGCAAAGTAAAAATTTGTAAAAGTAATAAAATTTTGTTTGTCTCTTAACTGTATGCTATAATATTCTTACCTGGCAGGCAATTTGCTATATAACTGCTTATCACTACACCTGTCTCTGCTTGGCAGGAGTAGTGCATTCATTCTGGACAGTAGCATTTTCTGGTGATCTTTCAGCACTGGCAACTCCATGAAGGATTAATAAAATTCCATCAGTATTCCTTGAACATTATCATAGAACTGCCTCTTTCCCATTTTATTGTCCTCAGTCATAGATTCATTTTGGTGTCTTCCTCTCACATGAGAATCTTCACAACTTTAGTGTCAGATTTTCTAGCATAATCAATCATGACGGTATCCTATAAATCATATTACCACGAAGAATACTTTTTCCAGGGACTGAAGTGCCTACTAGATGCCAGGAGACTGTTCTTCCCTTCTTATTGCTTCCTTCCATCAGAGATTTACATTTGATAAGTGATTCTGTAAATCTGGCCAAAAGTTTCATTGAGCTTGCATTCCTGGCTCTGTAAAGCTTCTAAGGGCTGTGGTCTCAAACAAAGAGAATCCTAGAAAGTCATTCCATTCCTCTGTCTGTTGTGGAGACTGATTTTTGTTTATAATCCTTTTCCACAAACAGGACCAAAATGGTGTTTTGAGGCATTTCTGGGTTCTCCTTTCTTGTTGCTTAACATTCCAGATTATTTTGCTGGTACAATAGATGATTTTTACTGGACAGATTTAGAGAAATCAAGCCATTTTGACGTATCTGATTGCCCCTACCTAACATGTCTCCTCCCATTTCAGTTTACCACTGTAGTTTAGGACAGTCTAAGAATTTGTTCACCTGTTGAAGAGAAGCTAAAAAATAGTTAGCACAATATTTGGTATATTCTGCAGCTGCTACAGCTGGGGTCCCCTCCCTCTCTCTTGTCAGGTTGGTGCTGAATCCTGCCCTGAAGCAGATCATAACAAAAGTAATCCAAGTGTGACAGACATCAAATTATGATATTGTTGATACCTACCTATCAGAAAGAACCCACGTTCAGGGTTCTAAATATGACATATAAGTGAAAAGAACACTATCATGCTGCTTTACAGTTATTTGCCCCTTACCACTAAACCAATGATAAGTAGCTGAAGTCTGCAGGGATACACTTCCTGTTTGGAATGAAGTGCTGTGCAGTTCCAGGCTGGTTTGATTTTTAAGATATTTTTCCACCAATTTATGTAAAATAAAAATCCAGGCTTCTAGATTAGGCTTTCTAGTTCATTTCTAAAACACTATATGCATATGCAGCATCTCACTACTTCTTTAGGCCTTTGAACATGAGGATAGTTTTATTGCTAAGTGTTCTTTTCTTGCATTATTCAGTAAAGTTATTTTATAGCATTTTGTTTATGTGATGAACACAAGAATAAACCAAGTCAATACTCATATTTCAAGCAGTTTCCAATTTCATGCAGTAAAAATGCCCAACCATGCTTTCACTGTAGAATAAAGTGTTTCTCAAAAAAAATCCCATCAGAGTACTTCACTGATTCTTGTTGAAGTCCAATTACCTGTTTACTTTCTGTATAAACGCAGCTAAATATATCCTGATACCAGCAGAGGCACAATCGTGAGATAAAATTTTGTTTGTTTGCTTTTAAAATTTTTCTGAGTGTAACATAGTATTCCCACAGCCTTATTTTTCTCGCTGGGGATGAGACTGAATAGAAAGTCTATGACTTAACAAATGCTTTTATTATCCAGAGTTTCAGTGCCATTAAGAGCTTTTCTAAAAACTACAGAGCTGTAATGGGGCCATCCAAATTCTCTTTAGGCTCACTAGCATAAAGCATACTGGCAGCAGTCTACTCATGGAGCTCAGACAACATATGCCGCTTCTTGCCTAAAATTAGCTTTTATGTCCCATAACTGTAACACTTAAGGGATATGTAATACACTGTAGTAATACAGTTTCAGCCTCTGTATTCCAATTCCTTCTTAGCAGCAAGTTTGTCTCTACAAATAGTGTAATTCATGTGTATATGCATTGCATCATTCTGTATATGTGCTACATACACAAATATGGAATGCATCGGCCACTGGGTTATGCCATGATTTTGTACCACTCCATGTGTTTGTGTGCATGTATACAGTGATTGGTACTAAAGGGCCTCACTGAAATCATGCTGTTCAACAGAAAAATGGAGTTTGCATGCACGTGGCTGTATACACATCTATAAATAATGATGTCAGGAAATTACTGATATAAGAGCTACCAAGTACCCATCCCACCTTTGTTCTGTCTATTATCTTCCCCTTATCTCTCTTCTCTCTGGCTACCAGTTGCCCAAGACTTGGTCAAATTTTTTCGTAAGACTTTTTTTCTGTCTTCCATGTCACCACCCCTCAAGCTCAAAGCAGCTCTACAGAAATCCAAGAAGCCGTTCAGATTGATTCAGTGTGATGATCATTAGGAGCAAATTCATCTGTTACCCACATGCCAGTCCACTGGCATCAATGGGACTACACAGTAGCAAGCAAAGATGGGAAGACAGCCTAAGGGCTAAGTATTTCAAGGAAGGGATCCCTGACTCATGACCTTAAAGCATGGGAGCCTTCATAAATCACTTATCCCTCTCCTGGGTTCTTCCCTTAATATCTTGCCTTTGATGATTAACCTGAGCCACCTTTTTGTTCCAAAGGGAGAGGAAGGGCATAGTAGGGAAGAGTGGAAAAAGATGACATTTCCCTTACTCCCCTCTCTAAGCCATAGGGAAAATGAAGGCAAAAATTTGAAATTCCTCTTTGCTCATGTGCTTCTCACTATAGAGCAGGCAAAGTGGTTGCTAATTGTAGAACTCAAATTCAACAGCACTATGAAAACATGAACAAGCCCTCCCACATCCAGCTATAAATCAATACCCATTATAGGACTCATTCTGCCAGGATGACTAGTTCTAGAAATGTCACATAGGCTCATGCACTCCCCGGTTCAGATGCATCAAGGCAGGCCTGTGCCACTCAGGACAGAAGTCCTACTTTACGTGGCTTTGAATCACAGCTCCATCACAATGAACAGGGAAGTTTAGCCACATTCATCTTTCTGCAGTAACACTGAAGATCATTTGTAATGGTGGCCTAATTTGAGGCAGCAAACTGCCAGCAAACAATTCTTTTAGGAAGCAAAGGAAAGAGGCATACTCAAAAAGTAAGATAGTTTTTATTCTGTCCTTTCACCTGGGGATGTTAAAGCACTAGTTGCAGCAGATACCAGCCATGCACTTGTCACAGCTTGGCCTTTCCTTTCCAGCACCAGTCAGCTTTGCAGAAGCTGTAGCATCAAAATGGGGCAAAGCAACAGCAGCCTTAACTGTCTTAAAATCAGTCAACACTGAATGGCTGCTGCAGGACTGCCCTAGTAGACATGTCTATTTATAGAGTACCAAACAGTGTTGGTGGCACTTAATCATAGTACTTAGCTTTACTACCAGAAACATCCTTCTTAAATGGTTTCTGGTAGTATAATCCACCTCCACAGCAAGTTCACTACTATTAAACATCAGTTCCCCAGGACTAATTCCCAGCTAAGGCTATTTTTTTCTGTCCCACATTTTTGGACACTAGAAGGTCAAACCCCCTGTTAGCAGCTTCTACCTGGGTCCAGCAGAGATTTTCGCCTGTTGACAGGGTGGTAACTGATGTCCTCTGCCAGGACAGCCTACTCCAGCAAAGAGGCTTCTCAGGTTAGAGCACGAAGTCAGGAAGAGCTCTGGGTTGCCTAACCAGAACTTAGGAGCAGTTACATGGAAACATGAGCTTCCTCACAACAAGCCACCTTAGTCTGCACAGACTTAACATCTCAGGAAAGATTGCTGCTTTGCAAACTACAGCCTCTTGATAAAACCTTTCCCTCACCAGGCTTTTCACCCTGTGTACATATTGACTCCCTTTTCTTCCTACTCAGCTGTAAGTCAGGTGGGCTTCCTTTCAGAACTGAAGTTTGGGAAGTATCAGGACAAGGCATGGATGCCATCACTACCGTTTATGAATCCTTTCCTGTTTAGTACACAATCCTTATGCCCATTACATGAAATAAAGTAAGACACAGAAAAAACCAAACTTGTAATACAGCAAAAGAACACACAGTGTCTGTGAGCAAGCTACTTTAATAGTCACACAAATCTACTTCCATGCTCTCAGCAAGCTACACAAATTTTGTCATACTTATAAAATTTGTGCAGACCGGAACTAGATTTGCCAATTTATACATCTGTCCCCAGAGAATACCAGCCTCTATACCAGTCTGGCTCCCCTTCCTGCTCTCCTCTAGAGGATTAAAATGTGTGGAATTTTAAAGGAGAATATGGAATCGAAGCTTCTGTAATTATATATAATATAGAGATATTTTACAAGATAATAGGCTGTGCTCTGGAGAGGAAAGATAAGACAATGAAAATGCTAATATAATTTTTATTTTTGCCTTTTTATGCAGCTAATTTATATCTTTATAAGCCCTTTTGTAAAGATGTAAAGGTTTGTGATAATACATCTCTGTCAGGAGGAAACATTCTTCCTGGAATTATTGCCCACTTAACTAAAGCAATTTTTCTTAATATACAAATGTCAATTGGAACAAACTTGTAACAGCAACTTCATTAAAATTACAGGCAAACTCTTACAAGAAAAAAAAAGCAATGGCTGTGGCCATTACACATTTCACAGCAAGTGACATGATGGAATTGAATGTTGTCATGGTTGAGAGCTTCAGGGATCTCACACACTTCATTGAATCCATCTACAAAATGCTAAGTCTCACCATGTTCCCTCACAGCAAGATTCCCAGTCCACAAAATGCTCATCATGCCCAGCCTCTGCAGTGTTCAAGGAGATGAGACAGACATAGCTGCAGTCAGAGAAAACATAGCAGCATCTTAAAGAACTACTTCTCAATCGAATAAGCCATGACCATAAAAGCAGTTTTGATACTTGCTACAGACAGATTAAAACCACGTACAGACCATTAATACTGAAAACATGGCCAAAAATTACTTTGAAAATGTATATTGGAATACTGGGGTTTTTTGCTAATCTGAGAGAAAATGCTGGTGCTTTTTGGACAACCGAAATGAAAGAGGTGCAGTCTGTGTCACTGTCACCTGGGATTTACCTACAGGAAAAAAAAAAGACTGCAGACATCCTACTTCCATCCCTACTGCCTGTGGGGGGTCATCAGGAGGTGTGAAACGGTGAAGAAAGGACCCTCTTCCGGACACTCTCCTGCCACCGCCACTCTACTATTGTGTCCACTCCCAGCCCATGAGCACACAGCTTCCAAGAATAACAAAGAGGGGAGCGAACAGAGAATGATGCAAAGGGCAGTGGGACAAGTCAGAATGTCCTAGACTGCAGTGCTGTGTCCCTTTCTTAGGAATTTGTCCTCCAGCTAGCTGCAACTTTCAAACTGGAAAATCTGATGACGATCACTGCATCATTATTACCTAAGTGAAAGGTTCATTTTTGTAGTGTTTAATGTTTCTGGTACTTTATGTATTGATTTGTAGTTATTCATTCTTCCTAAATAAACAGTGATAAAAGAAATTGAACACAGTCAGGAGAAAAAGCAGATATTCTTGAGAAACCTGAACCACAGCTTTTTTGAAGCCCAGAATGCTGATAGTGCTATATTTAGTGCCTTATTTGGTGGGAAAGAGCAAACCACTAAAAGATTTCTTCCAGCTTCGATTGAATGCTACATCAAAACAAAAGTAATTTTACAGATGACATTAAACTAGCCAGAAAGTGATATCCCTATTACTTACTATCCTTTTGGAGGATCAGCTGCTTGCTGTTATGGCTATAAAGTATTGTCAAAAAGTATTTCCTAACCTGGAAGTGTGTTATGATGAATACTAGTTATACTAACTAGTCCGTCTGGTTATTACCATGGAATATGACAGGAATTTTCATACATTTTTTATAAGGTTATCTCTTTTTTCTTGATACTTGGGGGGAAAAAGTAGCCTCAAGACATGCAGTTTATTTGGAATTTGGCAGTTGCATATGTAGAACTATTACACAGACAGTCTGATCAGAAATATGTAAAAGGGGAAAAAATGTATGTAAAGGTGGGAACAAGACCTGTGAATCGCTACCAAAAATAAAATAGCAAAATAATGTTCTTGTCCCTTTAAGATACCAAAAATAAACGGCAATACTTTGCTTATCTAGATCCTGATGCTGCACTCAGCTTTACAGTCACAGGAGTCTGACTGTGGGGAGTTCTCTGCTGGATCGAAGCACTGAGGTGTAAAATAGAGACATAAGGCAGGACTAACATTAATGCAAATCCAAAGTGAAGAGAACACAAAGTTCACAAAGCTGCAAGGACAGAATATTATTCACAATACACATAGATTCCAGCACTTTCCTTTCTTCTGTTTATTTACTGATCATTTGTATCTTTTTTCTCTTTGATTGTACATGGCTGCCACTAATAAGGTTTGTCACTCTTCCAACAACAAATATCTCTGGAGGTGCTTGTGCATGGTGTTTGAATGAGAAAGCAGGTGAGTGAACGAGGAAGTAAATGGAGAATCACATTAGTAACCATAGCAGCCAACAGCATTTCATCCCAGGAGAAGCTTCCTCTCAGTGGAGGCTGGGCTTCCTCTTAATGAGTTTCCTACACTGTTTCACAGTGATGGGGCAAGTCTTCCAAGTGATCCATGTGACTGTTCTGTGTCACTAGTAAGACCTTCCTGACTGCTGTGCCTTTCCTGCTGAAGAGGATCACTTTGCAGCAGCCAGGGACTGGATCTCTTGCATCAGGTAAAGCACATGAACAAATCTTGGTTGTAATTGCACTTGACTGCCTGAGTTGGCAGAAGATTGCAGCCAAATTATTTTAACCGATGTACATTTGTTTGATTGCATCTGTTTAGAAGCCATACTCTGTTCTTTTAGAGGATTTTGTTAAGAAACTATTTAACAAAGGTCACCTTTGTTAGCAAGGATGTGGGAATTTCATGTTGTCATAATGACAGTGCATTTAGCTTTTGACTATCGGAGAAGTTATGCATTATTGTCAGATGTTAGAAACAGAGAGGTCAAAGAGTCAGAAATGTGTCTCTTGTTCACATACATGTTTTCTGGAAAAAAAACCAGATCTACACAAAGAAAGTCAAGCAAGAGTGAAATGATCTTCAGTGTCCAATGTTTTTTCAGTCTCCCTCTGCCCTTTGGGCTACTCTACTCTACTAAAATCCCCATCAGAGTGGTTTGATGCTGGTCATTTTACTTGCTTTGTCCTCACCTTCAATTTGTTATCTGTCCTGGGCAGGTAAGTTTTCAGACTACCACAGTAACTGTTAATTATATTCTTCAAATGAAGTACATCTGTCACAAAGCCGAGGCAGTGGAATGTTTTTAATATAAAGCAGACTTCAGAATTATTGTTGTTATCTCTTTTCACAAACAATATTCAAAAGGATCTGAGAAAACACTATTTTAATAGATCAAAACACAAACATCTGTTCCACTGAGGGAGTAATTTCTCTTATTAGTACAGATAAACTAGTTTAAATACATGGTGACTCAAGAATGAGAAGTTGTTTTTTTCATTGACTTTGCAGAAATATAATAGATGGAGAGACACAATTAGGGAGTAATATCTTTATAGGGGAAAAGCCAGGAACACTGCAGGATAAGAAATTTCACTCAAAGCACATACCAGTTTCTCAAGCAGGTAAGCTGCCTACAATTAATGGCTTTTCAATCTCTGCCATTTCCCATTCCTCACACTATTCTCACATATGCCCACGTCAACTCTTACCACCCACACACAATTTTTTCAAGAAGTATTTAGTAACTTTGACCAGAACTACTAGAGGTACACAGTCACAAGTCAGAGGTACCATAATAGGAAGCAAGAACCTAAACAGATGTTAAACTAAAATCTGGAACAAAAATCCTCTGATGTCTACCATGTTATCCATTTATACTCTATCACCAGTGTGCCTGTGAGAACTGTGGCACTATTGGAGCCCAGCTTTAAATCCCGCTGTCCCATCTTCCAAAATCACAGCGGACTAAACTGCAAAATATCCGCTACTGCCTCAAGAAGAGAATCCAGCATACAGTGAGCTGCTGCCCTTGAACCTGTCTCTCAACATTTTCACTGCAATTACGGAGTAACTTAATAAGGGTTGCAAACTAACAGAAAAAACAGCTGTACATAAGAAAAGTAAATCTTTTGCACACTAACATATTCACCTCGGTTTCTAATGCTCTAGACAATGACAGTGATGTTTCAAGAAGAGCCGTACTGATATAGTAAGTAAATCAGAAGGCATGTGAGATTCTGTGCTAAGCAGTAAGATCCAGAGAATGTGGTAATTCAGCTGGGCTGGTAGCAGTGAGCTGAATGGCCAGTAATGGATAACATGGAATCATTCAGTAAGAAAAGGAAGGAGAAACAGAGAGCAATTTAGAATTTAGTACTTAGTATTTAGAATCTAGCAATTTAGTATTTAGAATATACAGCATATAGGTAATTTTAGAAATTTTTTAAAATGGGAAATGGGAAGTGAAATACATGTGATGGCATATTCAAAGACAAAGACGATTAGTTTAATAAATTGCTTAAAAGTGAATCATTGCATAATAGGCAGAATAGATCCATGACCAATATGATCAAGGCTCCTCTTTTGGCTTGACTGCTAAGTCACAACATGACCTTTAGCAGGTCACTTTAGGATAGATCCAATAAAGGACTCAGGCACCTTAAGCCTGACTTAGGCAGATTTGCGGTACCTAAGTCTAAAAGTATGACCTCAGCACCCTCCTCAGTTGCACACTGACCCTGGAGAAGCTTGTCACTCCGAAAAGTCAAATATATGTGCTGTGCAGCCCTCCCTGCACAAACACGGCTCAGTCAGCAAGGGAGTCCTGTGTTAACTTTCAGTGTCCTATCAGTGCTCTCTTCTGGGTTGCACATTTAGGCATCCTTTTCGTGGAAATATGGGCACAAAGAACATAGGCTGGGATTTCACCTCAGTATGTGCTGAGAATCTAGCTGTGCTCCTTTTCCCTCCTTCTCCTGGCAGTGTAGGGAAGGGCAGAAGAATGGCTCAGCTTTGCTTGAGTAGTAGCCTGGAAATGGCTGTATGTGAGCATGTTTGTGTCCTCTGCCCTGGACTGAGTCCGTGAGGACAGGAGCCTTGGGCCCCTTGTCACCTCAGGGAATGCAGCCAACCTCACCTATGAGTGGGCTCCAGGCTCTGGATCTGAGGAGAGTGTTTCTTGCAGCCCCATCTTGGTTACCTAAGCTGAGGATACAGCAAGGAGTTCAGAAACATCTCCGTGATGGCCATGCTCAGAACTGCACCATTGTTAACTGTTCCCAGCTCACCAGGTGGACTTCCTTCCCTTCAGAGATGCTCCATGAGGTGTACCAAGTAATGTGGGCATCACACACAGGGACACTTAATGAGGTGAAAAAATATATTGTGTCATTTGGATGACGGAAATAACCAAAAGTATTAAAAGATAGAAAACTTTAGAAAGCAACTTTCTGCGTAACTTGAAAGTTTGCTTTCATTCCAAACCCAGGTAAGAAGCAATATCATTAAAAATATTGGATTGATTAAATGGTCCTATTTGAATAAAAGCAGAATAACCTGTAAAATATTACAAAATGTGAATATTCCATAGGTTCTTTGAAATTGGAATAGCTAGACAGAGAAGTATGCTAAAAATCAATGGAAACAATTTCCTGTTTCAGATTTGCAATCTGTGTATTTTGAAACTATCCCTTTACATTCATAAATGAAGTTCGTCTGTATTTTTTAATAATAAACTAGTTTCCTAAAGACTGATGACATGCACACATAATATTAATATGTAATTGTTCATGTAAATAAACAGAAAATAATGTTGTTTTGTGTCAACTCATGCAGAAATGCCAATTTTGAGAAAAATTCCTGTTATTTCATGGATCCTTTAATTATTTTCATCTTTCCATTTCAGTGATGATTTCCTGAAACTGAAATACAAGTACAGAAACCTATGTCCCAGAAGTGTTAGGACTGTAAATAGGAGCATGAAAATGAGAGGTACAGCAAAATAAATATAAATTATTAGTCGCGACCAAGATGAAAACTGGGGTTCAGACAAACGTCACATTAGAGTTTGAAGAGCAACATTAGTTTGACCACAGTGCACTTAATGTGCATTAAATTAAACATTTTGGAATCTAACCAGCAATAAAAACTGCTGAATGTATATAATACACCTACATTAAAGGTGACCTGTAAAGAAACAGTCATATGTCCTTTCTCTTAGTATTTATGTAATGATCTCAAATAGTGCAATTTCTATTTTTTCCACGTGTTTTTGTATAAGAAATTTGTGCATTCTTTGTGGTAGAATATTTGATGGTGGCCAGAGAACTACATAATTGTGACAAAAACCCAAATAAGCAAAAATTGCATTGTTTTAGCCATGAACTAGGCAATAAAGGACAGCTTATGTGATTGCTGCTAAGGAAGGGAATGGATTTTCATAAGCATAAATTCCTGATTTTGTCAAAATCGACTCTTTTAGTAAAAGACTGAATTTTATAAAATTAGTAAGTTCCAATTAATTTTTGAGAAAGTAGTTGCTTTAGAGCCTTCGTTTTATATTAAATTAATACACAAGAGCAATACACGTGTTACCTGACATTACCTACAAGATACCTGCAAACTTGAGCGAGTTCTCTGGTATGAATGGCATGAAAAAACAACAGCGGCGGAAAACAAAGGGCTTAACACCTAAAAGGTGTTCTCTCAGGCATTTACAAAATAAAATGGAACAATTATACGCTCCTACTTCTCTTTTTGCCGAGTTCTGCTTATCCCTTTACCTATCACCAAGTAATTTCTACTGTTGGCGGGCTTCGCAGGGCTGCGATGTTTGGGCTTGTCGCTGCACAGAGGTCTCTTTATCCGTTCCCTTACACCGGGTCCGGTCCCGCTTGTCCGCGCCGCGCTGCGCCCCAGCGCTGCCCGTCCTGGGCCAGCGGGGCGGAGCGGAGCGGGCGCGGGGCGGAGCGGGGCTCGCCTCCAGCCCGGCTCGGAGCCGNCTCCGCCCCGGAAGGGCGCGGCGGCCGCTCCCTCCTGCCCGGGGCAGGTGAGGGCGGGGCGCAGGGATTACCCACTGCCACTCCCTGTCTGTCCTCAGCGCTCCCAGGAACATTACCTGGCTCCACCCCCGTGCCCCATTGTCCCCGTGCCCATGCCGGGGAGTTTGGAACGAGGTGATCTTGAAGGTCCTTTCCAACNATCGTTCACTGACTCCCCGCATTGTTCCTAGCTCCCTCTCAGGTGTCCCAGTGTCACTTCCTGGCTCGCCCCCGTGCTCCCAGGAACATTACCTGGCTCCACCCCCGTGCCCCATTGTCCCCGTGCCCATGCCGGGGAGTTTGGAACGAGGTGATCTTGAAGGTCATTTCTAACCCGATCCCCTCTATAATTATGAGTACTCCCAGCACCATTCACTGGCTCCCC
>VZRL01000952.1:987529-1108117 GCA_013397895.1 Origma solitaria
GAGCAAAATAGCCTGCCTCTGCTCCTGTAAGTCTTTTAGTCAGATTATAGTTTTTCCAGAATAATGCTGCTTATTCTAGCGGCTTACCATTACACAGGATAATATATTATTTTTATTTGTATAATTGTTGAGGGGCATTTCAGCTGAAGTTCTTCCTGAGTGAAGCAAAATGACACTGGAATACTGTTATCTTCTCTGCTGTAATTGCCATGGCAACAGCTGCAGGTAGACAAGGCAAACCAGGGATTCTTTTTCTATATCATATGTACACAAGCTGTTTTTATTCCCTCTCAGTAATGACTCTTAGAAGCCTATGGCACAAACAGACTCTTGAGTCATCATGAAAAGTGCTTTGTTTGGGGTTTTTTTTTTCCAATTTAACTTTGATTTTAATTTTGAAAGTATTGAGTATTTGTTATACTGTATTTTAAAAATGCACTCTTTTTACGAAGAAACTAGCAGCCTAGCTTGGATTGCTCGAGGAGACTGATGAGATGAACCAGTGGCTTGGGAGTTTGTTTTATAAGGTCACAGACCACAGGCTTATAACTCACCTAGATATCTTTGTACATCTGGGTGTTAATTTCTCTGTGCATTCATCTTTTCTTGGGACAGTGATGAGAGTGCTGTCCACCTTTTCCATAGAGAGAAATTGTAAGGGTACTTCAATACTTCCAGGTAACCAAATTACTGTGCCACAGGAAGAAAACTGGGTGTGAACATGAGCCTATAATGACTGTGTGTTGTGGTTGTTTTTTTTCTTGTTACTTAAGTGTTCTGCATTGCTTCTCCTGATACCTCCTATTTCTCTCTTCATTCCTCCATCTGCACACACTCATATGCATTCATGTGCAGGTGGGTGCACATGTACTTCCTTAAATTGCATGCTATTCCTTTAGCAATGTCAAGAATTACGCCACCATTTACCAGGGATCCAGATGTATATTGGTATTAGAATAAAAAGGGTCTTCATATGAGCTCTTTTCTGGTTACTGAGTTATACTGTGAAAGTGTGTTCTGGTATGCTACTTATTTACATCATCGTGGTCATTACTACAGGCATAGAGGCTTAAGAATTTGGGGGTTTCATAGACATTCTTCCATTTATTTTGCTCTTCCCTGTAGACTAATTTCCCTTTTTGAAATAGGAGAATGTGTTTCCTTCATTAATCATTAAACTCATTTAGATAGGGGGCAGGGTGAGGGGGGAATAGTGTTTCTTTTTCCTGGTGACACTCACTAATCTCCTAGCTTCAGTCAAAAGAGGATTTCATCTAACCTATTTTGAATAGAGGATTAAGGACAATTAGGCTCTTCCTCTACTTCACCATTAAGATGGGATGTTGTGAAATCCTCTGAAAAGAACATCTGCTGATGTGCCATTAAAGTTTTACAAAATTAATGTTAATAATCAAAATAGTTGTATGCAGAAAAAAACCTTTTGCGTATGAAGTACATGTCTGGAGATAATTGCATGGATGCACTGTGGAGAGTGAGGGAATACTGAATGGTTTGCCCAATAGGTTTTTGTCTCTAATGCTTCTAATTTACACTGTGGAGTAGATATGCCAATGAACCAAAATAGATTTCTTGTTATCTGAATTGCATTAGCAATGCTTAGCATTTGACATAGTTCTTCACTTCTTTTCAGAGTCCTCTTAATGAGCTGTTTGCACAAATTATTGTAAACAAAAGTACAAACACTATCCATTATCCATGCTTGTATATCTATTTTATGCTACTTTTGTTCATTATAAGTGGTGTCTCTTGAGATGAATCCGAATCAGCAGTGGCATTTGATGGCTAACATGAAACTGCTGTACTTTTCAAGAGATCATTAGAAAATAAAGCTGAAAAATGCTACTGTTATTGGAACATACATGATGTGCATAAGGCAGTAAAATGATTATTGTGAAGGAAAAATGACTGTGTGTATTTTGGAGACGTTTGGCTTCTGAATCCATCGTGTAAATGATAGAACTGATTGCATTCCATGAAGCATGGATAGTAGGCTGTGAAGCCACAGAGAAGGTAGTTGAGTGACACTTGCCTCTGAAAAATTGCTCTTGCAGTCTTAATTTCATTACTAGCAGTTGTAGGTAGGTTACTGAAATGCATAGCTTCTTCAGGTTTATTTCCTATAGAACATGGGAGAGTCAAATCTAATCCTATTTTTGGGATGGTAATATGTCTGAAGAAGGGTTGTCCAGAAAAAGCTGAAGCCTATTTACTTCATCTTATTCTTGAGGTGACTTGGAGCTGAATAAACAGTAATTTCCTGGACTGGCATTATCCATGGTTCCTGAATGAGTGGAGTGTTTGGCACTGGGATCCCAAAGCTCCCTTTAAAGGAGAGTTGTGTTCTGTTGAAATGTATCTAGTGGCTGGGGTTTGAGGCTATAGTAACAGAGGGCATGCCAGAAACTGGGTGAGTTTTGGGAATGTGGAGGAAATGCTGGAGATTTTGACATCTACTTATTCAGTAATTATTTTATTGGAGGGAGAAAACAAAGTTTAACTGTGTGAAAGTTCTTAAAAACCATGCTGCCATATAATCTTACTATAAAAATGTGCCTGAGTAGAAACTTTTATGCTGATATTAGCAGAAGTATAATGTAACTAAGTTCTGGCTAGACATTTTGCTTTGGTTGAAAAGACTCCTTACACTCTAAGCAGATTTTGATAGATTAATGTTAGTCCTTTAGTTTAATACTCAACATTTTTTCTGTAAGCATAGAATACACTGACATGCTGTTGTTATTTATTGGTGTTGTTTGTGTGTGTGTTACAGAACAGCTGTAACTCCTTTTATTAAATTGTGTAGTTACTTTTTGTTTGATTTTTTTCAGTGGAATTACATTAACAGTAAGCATGATATTAAGAATTACTTTAATCTTTCATATTCTAGTCTCCTCACCAAAGTATGAACTCTGAAAACTTAACTCTGATAAGAACTTTCTGCTCACCTAGGCCAAGGAAAAATAATTTTTAAAAAATCAAAAATTTCTCAGCTTCAAGTATTAAAAACATTATGAAGTTAATTTAATGTGTAAAATCCAGTATATAGATTTTTAAAATATCTTATACAGTTTCTTTTTAAAGATTATTTAGTATGTTTTTCCTTTTTTACTAGAAATTTTTAACAGATTTTCAGTTCCTGACTACATTAAACAAGCAGTTTTCAGGGTTCTAAACAAATCCCCTTCATTTTTGCCTTTAAGCTCTGCCTATGTTGTTGGTACAGCAGATACATAGCTAGTTGAATATACGGCTGGTTGTTAATATCATAGTTGGGAGGATGGGAGCAGGTGGGTTAAAGCTAAGCTATGAATTTTGTTTAATTGTTATTATTACAATTATTATGTACAACTACACAATTCTTCCACCTTCTAAGTAAAAAAAAAATCAACCCACCAAACTAACCGTTTGTAATGGTTATTGTAACTTCACCTGCAAATGCTGTGGTGCTTTAATCTCCTGAACAGTGTTAACTGACTGCTTGCTATTTCCAGTTGTCAAGTGACCAGATGGCCTAATTTGGTAGGAGGTGCCTGTGTACTGGCACTAAGAGGGAAAAAATGAAAACTGGAAGAAAGCTCTTTCCTTAGCCCAGAGCTGCATGATTGCTTTAAGCTGATTCATGAATATGAATATATTGACTTCTTGGTGCTGTAAGCTTTTCTCTGACATAAGGAGGTTATGTTTCCATGCTCGTTGGCTGTAATGACACAGAAGCAATGGGAAAGCTTCACATGCTTTTGTGAAGCAGTGCACAGTGAACACAGGCAGGTACAAAGAGGTGTTTATAAAGGGCAATCTGGATTGTGGTGTTGCATCTCCTGCCTCTTTCAGCCGAGGAGGTCTCAAATTTGAAAGGTTTATTTTTTTTTTCTTAAAGGGAAGATTCTTGAGCCTCTGACTTACTTGCAAAGAAGTGGTTACCTTGAGCATTTTTACTCTGTTAGTGATATTTTCTGTAACTCATTTAAAGAGCTTTTATGGCAGCGTATATATGTTTTTTGAAAAATGACTTTAGGCTAGATTTCTGCTGGGCATGTAGAATTAAAGTATCAGTATTCTTTTGCTATTTTCTTGCAAGCGCTAAGGTATTTTAAGCTGAAAATAATAATGCTTTTATGCAGGCGTTTGCTTTATTAAATGTTGAAAGTGGTGACAGAAGCCAAACAAAGTTTGCTTTACTTGTGGCAATAGTTGAGTCACTGAGACAACTGCAAATACTTGAAGGCCTGTAAGGCAGTAAGACAGTGGCATTGGCTTTTTTTGCTTTCTCCCTCTGCTTGCAGTCAGACCACTTAATTCTGCTTATAATGACTACTTCTTGCTGCTGAATAGCAGCTGCTTAGTTATGTGGCTTTTAGCTGATCTTTGTGTTATGATAGAGGGAAAAAGTGCTACTGCACTGTCAAATTCATAGTTATGTCTCGGAGATGCAGAGTGGAAAAGGAGAAACGTGGTCATTGCAGCCCCATGGACTGGAACACAGGGTGCTTCCTGCCTGGCGCTGGGCAGTTCGGTCAGTGCAGGAGTGAAAAAGCACATCTGTGGTGCTGCTGCTGGCTGCAGGCAGCTGCATCTTGTCACTTCTTCCTTACACTGATTCAAGGTGTGGTCTGGACTTCCTTCAGTTTCCCATAGTATGTAGAAAGGACCAAAGCAGAAGTGTTAAGCGGGCTGAGACTGTGTCATGTAGCTCCTGTAATCTTGGAAGAGCTGTCAGAGGGGCCTCTGGCTGCGCAGACAGATTTGTGCTTCCTTTTCTATTTGGGATGTGCTGTTGATTTGTTCATAGAGACACGTGTTTCACTTTGCTGAGTGACAAACCACTGGGCAGTGACTCCATGTGGGTGCAGTCCTAGAGAGGCAGCTCTGTTCTCGGGGCTGGAAGCTGAAATGGGTGAAGCAGCAGCAAGTTTCGCTGTGAGGGAAAGAGTGCTGCCAAGTGCCAGAGTTCTAGGTAGCGCTTCTAACTGGAACGAAGTGACATCCCAGAGTGCTGACTGATGAGTCAGGGGCTGATTTGGCAAGATGCTGACATCCATGGAACACTGCCTTGCTTTGTGAGTAGCATCTGGCATCAGAAAAGAAGTAATTGGGAGAGGGGTGGGAGTTAACAGTTCGTGTAAATGTCAAGAAGCTTGATGATTTATGGAACGAGGAGAAGTATGTGGGGGACTACATACTGGAGAGAATGTTACTTAAACCAACCAGGAAATAACTCCACCTTTTTCTCCCCAAACTAACCCTCTGATGTGCGTGCTCTTGTGGCACTTGTGTCATACAGCTTGACCTTAATTTTAAGTGCAGTCAAAATGTAATGATGGGGGGGAGGGGGCAGTGGAACAGCCCTTATATGCCTAATGTTTCCTCCTGTGTTTATGAGAACATGGTTTATAGAAATAATGATGCCGGTGCAGGAATACTTCAAGATTGTGAAAGTCTATAGCACAGGCAGCTGTGGGAGACTGATGTCTTTGGTTTAGTGTGAAGACCAGTTTCAAATGCTTAAAAATCAAGGTTTTCTTTGCATGAAGACAAGGTGTACATGATCTGTTTCTCTAACGATGTTTGGAATTAATTAATTCTGAAAATAGTGACTTAAACTCAGCATTTCTAAAACAAATAACAAAAAATATTTGTAAATATCAGACTAGTCTTGAAAAGCTTCATACTTTTTACCTCTCTTTCTGTAAAAAGTGACCAGATGATCTGGAGACATCCCTTCTAACCTGCACTGCTCTAATTCTAAAATAAGAACTAGTGACTTCTGCTTAATGTTAATGTAAAGGATAAATACTCTTTCCTCTTTTGCAGCTGTTGTGGTTTTTGTCTCTGAGCCTGTGGTAGTAATAAGACATCCTAGTTTAAAACAGGCTCTGTGATAAAGCTGCATAACACTTTTAAGTGATAACCCAGAGACTCCACAGCACTAATTAGGCTGCATGGTGCGTTTTTTCATTCGTATTTTAAGATTGCCACAACAGAGGTTCACAACAACCTCCCTGTGTTCATCTGCTCAGTAAAAACTGCTGTAGGTGGAACTGAGGCTTTAATAGCTCTGAACCTGACCAGGTTTGAGTATTTCTCCGGGTTCCTGTTCTTCCAGTTGAAGAAAAATTATTGCAGTCAGCCTATACATGATCCTTATCATAATTCCTTACTCTTAACTCGTGTGCCTATTCCAAAACCTTTTTCTATCAAAAAATGGATTTTTCTCAAAGTAGTGAGTAATTTGTTAAGCTGTCTGATTCATATTGTTTAATTCAGGTGTCCATAATATCTAAGGAAGTCCTAGGCTGAAAGAGGATGGCAGTGAGTAGCTAGGTGGGGATAGAGCTGTGGGTGGGAAACTCTTGGGAGCTACATGCCTATAACTTAATTTGGAAGCTGCTGTTGTGTGTGACCTGAGAGGCTGGAAAAGAAAAGCTACTAGACTTTAATTAGTAACAAATAGTGTGAAAATGCTTGTGCCCTTGAGACTTAAGCTGGCCTGTCTCAGCTTTCACGACAGGATCGTCGCCATGGAGCGCTGATGGGTGCATGTGCTCTGAGGAGTTATTCTGCAGCTCCATGTAGGTGCTGAAACTACATCTGTTTATTTTGGGAGTGTGGCAATGGTAAAAAGAAGATAGAAAATACCATCAGCTCTAGATATTATAAACAGTTGCTTATTCAATGCTATTAATATAGAAAAAATACTGGTTTATGGTAATGGGCATGTAATAGTAAGCGGTTCTTGAAAGACTTCTTACTGGGTTAAGAGCTGACAAGTTTTGGAAAAGATCTCAGGCCTTAAGGTGAGGAAAAGGTAGTGAAGAGTGTTTGACTGTTAGGAAGGAAAATATGAAAGTAAAACCTCCTTGATCTCAGTTTACTTGACTTAAGTTTTCTTAAAATAATTTGGGGCATATTAATGCAATGGGTTTCTATGTCTGTTTTAAAATATCAAGAGAGAAAAATGGTGAAATAATATTCCATAGAACAGAGGGAGTCCTTGGCTGAAAGAGACGTTTGAGTACTTGATATCATGTGCTTGAAGTCACGTGCTGTAGTGTGTCCTTCTGTGGTTTCTGAGCTGGTGGCTGAGGGAGAGCAAGCTATAAATACTTCTCTGTTCTCCACTTATGTGGTCAGTTGAAGCTTGATTGAACTTTTATTTAGAACTTGACCACTAAATTGGCAAATTAAGCCAGTTTTCCTGCTTCTGATTTGAGTTTACTCTTAAAAAAAAAAAGGCAAAGTGAATCTACCTGCTCCTGCATAAGTGTTTTAAATTGGGATGTACTCTTAAGAGGCATGTTCTAAAAGAGGATCTGGAAGATTTGATAGAGTATTCCAGGAGGAAGATTTTTCTTCCTCTCTTTGAAGTAGACCTCTGAGGAATTAATGATACTCCTTTTGTACTGGACTCAGCTTTTCCATCCATTTACATAAAACAATCTTTGCTAAGAATGTTTATTTTTATTAGCAAATATGTTACAACGTCTGGTCTTATTTTGCACTGTTCATGGAAGTTTCCATTAGCCTTTAAAATCCTGGAGACATTTCTGAAAAGGCTTAATTCTGAGCCTGAGCTCAAAATAGATATCAGAAAGTATAAAACCCCTGCTCTGGAGGGTGTCTGACAGCCTCACATGGCTTGCTAAAGCTCTGTTTGTCCAGCTTTTGTTTCCTCTGCAGGTGGTTCAGAATGCTCTGTTTCTCCATGCACTATGTCAGAATAATAAACTGATCTTTAAGTCTGGATGCATCCTATTCCAGTGCCTCAGTTTCCCTTTAGTGCTCCCTCAGGTAATCTTACTATGGTTCCTGTTCCTTCTGTAAAGACTTTATAAAAGATCTTTTTATGCTCAGGTCTCCTGGTTTATTGTTCCACGTTTATCCTCCTTGAGCCCAGATTGTGCCAGGAGGGTCTCTCTACAGTACTTTGTCCTGGCTTGTCTGTCTTCTTGTATGCGTCCCTATGGAGAAATTACAGGAAACAACTTACAGTGACCTCCAAATGAGTTTCCCTGGCCTAACAGAGACATTGCCTGCCTCCTTCCCACCGTCTGCTCTGGGTCATCTGATCCCCAGCTGACCAGATCAGCTGTTGCTCTGTGGGAGCCTTCTGCAGGAAGGAAAATTTGACCCTGGCTTCCTTTGAAGATCCCACTGCCTTGGGTGTTTGGAAAGCTACAGCCAACAAAGCCTGCTTTTGTTATCTCCCTCAAACTGAGCTGAAGTGTATGACTGAAAGGATTATGCCACAGTAGGTTACTAAATATATTTTTGCATGACACTCTTACACTAAAAAGAAAAACACAATGATAGCTATCTCCAGTAATGACAGGAGTACCTTCTTTTAGTGGACATCAGTGCCAGAACTTTATTTTAGTACCTTCAAAGTCATTAGTACAGAAAACAGTGCTGCAGCTGTCTTGGCAGGCTGTGCTAGGAAGAAGTGCAGTTCCTAATTTAGTGTGTATCTGATTGATGCATTTGAAAGTGGCAATTCAGCCTGGCAGCAAAAGAGGATTCAAAGCTGGTGCTGAGCACAGTAGTGTTTAGCTTATGGTAGCTCAGGGCTACTTCATTGTGTACAAAGGGGAAATGTTAGTGTGTTCCCCCCGTGCCCTCAGGGAAATGGACTGCAGCATGCTCAGCGATGCAGCCTGGCTGCTTGTTGCTAGAAGGGAGTTGGAAAATAAAGGTATATTTTGAAATATATGTCTTGCTGTCTTGAGGCTTTGGAACTTTGACTGGCCTGCTAGCTGCGAAGCAAGTTTTCTGCCTGGGAGAACCACCTGGAAACATTCCCAGCCAGCATTATTTTGGTCTGTCCAGGTCTGGCTTAGATTTTGGTTTATTTAAATAATGATCTGACGTTTAGGCTGGGAAGCTTTTGTGAGGGCAGTGGTTGCTCTTGGGTCACTTCATATAAAACTTAAAATCTGGAAGCTTGTTCTTACAGGCATATGGTTTGCAGGAGCTGTGATACTTAATGCTGTCCTGTAGCAGTTTTATAGGGATAGCAAGAGCCTGAGGGAAGCATGGTCCTTCAGCCTCTTACTGTGGTTGCATTGCAGTGTGTGCTGAGGCCTGCCAAGCCCCAGGAATTGTGGTTATTGCTGCAGTGCAAGCTGTGTCTCCTTGATTGGGATAAATCTGAAAGCTGCAGTGGGATTGCTGAGTCTAATCATTGTTCTGTGTGCCTGTTGCCTTGAGATATGGCTGTAGGACTATAACCAGGACAACTGTGTAAAAAGCTTGGTGAAAAAATAGATTTAATATAAACTGAAACTTTCCTTTGGTCACAGGGGATGGGCTATTGAAGAAAGTGTGTTAAGTCTCCTGCATTCTTCTTTTCCTGGATTTTTGTTGTAGATGTTACATGCCTAGTTAGGTTCCTTAGGTTTGCAATTCTGAAGGTAGAAATGTTGCTGGCAGAGCGGAATAGATACACTTTTATTGCATCCATGGAGTTGGTAAACACTTGTGACCTTTCTGTGTTTGTAACATACATTGATTGAACGCTTGGAAAAACATTGTCTCTCTTTTTCCTTCTCTAAAAATGTTCTCTTAATTTTTTTTTTCAGGTAGTGACAAATGTCCTTTTTATGGAAAAATCATTGATGCATGTTGACCTTAAAGCAAAGGGTTAAGCTGTCTCATGTGGCTGCGTTTTGTCCTGGAAAGAATCAGCAGTGAAAGTCAGGCTGTCAGCTTTGTTTGCATTTCCCAGCTATTGTGCACTTGCCAGCATCTTTTAAATGTTTTAAATGTAGCTTTTGTATTTTTCTAATGCATAACATTTGTATGCGGTGGTTTTTGTGAGGATGCCAGAACAGCCATATAGTAAATATTTAATAAGAATAGTAAAGATTTCTAGTTCTCAGCAGGCTAGGTTCTGATCTAAAGGAAGTGAAATTGCCATTTTGAATTATTTATGAAATGCTGCACATAAGGAGATATGGTTTGTTTGCTTTATTATACGTAGATGGCCAGAGTAAAGGTCTCAGTTTAGTTAAGACATAAATGATGTGGGTGGGTTCTAAGCATGATAAAACTAAGTAATCCTACTTTTATGGCTGCAAGGGATATATTTTCATCCAAAATGGTAGACGTAGTACAGGTTGGATGATGGAAATTCTCCTGTTGCTCCATACTCCAGCTGACTCAGTTTTTGGAGACATCCCTTTGTAATCTTTTATTTGAAAAGCATGAACTATTTGCTTGAAAGTCTTAGTAATGGAACTGTCACTTGTTCTAAAAAATTCTTTTTTAAGAGGGTAGACACGTCTGTCAACCTCATCAGAACATGAACTTTCCTTGTGCTTTACTAGTTTTGGTATATCTATAACTTCAGTGTAAGGGGAAGAAGGTGAAGCAAGTGTGGCTAATGTTTTGAGCATCCAATGAAACATGTAAAAAGTATTCTTTCCTCTTTGGTCAAATGCAAAAGGGACTATGGAAGGAGTGAACGGAAGTAGTGAGGTGTGGAAGGTAAAGGAGGCCAAAGTTGTTACAGAAGAGAAAAAAAGAAACCAGTGTGGATGGATGTTGAGTCATTTGAGACACCCTGCATCTGTCCCTTCTCCCCTCCCTCACTATTACTGTTTGATTTCTATTGTGTGGAATGAAGAGTGTTAAAATAGAGGAGAAATGTGGAGATTTCAGAAGAAAGTAGGGGCTACTGGATTTTCACAGTAAGAGCCAAGTATCTGAGGAGTTAGCTCTGCTGAGAGTTGGCCTTCAACATTACCATTTTCACAGGTGTCTGGTATTTTGTGGGTGTTGGATTGTTGGGTTGTTTGTTTGTTTGTTTGTTTTCCCTAGGGACCACAGCTCTTTTCAGGAATAATAAGTATTTATTTCAAAACTGAGGCTGTGCTGATGCTGGGCGACAAGTTCTGAGATGGCCTTTGCACAGCTCGCTGTAGTCCTTGAAATGTATCACTGGCCTGGTGAGAAGCTCTTGTAGTTTTTGAAGCATTTGAAAAGAAAGAATGAGAAAGATTGCCATGCAAACAAGTAAGGGGAGCTGTATGTGAGAGGAATAATACTTCTTTTAAGTAATAAGCTCAATCATGCTTTTTATCATGCCTCAACTTTGCAGTTTACTTTTGATGTTGGAATTTACTTTTACTACCTAGTATATCTTTTTTTTGCTTATTATGCTCCAAACAAGAAAATATGTTGTCTTTTATAAACTTGAGTGTATCTGGAGTGAAAACACATTGTTATGTACACATTGTTATGTTTAAAAGCACATTAATATGTTTAGCAACTTTTAATATAAATTACCAAATTCACTTCTTTGCAAATGAGGAAAGACAGATTCAAAGTAGTACCCATAAAAGTTAAGCTCCATAAGAAACCAACTTTCTGCTTTTATATTGCATCTCAGTGGGTTTGCAGTTCTCTCTTCCTCTGTTTTACTTTAAAATAAACCCATTCTGAAGTCCTTAGTGTGTGCTTATATCTGGCTGTCTGTTTTCCACTTCTTTAGAAGGTGAGCTTTCAAAACAGTAGTTCAAGGCACAAACATTATATTGCTCTTCAAATAATGCTACCTCTGAAAATGCTGGTAACTACTCTGTTATCTTTTTAGTTTGGGCAACATAGAGTAAATCCTTGCTATTGAGATTTATTTTTTTTTTAAGTTTTAAGAGTATAAGGTGGTCTTAATGAATAGATATGAATATTATCAAATGCGTTATTGCAACATTAAAATGGTTGTAATGATGGGAGGTTTTTAAGTCACTGGGTTTGACTTCAATCTCCTGCGGTTTGCTTTAGAATGTGATGGTGTGTATATAGGCAGGGGACACCTGACATGCAAGAAATATGATGGGATTGAACTCACCTTCACAGTGATAATCCCTCAATATAAGAGGCATGAAAGGAACTTTTGCTAGTGGTATGAAATGTTTCTGCTAACTCTTGATGTCTTCATGAGGATTGAAATAGAGCCTGTGAGTTAACTTTCTACAGTTGTTGTGCATGATGTGTCTTTAATGAAAGATATGATGGGAGATGTGGGCATGTTAATATTACCGGACCTGGAAAGAGTTACTGGACTTTTTGTGTTCTGAAATATTCTATGGAATAGATGTGACAATTTATTTTAAGCTGTTTCCCTTTGAGGCAATAAAGATGTAATTGTATACTGTGACTTTATGTATCTGTATACAAACATAGATATATTAAACTCTTATTGTGGAAACAATTTGCACGTTGTAGATACCAAAGATGTTCAGAGGAGAAAATGAAATGTGACCAAGGGAACTGTCACTGTTTAAAGACTCTGTAGTCCTCTTCTGAGTAGCCCTTTCCATTTCCCTTATTTGAATGCATCAGTTCTGCTTCTGAAATAATTAATCCATTTCCCAAATGTCAAAATGTATTTGGTTTTGTTTTGCATGCATTTTTTAATGTTGCCTCCCATGTCTACAGCAGAAAAAGCAAATGGTTTGAACAAAACAAGCAGCCAATTTCTGACTCATGTCTGGTTGAATCCACATTTGGGTTTTTCTGCTTCTGTGTCTGAGCTTCTGAGGAACCTGTTTCTTTCCTGGGTTTCATGCTCAAGAGTCTTTTATAAGCAAATGTTTGGGGTTCTCTGCTGTCCTTTCTTGTCTGAGTTTTGAGACCTCTTCCTGGCATTTAGCATACTCTGTTAGTTTGCTCCTTTTGTAGGCAGGCTCATAATTTCCTCCAGTTTGGAGGAAAAACCCATCTCTTATGTAGGAGCCTCTCTGTTCATGCTGCCTCAAAGCCTATTTTTCACCTGGTAAACTAACAGCAGAATTGATCTGACTTCATGTCTTAAGTGGGTTGTTTTTGTTAAGTTTTAACTTTGTGTGTACTTGTGGTTCTTCAAAGTGCCAAAATGGGTTTGCTTGTAGAGGGTGAAGTGTTGAAACACTCATGACATTGAGCCAAACATAAATTCCTCCAGTTTTACTCTGCTTATATTCAGAATAACTGCAGAATATGGTTTTCTCAGTGCAGTCTTTGGGGGTGTTTATTGGGTTTTTGTTTGTTTGTTGGCTTATTTGTGGTTTTTCTTAGTGTAGGTTTTTTTGGGTTTTCTTTTTTTTTTTGTAAGGTGATGGTAAAAAAAGAAAACTGAAATAAAGTGTTGTTCTTGCTAGGTTTCCCCTCTTCTTATTTCAAGGAGTTAAAGTTACTAGCTTAGATAGCTCTCTGATTTAAAAAGCATTGTAGAGAAAAGGTAATGAAGTAAATTGTTCCAAAAGGTTTAGGGATCAGCAAGCTCTGCTTTTAAGCTATAAAGACTATTGTCCATTTAGCAAATGCTTTTTTTGTAGGTCTTAGTACTACTCTTGAATATTTTTGTTTGACTAGTTGCAGGTGCATGCAGACCTGTGTTGTCCTTGAGCTCTCTACATGCTTTCTGTGTTCTAACGTGGCTGTAGGTCATGCATTTGCCAGTTCTGATTTAATAAAAACACTTCTCATGGAAAAGTAGTAGGTAAGTGAAGACTTGCACTTTGGTATAGAAGGGAAGCAGGGAGGAAACAACAACTTAAAAGATAATGCAGAACAGTTGTTTATCAGAAGATGTAATGTTAGGGACTTGGACTTTTATTTCATACTTCAGCTATTTAAAATGTCTGAAGAATTAAATACTTCGCAGTGTTAATCAGCTCAAGTGTAAATTTTAAAATTAAACCCAAGAGTATGTTAGGACCCTTGCTGAGAGGTGCCATTCCCTGCAAGATTAGAACTCTTTCTGAAACCTAGGAATCTGGAGAGTATTAGGGTGTCAAGAAGTGTGAGGAACTATGAGAAGTAAGGATTGTTTTTCTAGCTCTTTCTGCAGAAGCCCCTGAAGGCTTCTGTTGCAGCACAGTTAGTTTGAAGGATGCCTCCCTGATGTAAAGTGTGTTTTGTTCTCTTGATTAGCAATATTGCTATTTACCGCAGTGCTAACATTAGACTCCTCTACTACTACAGCGATATATGATAAAAGCCCAATCAGTAGAAGCAACTGCTCAGATAGTAATGACTCCTTCCTACAGTGCCATATTTATAACATTGATGACCTGGGGTAATGTGACTCTTGGACTGATATTGGTGCAGTAGAGATGGATATAAATGAGGAAGTAAGAAAGTGTTGCCTGCATAAAGAAAATACTTTCTGAAATCGATACAAGGCTTCCACCTCTTTGTATTTTCTGAATCTGGTAGCATTGTATTACTACCATGTCATTTAGTAAAAGTTAAAGTCGCTCAAATATGGTTAAGGAAATAATTTGAGTTTAGAATGGAACTTTGTTAACTTTTCTTGGCAGTTACTGCCTTTATTGCACTCTTAAAAAAACCATTGTGTTTTAATCTTAGAGGGTAAATCCCTCACAATGTATTGTGATGGTACATGTAGATGTTGCCCTACTTCTGTGTATTAAAAAGGAAAAGAAAATTCCTTTTTTGCTGTAGAGATTTCAGGATATGCCTCTGATGTAATGTCTGCTTCTTGTGTGTGCATGTTCAAAGCTTTTATAATGTAATGCATCCTGTATGCTGCTGTTATGCGTTGTGGAAAGTAACTTCACGCCCTCCATTACTGGCACAGCTTTCTAATGTTTTATGGAATGGCCTTCCTTCCCTTTCTGTGTTCTCCAGCAGCAATACTGTCTGTGCAGCATCCTTCCTTTTAACTAGTGTTATGCACTACCTGAGTGTGCTTCAAGGGAAAAGTGTTGCTCTCATTTCTCCAGTCATCAGGCCTGTTACTGAGAAACTGGGGCTTGACAAGTGTCTCCCAGTGGCAAGTAAACATTTATTCATTGAAATTTTTGGATTTGTATCTGAATTGTTCTTAAATTTTGCTTTATTTTTTTAATCTAAGACAAATCTAAGACACCAAAAATTAAGGAAGGACACTCAGTGAGGTCTAGCATGCAGGTTATACTTGTCAAGAACAAGTTTATACTAGTTTAAGACTTGAGAGTAAATGGCAAAAGCAAAGATTGAACTGTTACATCTGGGCATCTTAGAACTGAAAATGGCATGCAACTAATAGCTTTACTTTCCCAAGAGACCTTGAAGAATAGAGTGACAAAAAGAATAAAATTTTTAGATATTTAGCCAGCAGTTGTAATTTTGTTACAAAACAAAATTTATTTTGGCGTTCTGACTGTGTCCAAGTTTGTAGACTAAATTGTGAGAAGGTAGCTATTTAGCTATCCATGCTTGGTTCTTAGGAGGATAAGCCATTGTATATACAGTTGGTAACATGAATTAAAGTTTTGTAGAAATAGACTCATGTGGTGCCCCACCCTGGTCCAATATGTAAATCATTTAATGCATTCAAGATTTCTTCTAATTTTGACCTTGGGAGATTAGCTAAGTCAGTACTGGGCATGCTTGAAGACTTAACAAGGAAGTAAATGCTAGTGAATTGTTGTCTCTGTTTCCAGGTCTGATTGTGGTGGAGAAGTTTATTTCATGGGCAATGTGAACAGATTGTCCTAGACAGGATGAATAATTTAGCCAGGGTCCCTCAAACCTAGTGGTGACAGTGAAAACTAGAATTTGCCTATTGAATGCTCTCAATAAGACTGGACTTTCTGATCAAACTGATAACATAAAATGAAGATTTTAATCTTTCAGCACCATCTGTTGTGCAGGGCAGCAGCAGGTGGTTTGTCTGTGGACAGGACTGGCAGAAGTGCTGGGGGTGCTGCAGGGTGGATGGAGCTCCGGCGGCAGTGAAGGCACTGTGGAGTTACTTGCGTGCTATCTCTTTCTCCCTACCTGATTTCCATTCAACCATTATCCAGGTGTTAGTGCTGAGAAGCCTGTTCTTAGAAGACAAGTTAAGAAAAGACATATCTTTGCCTAATGTTTTAAAATGACTTATGGTGTGTTCAGGCTGAGATTTCAGATCAGCTGCAAGTATCTCAATTTCTCATGTTTACCGCTGTCACTTTCTTTTGAAGACTCAGACAAGTAACACAGCTCAAGCTTAGGATGTCTAGCTTTGACTCCCAAGGTTTAACAAAGATAATGTGATACTCTAATTGCTTATTTTACTTGCAGCAATGTATCAAAATTACTATACCATTCTAATCTCACACATGATTTCTCTGTCTACTTAAACTGTACTCAGATACCTGCATGTAATAACTCTTGTGCTTGGTGATATGGTAATGCACAGCTCAACTGTAGCTTCATCTGGGAAAAAACTGGAAAAAGCAGAGAATGCTTGTATGGAAAATAACTTAAATTTTCCCTTCGCCAAAATCAAGTAATTAATTTTAACTAAACACATGGAAGAAAATCCAAGCTAGTATTTTTTAGCTGTTTTTATTTGGGGGAGTGGCATATCTTTGGGCTTATGGATTTCCTTAAGAAACCTCTGTGCTAGGTGAGTACCTAAGAGTCATCTAATTTGTTGTTTTGATTGTAGTTGCCTACAATAAAGGAGTCTGTGGTGGATGGGGAAGCAGCCCTCTGATTCTTCTTGCGGTTTCTGTGGAGAGTTGGTGAGCAGTCTCTGGCTTTACTCACCTTTTAAGCAGTGCTACTCAGACTTCACCTTTCTTTTCTTATGACTGTTCATGATTTCACTGGCTCAAATGCAGGTTTTACGTGTTGGGGCACGCTGAAGTGTGTATCTCACCAGCTGTGCTTACAAAGGTGTTTTATCCATAGAAAAAGGGAGGAAAGACATTGCTTTGAGCAAAGCAGAAACTGGCAGGGTTGAAAAGTGTCAGAATAGCAATGAAACTCCTCTAATTTTGAGGTTGAGGGTTCTGTTTGAGTGCTTTCTATACCTTTAAATATTCAAGTATTTCTTCTAGTCACAAGGGAGGGTTGAAATAGAACAAAAATGAAAAACTATGGTTAAAAAATTTAGTTCTGTTTAACAGCACACTTATTAGAGGTAGTTTGCTGCTCATAGTTTTCAAAACAATGAAACCAGGAAGCCTTCAAACTGTAGGAAAAAATATATTGTACTTAAAAAACTAGACAAAAAGACTGTACTTCTCTGTCCTTCTAGAAGTAGTGACTATATAATCTGACAAAAAATGAACATACTGTAATCTAATATGTCATTTTTGGTGTAATAAGAAAACTATTCCATGCTCTACTTCCTTTCATGCGATTAATAAGAGGCTGCCACATTATATTATTTCGTTGCTGAGCTGTGACTTAAATTTTTCACCCTTCAAGCAGGCCAAATTCAGTGATCTGATGCCCACTACATTTATTTCATATACAAAGTCAGATGAAGTGACAGAATAGCTGCAGGTTATGAAACTTTGACATTTCAAGAGGATACAACAAAAGGCATCAGACTTTGACAGCTAGTGAGCTACATCAGAAATGCCTAACAGAATGTAAAGGTTGCCCTGTAGTTTAATTTGATGTGTTAATAAATGGAATGCCAGTAATTTGCTGTCCTAACATTTTTAATGGAAGCATACATCTAAATATGTAGAAAACATATCCCACCCAGAAAGCATCTGAGCTGAAATCAGTTTGAAACCGTGAGGATTGCCAGCTGCCATATCCTTGCTGAACTTTGGGCATTTGTAAACACCTGCTGTCAGTGTAGGTAGCTTTGTCTGCTGTTTTGTTTCAACCAGGTCTGGTTTTCTCAGGGCTGTTATGGTAAACATGAGATTATAGAATGAATCATTTAGGCTGGAAAAGATAATGCATTCCAGTCATTAACCTTACACTGCCAAATCCACTCCTGAACTGTAGTGCAGTGGGGTTGTATTAATGCCATGCTGTTTACAATATTAAGACTCCAAGAAGTTCATACAGACCAGCGTGCAGACAGGTGTCTCAGCTTGCCAGTGAGAAGGGTTAAGCAATGATGATAGAAAAGGGGAGTTGAAAGAAGGCGATACTGAGCAAGAGACATACTTCAGGTGAGCAACAAGCTTTTTGGACATTCTCAAGAGCAGTGTAGTAGTGTCAGAGAAGATGAGTGTAGAGTGCTTGGCTGTTGTGAGCTGGTGGTAACACTAAAATGGTTAATGAAACACATAGCTAAGAAGGAGCTGTCACAGGGCAGTATTTGAGAAGCAGCATTGCTGAATGAAGGTGGGGTGCTGTTAGACCTCCCACGAACTGGCAAAGGGGCTAAAAGGTTTTTCAGTGGAGAACTACTGGAAAGCATAGGAATGAGCAGTGAATGGGCAGGTGAATTAAAAATGCAAGGATTCCTTTTTAGTCCTGGGGCTTGGAGATGCACTCTGCCTGTTGTCAAAATGTGAAATGAAATTTAAAAAGTATGCTAGCTTTATTGTAATAAATTTTTTATTATTCCTTAAACTGAAAGCTGTATAAGAAAAGGGATTTTTGGAGGGTATTTCACTGAGTGATGAAAGGCCAAGGGAAATAGTTCTATCCCTTTTTTCTCATTGTCTTTTTCCTGAATTTTAATGTATTGCCAAATTAAGTCCTCTTAAATGGTATAGAAAATGGTATATAAAAAGAGACAAGCTGATAAAGCATGGAATATTGTATGCCTTTACGTAATATGGTGTGCCTTTTGAAAAAGGTAGTAGACTGAAACAACTATTTTAAAATGAGCATACTCATGCGATAAGTGTTTTGAGAAACTTGATGGAACAGAGATAAGCAATGAGACTGCAATATCTGGGGGCAAATATGTAGGAATTGCATTACAGATAAGTTGCTTTAGTAGAAAGATGCTATATGACGAGGGAAAATGGGATAAGGTAAGATGTGTTAGTTTAAATGGTTTGAAATATGCCTTAAAAGGAGAAGGGGGTTAATACTGTTGCTGTTTTGTTGACTGTTTGACAGTGTAGCTGTGCTGTTAGCCACATAATCAGAATATTGACAATTACATAAAATGCCAGAAGGCATGAAAAGTGGAAAAAGTTTTCATAAAACAGTACAGTTCATTTACTCAGAGAGGAGGAAGATCAAATCTCTCTGCTGAATGTGATGGAGACAATATGTATTTCAGCTGTCAAGGATCTTTTTTTGATTATGTACCTTGATATACAAGGAGGAAATCTTAATTTTTAAGCAATACAGGAGGTCTGATTCAAAATGTTACTTGACAGTCATCTTGAAAACATTATCTGTGTTGTATTGTTATATGGCGCTCCTGTATGAACAAAAATACTCCCAAATTTTTTAATAAGACTTATTTTTCCCCTTCCCAAAAACTGAATCAAGTCTCATAGACTCAGTGAAGCCAAGTAAGAAGAGATGAAGAGTTAGAGCTGTGGAGGAGAGTCTTGCATATGTCAAAACAGCAGATTGGAGACTTGGAAGTAATGTGTCAAAAAACTTTTAAAAAAGCCCAACAGGTTAAAAAGAATGAAAAAAGCTGATGGTAGTAATCTTTCAAAGAGTAGAACTGCTTGAAGAGTGACAGGTTTAAAATTAAAACCCTGAGGTAATTACTGACATGTCACTGACAGTGGGAAGAATGTGAGGAAGGCTGTAGTCTGTTAAGTGACCAGCATACCCGAGAATTATTAAGGAAGGTGCTATTACAGCAGACAAGGCACAGGAGTTCCTTGTAGAAGTGTTCACTCTTGGAGGACTGTAGATAAATTCTCAGGCTGAAGAACATGGTCAAGAAGATCTATCTTTTTAATGAACATATTGAGAGGCAATCGGTATAAGTGAATAGGACATCATGCAAACCAGAAAAAATTCACTCAAGGGGTAAAATTCCTTAGACATGGAAGCGTCTTGATATTTTTTTTTTTGTCAGAAGTATGTAATCCATCACTTAGAACAAGCTGTGTGTACCAGAGGAATGGAAGCTGCAAATGTGATACCACAGTGACCTAGGAACTAAGTAGAACTGAGTGTTTCAAGAAAGTAGAAACACATTAAGTTAAAAAAAAAGACAGCCTTTTTTAGCTAGAAGTCGTGCTTCATAAAGCTGTTAGAATCCTTGGAGGGGGCAGGGAGGTAGAGGAATAAGTATATGGGTGTTGTAATGCACTTCGATTTATAAAAAGCATTTGACAAGACCTCCTGGGAAAGGCTTTTAAAGGAAATCAGCTGCTGTGGATTAAGAGGAACCACCTCCTGTTGTATTAATAACTGGCCAGAAGATGAGAAAAAGGTAAGACTTTTGATCAATTTCCACAGAGGTCTTTCCAATGGGATCTTCAAGGATATATGCCCTCAGCAAATTCATACGTATTCTAGGCAAAGGAACAAAGTGTGCTGGCGTTCAGCTAGGAATGCAAAATCACACAATCCACAGTTAATTGTGAGATGTTCAAGAAGAATTTCAAAATAGACAGATACTGGACAATAAATAGCTGCTGGGATTTAGTATCTGCTACTTGTTAAGTAATGGTTAATGCAGGAGGAGGATGAAAACAGTTCTGATTATATGTCTGCTTTACCAGAATCCTAGTTAGTTGTGAATCTTTGGCAGAAATGTTGTTTTGTGGGCAATCCTTTCAAAGTATAAGCTTTGAAGGCAGAAGTGTTTAGGGAAGGAATAGGATGTAGAACAGAAAAGATGATTATTGTTACTCCATGGTGTACTGTATGTGGTATCCATCTTTGGTCACTGTCCATGAGCAAAACTAGTTATGGTGACTAGGATAATCACTGTGGCCTGGCTTTCATTTGAGAGAAGGCTAAACAGGATTGAGCGGTGAGAAGAAAGTTTGTGGGTTAAACTTAAGCACAAGGTTCTTCTAGAAAAGGGACTCAGAGGGTGTGCCTCTGCTTTTTTCCCCCCTCCTTTCTCTAGCAAGTCCCACCACTTTATTGCAAGGTAATTTCCATCACATGGATTACTGTAGGGTACTAAAAGATGCTTAGCAGAGAAGATTTTATGGAGAAGGTCACAGAAAATCTGACAGAGGAGTCCTGACCAGTTTAAGAATTAATGTTAAATATAAAAAAATAAAGCACTGCAAATATAGCTGACTTTTCAAGACTGTCATGTAGAATATGGATAATTCGGCTGTCTGTGAATGATTGTGTCCTGTGTAAAACTTAGGAAATTTGAGTTTCCATTAACTACATATAGGAATACAATTGTGGACTGACTTGGGCACGTGAGCTTCGAAACCTGAAAAGCAGCATTCTTAATAGAGGTATTCATCACCTACAGCCCTGATAATCTACTTCAGGAGAAACTGTAGTGAAAATTCTTAAAAACAAGAGCAGTTTTAATTTAGTCACCTTCCTCCAGGGCCAAAGTAACGACTCTGGTCTTCTCTTCAGAGACATTGGGGAGTGTTTCTGGGTCAGGTTAATGGCTAAAGCACTGCTGCTTTTGTAAAGAGAAATACAGGTGTTAGAAATTCAGTCATGAAAATACTCCTGAGTGTCACCCTGCGTGACTCACCAAATGGACTGGCAGAATAGTTGCCTCCCTGTGAGTTGTGGTGGTTGATGACCAGCTACTATAAATTGTTATGGGTAGTAGCAGAAAAAATCTGATCATCCAATGTAAGCTGCCAGGACTAATTTTCATTTTAAATTTGATGTAAAGAAGTGAGGTTATTAACCCTTCCTTTTATTTCCCCAAATTGCTAATAGAAATTTCTGAACAGTTTTAGTGAAATATATAAAAGGAGATAAAATATGGGTCACTTTTAAGTGGAGGAGAAAAAAGCTCCAAACTAAGTTTTACCTAGTCAGAGACAGTCTGGCTAAAACATTATGCTCATTTTGTGTATGTTTTTTTGGGGTTTTTGGGGTTTTGTTCCCCCTGTCATTTAAATTCATGTTGAGACACCTATTACAAAATGACAAAGGAAAATTGATACAAGTTGAGAATTTTTTATTTACAAATTTATAAATTGTATCGCAGGAGAACTGCTTTTGAAAGACTGTGATTTTTCTCCTCAAATTAAAATGTGTGGAAAAAAAAATTGTAGTTGAGACTTCTGGTATGCTTAAGTCTGTTAGAACTGAGGATCATTTGCAATTCTGTGAAATAGTAGCTTTTCTCCATATAGAAGAAATCATTTAGCAATAAAACCTGAATTTTTGATTTTGCCTTTTTTTTAAATTTCCTGACCTAACTTTGTTGAATTGGATGTCTGTTTAATGCTGTGAACTTTTTTTTTCACTTAAATTTTTGTTGAACTGAGACAATAGTTAAATTTTGTATATGGAGATGAGAATTGACTTACCCTCTCTTCTTAATGACTGATGCACTGGACTCTATATCTTAATAGTGAAAGTCACCTGTATATTAAGCAAGCTAAATACAGCTATCTCAAGTGAAAATTTTTCTGAACTCTTGTGAAGATTATTCTGTTTTTATCTCTATAAAGAAAGCAGCTTTTACAAAAGCCTGTCAAATGTTTCCTGTTAGTAGTTATGGTTGGACTTTAAGAGCAGTTTGAAGAATGGTACTGCCACAGCATTGCTGTTTAAGCCTTGGAATGTATAGAATTTCTTCAAGGCTGTCTGTAGAGAGGAAATTTTTAAGTTCTGTTTCAAACAGTTTAATCCATACCAGATCCAGATTTTTTGGACAAAAATGAAGTTTGGCAGTCCTAGTCCTGGTTGTGTTCATTGTGGAAGAGATTTACAAATGTTTCTAGGTGTATGTTTAAATGTTTATTGTTATTCTGCAGTTACAACTTCAAAAATTATTTTTATATGAAGGTTTTGTTAGTTGGTGCAAGAATTTGTGTGGAAATAAGCTTTGACAGGATTATGAGAATAGGGAAGGAACTGGTTCTCTTTTAGGGACTGTGACTGTTGAAAATAATTTTTCTAAAGGTAAAAATGTTTGACATCATTTGCAATTTGTATGCACATGCGGGTCTTGTCTCTAGGTAAAATACTTAGTTTAATCAACCCCTGGTAATTCCTCATTTGTTTGAAATGCCCAAGTCTGTTTAAATACTTAGAATCCCTATTGTTTTGTTTGCTAAATCTGACAGTATACTGAAACATGACCACTAAATTGCTTCTGTTCATTTTGTCCATGTTTTTTTGTGGTCTACCATTTGCATGGTAAACTACTTAAGCCCTTTTTCTAATTAAGTACTGTTAAATCAGCTAATGCTGTGTAAAGTGGGTCACTGACTATAAAATGATGTATACAACTCAATTATCTGAACAGAAGGAATGATGTGAAGAGGGGAAGACTGATATATTTTCTGAAAAGTGGGTTTTTGCCAGTTTTTGCTTTCTTAATGCTTGGGATTTTTTTTCTGTAAGACATTGCATACACTGAACAGTTGAGATTTAAACTTAAAATATCTTCCTGAAAGGACAAGGTTCACACTTCTCTTTTTTATTTCTTATAATTCAGAATAAGTCTTGGTGATTCTGTGAAGTTTAGCTGGCTTTATTATTGGAGGAAGGAGGTTTGCATGATGTTTTTTTCATGCCAATGCAGCAGAAATTGTCTGGAGAATTGTGTGGTTCTTAGAAGGATTAGTATTTCCCAGTTAGAGAATATCCTCTCAAAGCTGAAATCACTCTTCTCTAATGTGTGGAAAGAACATGGTTTCAGATTATTTTGGGAATTTCTAGGGTCTCTTTTTAAAATTAAGATACAGAAACATCTGTGCAAGTGGATTGCAGTATTTGTATCAGTGCTTATGAAAGAGAAAGCTCTTCAGTTGTGGCAGAAATAATGTTACGTGTTTATTTCCACAAACCAGAAAATGCCTGTGGAAAATGACTGATAATCGTAGAGACACTTTATAGATACTTTATTTGTGTATTGTTAGTGTCAATACCACTTAGAAATCTGCTAGTAGAGCATGTCTGCCTCAAATGGATTTCCATCAGGAATAGAATAGGTTCTCTTTTTGTGTTGTGTGTAACTCCCTTTTTAACGTGGAACTGTATTTACCAGGAACTTCATTTTAGTGACATCTAAGTGTGCCAGATTTATTTCAGAAGAAACATAGTTTTTCAAAGGACTTCTACCCATTTGCTGTTTTCATTTTCATGACTCCTCTTTTCCTTTAGTAATTTTTTTTTTTTCTTTTCATTCCAGCCTCTCCTGCTTCTGGTGTTTGGTAATATGGTGCTGTCTCGCAGATATTACTGTTGCCTGGATGGGCTCAGGAGTTGCATGGAAAATGAGAATATACTGATCTTCTTACGCTTACGGCACACTTCACCTCTTGAGATTATTCTCTTCCTCAACATTAATTCTTTTGTCTCATTCTGTGCATGATGTGTTTTTGTTCCTATGCCCATGCTAACCAATTTCTTTACTCAGAATGTATTTTGTTGAAGCTGGATTTAAATGTATTTTGTTGAAGCTGGATTTAAATGTCACATCTATTTCTTCTTGTTTCAGAGAATGAAATTCTTTCCTCTGATGTCTACCTCTGGTGAGCAGTCATGTCTGAAGAGTGCTTAACAGTGTTAATAAAATTAGGCAGGATTTTGTTAATTTTGTCTCAGTTGAGTACTAAATAAGCTTCTGTAGAATTTTTTTAAGTTAATTTTTATATTTATTGCCATGTCCTCTCAGTAAATTCTGGTTTGCTGTCTTCCCAGCTATCTCTGTCATATATGTTAGTACTATGCCAGAGTGCCTCACATACATATGTTTGTGTTTGCGGTTAAAATAGAGTTTAAAGCCTTGTTTTTACACTCCAAGAAAAATTCTGACGCAGCTGCTTTACAGAGACTGTGTGCAGTCAACCTAACCATGTTAGGCAATCCTTTGGTGTAAACTCACATTTCTTAATCTCCTGTCCCTTTTGTCCCCTGTCTTCCTATGACCCAAGAGTTGTCCCTCTTTCAGTGGTGAACACAGTTGAGTTTTGTCAGTATGTGGCTTATTATACCCAGGAAGCTATCGAGGATGCCTGGCTGTGATACTGTTAGTATCATACTTGGTTATTTGGTGAAGTTTGGGGATCACTAAGACTTCAGCTCCTGCTGCCAGCAGCCACTCGATAGCTGGTGTTCAGTTTGTGAGTCAAATACTACTAGAAGCCATGAAATGACTGAATGTGGGGCTTAGTGCCATGGTCTGGTTGACAAGATGATGATCAAAGGTTGGACTCTGATCTTGGAGGTCGTTTCCAACCTTGAAGATTCTGTGATTCTGTTTATTTTAAGCCAGCTATAAATACTTCTAGTACACTGGTTATATCTCTCACAGGTAGGCCATTATTACAGTGGAAACTTGTGGGAGGCTGGATGTGTTAATATCGATATGACAGCCCCCCAAAATGTTATTTATGGGTCTTTCCAAGGCTGAAGTAAATAGCTTTCCATTAGCCATAGCTTAGAAAGTTCAGACAGCTCTGCCATTTTTTGCTCTGGTTTCGTTCATTAGAATAACCTGTTATACTCAAAAAGTTCAGTGAATACAACATATACGAAGTGCCTCCAAGAAGCACCATCACCTTTGGAGGCAGAAGATACTTCTGTGGAATTGTTCTCAGACTCTCATTCCTTATCTGTATCTTGGGGCAGCAGCTGTGTAGTCTGAAGCAAGATCTCTTTGTGCTGATGCTATGACACAATGTTGACTTGATCATACTGAAGTGAGAAGTTGCTTCACTTACCTGTGTTGCAGGCTATGAATGCTCTTAATGGGGAATTAGGAGGAAAGAACAGGTTGCCTTACAGACAGTGATGAGTGTTTGCATGTTGCTTCTAGTTCGTCACCTTTTTAGCCCTGAAAATGTTTTGTAGAAATCTTATTACAAAACTGAGGTAATTACAAGTAAGTGTAATTACAGGAAGATGTTTATGAGACTTCTGACACCATACGTCATCCCCATATAATACTATGGGGATACTCCCAGTTTCAGGCACTATTTTCTTTGGCAGGAGTCCACTGCTGCCTTATGGACAGGTTTTTGTTTCGGCAAAGAAAAGCCATGCCACTTGGATTGTTTTTTAACTCTGGGCTTTGTTGTTCAGTTAAATACTGCCACTTACCAAGGAACTTTAAAATATTTTCTATAAAAAGGTTACATTTAGCTGTGGTGGCTCTTATCCCAGTGGAGTATCCTCAATAGTAGCCAGTGATATTTTAATGACTGTAGTTATTGCACTACAGCTTGAAAGGTTGAACATTTTAGGATTGTACTATTCTCTTAATGTATTTTGCTGTTTTTATTGTTTCCAAAGCTGTTCCGTAGCAATTAGAAAAGGCTGTCCTATTTCTTAGTGTTGAGAAGGTTTTGATAATATAAGTGTACTAATCTTCAGCTTTGAGGCTACAGCCTGCTAGGCTTAGATAATTGAAATGAGCAAAGTCTGAGCTTCTTCCATTTGTTTGACAAATGCATTAGTTTTCAATTCTGATGTATTGCCAGTTCTGTTGACTGCACAGTATGTATATCCAATAATTACAGATGTACAGGTGTAGTCATCTGTCTTGTCATATTTGCCACCAGAAAGTCTTCTGCAATGGAAGAACATTTTAAGTATAGACTAGATTAGCAATTTGAGATGTTGTGGTTGGTATAAACTTTCTAGTAAAACAGATGTCAGGTGATGCTTTTCTAAGGTCTGCTCTGAAATACTCTCTATAGAATAATTTCGTAAAATAGTCTAATATTATTTAAAGAGAATATATTTCTGTAATGAAAAATATTTTATGACTTAACATTTTTCCAGTGGAAGAAGTATGCAGATTAGTGGTGACTTAAAAAAAGTCTCAGTGAGAGAGCTTGTTTCTGTGAGCAAATGATGAGCAGTACCTTCCCTCTCCCAGATGCCTTTTGGCTTTTAATCTTTCATATCAATTCCATATTCCAGGCAGTCAGCATTTGTGTCATCAGTTTACCAAGTTCAAGAGTTGTTAGAACTTTTTTTTCTGGTTGGAAAGATTTTTTTTCTTGCCCCTCTTCGAAAACTTCTACAAACAACCAAATACCACTACTTTGGAAGCTTCGTTTTCAGTCAAACTTGACAGACAATTTATGCATATGTGTTCATAAAACAAATGTTTCAGTATTGATTCCTTTATATTTTAGAGGACAACCACACATTTTTCACACTTGAATTTCATAGATTGTTAGGTAATCCTAGACAAAGATGGGTTAGTTTCTTTTTGTCACAAAGGCTCTCTGATTATTGATAGAGACCAGTTGGTTTGATTTTAGGTTGATCTTTTTTTAAATACGGAAGGCCATAATAGTACTTTTTTTTAGATGCCACCCATGCCCTGTATAATGTTATCAGTGCAGCACTTTCCCTACAGGCAGCAGCCCATCCACTGGCCCTCTCCCAGCTGATGAACTGCCAGTTTATAGCCACAGCTTTTGCTGATAGATAGTCCTTAGAAGTGCTTCAGCTTATATTCTGTATGATTAAATTTTACTGAGGTTTTTTTTAGTACAGTTTTCAAGGTGTTGCAGTACAATATCCCAGTTCTCTTTTGGTGTCCAGATTTGTGTTCTCATCAAAATTTATGACTGTTCTGTAAAACATTTTTGTGGTTATTTCTGTTCAGTGGTGTGGATGATCTTCACCCACGCCCTAGTCCTGTGCAGTCCCCAGCTGTAAGTGTACTTTGTTTTACTGGCCAGCCTGCAGGCTTGCCATGCTGAGTGTCATCCAGACAGCTTCCATGCTTTCATTATCTGGCACGTCTCCACAGAAAAGCAGATTTGTTGTTCCACTCTGAATTTTTTTGGTTCCCTTCGCTGCAATGCAGGGCAATAGAATCATAAAATGGTTTAGGTTGACAATTGCATTTAAGATTGTCAAGTCCAGCATTAACCCAGAACTGCATAATATTGTGTATATATATAGTTCTTCTGTTCTGGTTGAAAGGAAAAGATAACAGACTTGAGAATCTCTGTTTGTGGAATAAGCACCACTCTCCCTACACGCACACGTTTCCCTACACACCAGCTCATGTAACACTCTTAATCATTTTTGGGGGACTGATACAGAAATAACAGTTTATGCTGCAGTGCAGTGTGTAGTCCTGCTGCTGGACTGATCTTGGATCTAGCTCATGGTTCTGTTACTCCTTAATAAAGAACAGCCTAAAAGCTACTTTTTTGTTTTGACTCACTCTGATCTCAAGTGGGAAGGTTCTCCAGGTAAGGTGTGTTGATGATCAGATTTTTCTCGTCTTTTGTTAGACTTGCATGTCAGTAAAGAATAGGGTGAGCCGGCTTAGTTTCGAGAGCACAGTGTGAGCCTTGATTTTTCTATGGAAGTCTTTTGCCAGCATGAATGCAGAAAAATGCTCTCCCAGGAGGAAGACAATAGAAAACAACTTTTCATAGCCGAAATTGGTAATATAAACAGTGGAGCAGCAAAGAAGGATCTTATTAAAATGTTGGTACAGAGCTCTCAATTTTGGTAGCCTTGAGAGAACAGAACATAGAGATGGAACTACAAGTAGTGTTTAAAGATCTTTTCATGTGTCTTACAAAAACTCTTTCTCTGCAGGTTGTGGTATTTGCTTTATTTCCCTTTCCATGTATTTAGGTTGTGGCAATTTAAACAATATTAAAGATGGAGCAAGAGACACATTGCATAAGAGGTTGCTGCTTGTTGTATTTTGTCTGGGTAACTTAACAGCTTATGCTATGGCTTATTTTTCCTTCATGGAAGAGGAACCATTTTAATTAATAGAAGCCTTTTCTTCTCGAGTAATCCTGAATCATTCCCACCATAGGTGTTTAGATTGTGTTATTTTGCATACAGTTAAGAATGAAGCTGTATAGGAAACTTGAACCCTGATTTATTTTTTTTTAACAGTATGTAGCACTGTATTTAATATGATAATCTGGTTCAAGTTTTCCTTTCTGATGCCCAGAATAAAACCAGCAGTATTTGCAATTTGCAGATAAATAGATTGCTTTTTCTCATTTTGTAGATTTTTTTAACATATTAGTGGATATTAGTAGATATCTTGATTGTTCCAACAAGTAAGTCTTATTTTCTGTAACAGTTGGGATATTGTTAACTTCTAATCTCTTATTACTAACCGAGCATAGAAGCAGGAGTTTGTAATTCCAAGTATTTTGCATTCCCAGGAAGAAAAAAGCCAGCATAGTCCCATAACAAAGCATTTCTTATTCTGTTTGTGTTAACATAGACTGAAGGGGTAGAAACCTTTTTTAGCTTTCTAAATGGGGCAATATTTAAGAAATAGTCTATACACAATAAAATAGCACTGCATATATCTTGAAATAGAGAGGACAGAGTCTTGTGCTTTTTGAACTAATAAGACAAGTTATAGTGTCATGAGTGAAGGATGGTATGGCATGGGATGGCAACAAAGCTTGTCGGAGAAAGAACATTGCATTTTCTATAGTATCATCGCAAATATATGAGTCAGTTACTACAGTGTAAACACTTTTGGTTATGGGCTCTATCTTCTTTACTGCTGCAGAGTTAGTAGTTCAACTGGAGGGAGGGAGGAATTTATTAATGCATATAGCAAGAGAAATCTAAGATGCAGATCGCTTTACATCAGTATGGGTAGGGTTAGGCACACTGAGAGAATCTTACAGATTTTTTGCTTGTTCATGCTGTGTTTAAATGAGTGTTAGAGTTAGGAGTAACCACTTGTTATGCAGAGAGAAGCAATGATGGGGGGCAGTTGATGTGGTAATTGTTTATTCTACATAAGCAAATTGAGATGTGTTAGATTTCTGAAGGCCTAAAATACCTGACTTGATTCAAGAGTGAAGTATTTTTGCTGATTGGTGTGTGTCCTACATACAAGGAAGGTTTTGGTGATGATAAAGTGGTTGTCAAGTCACTGTTTATTCTAGAATTACTTGATTTTTGTCTCTTTCGCTTAACTTAGATATGATATGAAAAACATAGCAGTTACATGGCTTGTTTCATGTCTTTGGTGATGTGCAGTGGAAGGTTTTCTATGCAGATTTGATTTGTGAAAATGATGTTACATAGGTAAGTTGTTCTGATGGCTTCTGATCCAGTGAGGAATGAGAATTAATATTGTGTCATTGATTGGATTTAGAGTAATTTTCTGTGAAGAACAGGATCAGATTTAATTTTGTCTAGTGGTATATAGATTCCTAGTAGAAGTTAGAAGTGATGCTGATAAGTGGAAGACAAATGTTTCATCTGTGCTTGAGGCTTTTTGTGCTTTGGGCTTTTCTTTGTTGTTGCTCCTTTTCCGGGTTTATGGTAACAAGCTGAATGCAAAGACTTCATGGAAGCATGACCTAACATGGCCTCAACCTATGTGTGGTAGGTTTTTATTCGCAATGTGTCATGAAGAAGTTTACCCACATTTTGTCAACTTCAACTGTGTTTGTTATGCCTAATGTGCTCAGAACCTTCAAAACTTTACGTTGAAATAGACACATTGAGCAGATGGGATTCACCTGGCAGCATAGTACATAGTTTGACAAAATCTGTTACCCTTCTGAAATTATAAGGTTAGCTGTGTTTTCATAGAAATCTGTTACTAAACAACCTTTTCCCCTTTGCCTTTTTCTGATGGATTTCTGTTTATGCTTGAAAGTAGGATATTTAAGGTCTTCTGACCTTGGAAATTGATCCATTTGAATTCTCTAGAGCCCAGGCTTGGGAACCTTTAGATCCTGCTCTCAGGTTTACTTGGTCAGCACGTGTAGTTTTTTTCCTGTTTTGTTTTGACTTTTCTCTTTAGTTGTCTGTTTGGTTTTATACTGAAGGAAACATGTAATAGGCTGAACTGAACAAATTATATTTTGTTTTAAATGCCAGAAACTGGACATCCAGTGTTGGTTCTTGGCTATGTCTGGGAATGGGAGAAACACAGGAAAATTCACTTAGGCAGATCTAAGTGATGATGAAATTGGTGAGTATTTTCCTAGGGTAAAAAAAGGTATTCTGTGTTTGCCACTCTCACCGTAATTGCTAAAGCTCAGAATTGGTGTTTAAATGATCATAGAAAACACTTATAAAGAATTACGTTGTGTATTGGTGTAATTCTAAGCACACTGAAATGCCTTATAGTGCTTTTTCTGTTCCATTTTTCTGAAAGGAAAAAGCAGCAACAGCTTGTGTATGAAAGCACCTTTGTTATCATATTTGGCCTACAAGACACAGTGCTGACCTGTAATCCTAGTGTAGTGGTATTGAATGTCCATCTAGGGATGTTTAAAGAAAAAGCTGAACAATTTTAGAGAGCTGGAGGAGGGAGAATGTCTGGAGATGATGCAAGTTTTAAATTGTTGCAAAATAGACAACTGCTAATTGATTTTCAATTTTGGGTCTTAGAAAAGTAGTAATAACCTATTTAAAACAGCCTCTCATAACTTTGGTTTGATCTTATTGGCATCACTGGAAGTAATTGTGGCAATTAGAGCTGTGATCTGCTCTCTTATTGACACATTGGGAGAATGGGAAAAATTAATTCAAGTAATAGATTTGATGTGTATTGATTTATTGCTTGCTGTAACTTGAAGGAAAAGTATGGGCCTTCTCATTTATTTATTAATTCCAAGGAATTGCCAAGGTGATTTCTTTTCTTAGCTTAGCTTTGTTCTATAACCTAGAGAATTTTTGAACTAAGATGATAGGACAATCCAATACATTACATCATTTGACTGAATTTAATGTGAGCTCCCTGGAGTGGAACTTCTCAAATCAATAGCTTTAGAGCAACTCATTTTTGAAGGAAATGGCACCAACCAATAATGACAAGCCAGCAATAAAAGAGGAATAGCCTTTTTGGAGGGATTTCAAAAGAATAAGCGTGTTCTTAGATCTTTTGATGTGTAATCATTTTAGAGACACTGGAACTACTTAGCTAATGTTGAAGAGACCAAAACAGAAAGCAGGCTAAATGTTGGCTCTGTATAAAATGGGAGAGATATAAGATTTTTGCAATATGATCAGATGTGATCAAAAATATCCAGAGTTAGATGCATAGTACTTTAAACACACAATTCTAGACCACCTTCAAACCTTAATCTGGGGAGTTCATTAGCTTGTGGAAATTTGAGTACCATTACAAAAAACAAAGGTAACTGAAGAACGGTATGAAAAAGTTTTAAAAGGCTATGAGTACAGGTTGTCTCATTGGGGGTTTTTTGTGCTTCAGTAGATGGAACCTTCTCAGGTAGATGACTACACGCCTACATGCCTACAAATAAAGTTCAAAATTCATTAATCTCTTTAATGCTTTTTTTTTTTAAAGAAATCTTTTGTTTGCTTTCACAGCATCTTATAGAGATGTGGTGAAGAAGCTTTCTTAGCTGATATTAATCTTCATTTTACAAGGTGTAAAATAAGCAGCTTGGTTTGTGTGTTGCGCAACCCTTTTGGTCGTAATGGTGGCTCTGCTCTCACAGGTGGAAATTGTAACATGTGCCAGCAGTTTTGTACTGAAGATGCAATTTTTCCATGTCTGGTTTTTCCACTGAGAGGAAGAGACTTTATGAAATGAATTTGCCTGTACACTGGCATCTATCACGTGTTTGAGGCAGTGGTGGGTGACTGTTTTAAGTTACTCATGTGTGCTTGGGGCTGCCAAACAAGGATTAGATCCCCTGTAAGCAGCAGGGTCGAGGCCGGGATTTCAGCAGATGATCCCAAGTTACGGAGTTCTGACACTTTACAGTTGTGGACACTGTGGTGGCCCCAGGGACTAGGAACTTCAGTGGTGTTCCTTTTTGTGTTCCAGGCCAGATTTCAGGAGCATGTGCTCTGCTGAACAGCGTGGCACCTGTGTGGGTATGACAGGTGGAACTTGCTGGTTTTGCCAGACTTTCAGTATCTGTTGTTTGGAAAAATACATTTGCCATAAGGAGATTGAATATCCTATTAATCAAATTCCTTCAACCAGAACCGTACACTTCAAAAACACTTCTGTCAGTGGAAGCTGAACGCTTAGAGTGTGTGCATGGTTCCTTGTAGGGTCAGAGCTGGAATTGTTGGTCTGCTCGTTTCTTGGCCTGGCCGCGGGGGCTCTGCAGCCATTTGAGAGCAAGCCATATCAGTTTTATTTATCTGCTTGCACCTTTGGCGCTGGGCACAGCCTGCTCTGGGTCTGCCCTGTCTGTGGGGAGCTCCCTGCTGCGCCTGGCTATGGCCAGGCGCTCCTGCCCTGCCTTTCCAGTGGAGCCCTGCCTTCGCTCTGGAGCTTCCCCCTGGGGCCTCACAGGCAGGCCCTCGTGGGGGCCTGAGGGGCCGGCCTGGCGCAGCCATGGCGAGTGGCTCCCGTCGCGCCCCGTGCCTGGAGCTTCGTGCCGAGGTGGGTTTGTCCTGGTGCGCGGCCTCCTTCGGCCAGCGCCACAGCATGTTACTTGTTTCCGCGGTCCTTTGGCCTGTACGGTCTTCCTCCGTGCTTCTTTGCTTTTGTTTAATTTTGCTTTCTCTAACAGCTCCTATCATCTCGAATGGTTGTCATTTTGTATTGTAAGTACAAGGGAGTGTTATGGAGTTCAGTGTTTACAGAAAGCAAAGGTTTTATGAGCTTTATGTTTCCTTCCAGGGATGTGCAATTTTTTTTGCCCCCTAAAGCAGGTCTAACCTCTTCAGTATACACTCATCTGCTTTCTGGCTCTTCACCTATTTTACCAGTCAGTCTTCAGTTTGATTTGCTTAGCAAATCCCGTGGTGAATAAACAAAGTATAGGTATTTCCTGGAGGGCTTGCAAGATTCATGGTGTGGCCCTTAGTGTCCCTGCCTTTCTAAGATGTACCTGAGGTACACCAAGCTTGTACATCATAGGACATCAAGACAAAACCATGTTTTTTTTAATGAGATTATTCCTAACTATTGAATATTTGGTAAATCTAATGCTGTATTAATCTTTATAATATTTAGAAATGCCTAGACTTTCAATGAGACATCAATGAGGATGTTGATACTCACGTGACAGATTAAAAGGGAAACAAAACTGAAACCAAAATATTTAAGATATGGAATTTGGTTGTGTTTTATCCATACATTTTCCAGCTAACATCACATTTGAGGAAAATCCTTTTCCATGTGTCCATTTTCATATCTGTGCAGATGTATTAAACAAAGCATGAAAGGATTTATAAATAATATTTCACTTAGTGCAAGTAAGTATGTAAAATTAAAATGGAAACATTAGGAATAGGCAGATTTCTATACCACTAAGAACAAAACCAGTATGCTCTTCCTTCATTGTTCTGGTATCTACATTGTAAGAAATCTGGCTTTTTGTTACTCTCTCTCCAAAACTGAAACAAAGACAGTGTCTGAGAATTAGAAGAATTACCTTATGCTGATTAAATTGAGAGAAACCTAGAAATGAACGTTTCATGCCTTGGAACCACAGGCAGCTAACGCAGTGCACATTCCATATAATGGATAACTAAAAGCAAGTTGCATCTCAGTGTTGACACCAGTAAAATTCATGTGCCATCTCTGAATCTAGATCTGAGTAATTTTCAGGCTCTGTGTTACTGTATTATGAGATTTAAATACTGTTAAGAGTTGAAAATCAACCTTCAAAGTATTTGTTCTCTTTACTTCAAAGAGTGAATTTGAATATAATTGTTGCTAGGTTTTAAATCTGATTTTCACTCTTGTGACCAGTGATAGTACTTGAGAAAATGGTATGAAGCTGAGTCACAGGAGGTGTGAGTTGGATTATCAGGAAAGGGTTTTACCCAGAGGGAGGTTGGGTGCTGGAACAGCTCCCCAGGGAAGAGGGCACAGCACCAAGCCTGACAGAGTTCAAGAAGTGTTTGGACAATGCTCTCAGGCACATGGTGTGACTTGTGGGGTGACCTGCCCAGGGCCAGGAGTTGGACTCGATGATCTTGATGGGTCCTTTCCAACTCATCATATTTAGTGAATCTGTAAATCTGCTAGTATTAAAGTATAGAGGCCCTTCATCAGCATATAATAACAAGGAGAGGGAAAATTACTTGCTTAAATGGAGGACATGGGTATTTGCTCAATGATGAGTCTTCCAGCATGGGTTGCTTTATGACACGTTGTTGCTCCTGTCTCCATGGTCTAGTTCACTTCCCTTTGCACACACACAAAGAGGAAGCCCTTTCTAAAGTTCATTGTGTTTCAGTTCTCTGAGCAAATGCTTAGAAACGGAAAAGTCTCTGAGAGGGTGATACTGTAGGGGCTTTTTCTGCAGTAAGACAAAGTAGAAAATATGATTGTAACCTCTGTGCTTTCAGTAGAGCTGAAGCAAGCACCTTCATCAGCTGGACACAATGGTGTTGTAGAGACATTATATTTTTATTGTTCATTTGTCTTGAGTGAAACACTAGTTATTTCTCAAGTACCCAAAATTGAGATTTTCTAAACCAGCGAATTTTGATACTCAATTTACAGACTGATAGCAAAGTACTTAGAAGAATTACTACTAAGGAAATCTAAGCAGCTTACAAAGAAAAATACAACAGTTCTTACAGGGACACTAGATTGATGTAACTTTTATATTTGGGACTTAGCAAGCCTTTCTTTTCAAAATAGTTCCATTGGAATAAATGAAAACATGCAAGTTATTGTTTTGGTTTTTCTCCCCATTAACAGTCCAATGTTAGCCTTGCTCCTTACAAGGACGCACATTTCGTTTTATGTAGAGCTAAGGCATCATTTTATACTCTATATGGGAGGGCTGATACAGATTCTAATACAGATGATTTAACGTATGTATTTTACTCAGGTTTTATGGTTCTTGCTTTGTTTTCACGCAAGATTTTGACTAAATATATACAAATGAAATCATGGTGTACTTTGGAAGTTTGTACCTTTGAAATAGAGCATAGCACTATGAGTCAAGAGAGGATGCTGTGTATGTGTATGGTGTGTGTGCAAATGAAATCTGAGCTTGTCTCCAGGAAGTATTTTTCACATTTTAACATTACTTGGAGGTATAGTTTTCTGGTAGGACTTTTTTTGTAGGACTTCAGCACTTCTCATTTGAAAGGATTTATGTTAAGTGCAAATACATTTTGGCATAGCTTCTAGACTTCCCTCTTCTTGTAAATGTAAAAATTTACCCAAATTGCAAATGAACCCATTATCTGTTTAATAGCCTCCTACCAGTGTCCTTGCAAAAGCATCTGGAGGTTTTATTTCTAGAATTTGCAGTTGAATTCAATTTTCTTCCTTCTATAATGTTATATCTTCGTTAAAAAAAACAAACACCAAAACAAAACAACCAAAACAAACAACAACAACAAAAAAACCCCCACTCAAACCCCGATGTTCTTGGGTATTTGAATGTTGTCCGTAATACATCTCCTGAAGGGTGCTAAGCTTTCTCAACAATAGCAGATTTACCTCTCTGTGATGAACTTGATGCATAATATCCTTACTTCTTGCATGTGCCAGAACTTTTCGAATTGGTGTGAGCCTTGCTTTCCTTCTACTGGTGGGTCCAGTGCCATTTGCACCTCACCGTGCCCCCATTGAGTAGAGGCAGTGGCTCGGCTGTAGTTAAAATGTTCCAGCTGCCACCGGATAGCCTCTTGCATAAGCACATAATCAACTTACATTAAGAAACAAAGTAAGTAATTATCTCTTCCTATCAGAATACTCGCTCCATTTGAATTCAATGTGCAATGTATAATTGACCCCTTAGGAGTCATGTGTTCTAGAAAAAGAACTAACAGATTAACTGGTAGATTCACAATCTTGCTCTGCACTAGACCTACAGTAGCTCTTTGCTTCCAGGGACGTGGTTGTTGGATATGGTAACCGATACAGCTGCTGTGGCAAGGCCTCAGATGCAGTCATGTTCTAAAAAGTAATATAAATGTAAAAATATTTTATGCTTTCCTTGGTTTCAGTCATAGCTGCTTATTTAAAAGAAAAAATGTTGAGTTTCCTTTTTCATTTGTACTGTGTCTCTTAGGACACTTTAAGTTGGGACCTGTGCCCAGTATTCCCTCTATCTTTATTTAGTGTAGTTGTATTTTATTTCTGTGGAGTTGTCTAATAGAATGCCTCCTAAAATAAAGAAAGATTAATTGTTTCTAGATGGCAAAAGTAAATTACTTTCTTCTCCTAAAATTCTCTCCTAATTATGGGTTGTATCTTCTTATATTTAGAGGAGGAAAAAATGGAAAGTATTAGGAAGTGGACAGAAATAACTCATGTAAGACATTGTACTCCCAACCAGGGCACTGCCAAGGATTACTTATCTCATTTGTAGTAATACTCCTTGGGCTATCACCTGAAGTTTTATTTTTGGCATTATCCTTTTGGTATCTTGCCCCATTTTCATTGCCTGCAGGACAGCTGATCCTGCCTGTAGGATATATGTCCTGAAGAGTGTCCCATGTCATCAAAACACATTTGGAAATGTGGATTTTATGAAACTGATAATATGCTCTTCTGCACATGTCAGACATGCCTCATTCATTCGGAGTGTATTTCTGTTTATGGCTGAAGTAGGATTTGTAGAATCTTGTTACTTTACTGCTTGTTGGTGGGAACAAAGAATTAGTCTAGAACAATGATTTCTGATTTGATTTAGATATTGCCTTTGGCTTTCAACGTTTTTAAAGGTTTACGGTAAAGAATTAATTGGTAGGATAAATGTCTTGAATGGTTAGACTTTTGTTTACAAACACAGTTATGACTGAAATTGGCCTGCTAATCAATAAACTCATGTTAGTTAATTTACAGAGAGCATAGGATTGCCTCTCTTTAAATCACTCAATTCTAAGCATTTGTCAGTTTATACAACCAGCTATATGTGGAAGTTGTTTGGTCTAAACCTCTGCTCAGAATATGGGCAGTTTTACAATTCATTGAACTTTGAAGTCAATCATATTGCTCAGTAAATCTGATTCACACTTCCTTATTGTTAGATATTATCAAATGATTACAAAGTGCAGAATTCTTGTGCACTTTTGAAAAGAGCAATATTTGGAATATATGATACAGTATAACAGTATTGAATATTCATTTTAGATTTAATTCCTATTTCCTGCACACAGATGTGAAAAAAACAACAAAACCCACAGCATGACAAGCTAGTTCAAAAGTCCTCATTGCTTTTCCTAACCCAATTTTGTAGCAACTGAGAATTTGCAGTTTGGGGGATTTTTTTTGCTCGGACTGATTAGAGGAATTTCTAGTTCAGCAGGAAAAGACAGATGAGGGGGTGCATGGTTTTCTGGGAATTAGTTTTCTTAAGCAGGAAAGCTGAATATTTTAAAAGAACATTTGTCTATTGGACTGTTTTCAAAAAGATTACTAAGGAAAATCTATTAAAAATTTTTTCTTTGCTGTTGCAATAATTCCATTTCTTAAATATGTGTATTTATTTAGGAAACAATAAAAAATTGTTACCAAATGTGCTTTTTATCATTATCTAGCTATTTCCCTTTAAGTTCTTTAGCCTATCATACACAGCAGATTAAAATAGGTAATCCTGGTGATTCTGGTTCAGAAGTTTTTTGGTACTTGTTCATTTGGAATAATATTTCTCAGGTATCATTCTTCTATTATAAAGGCGAATTGTTAGTTTTGCTTTTTTTACCCTAAGATAATCTGTCATAGAGGCTATCCAAAAGCCTGGTATACTCAACTTGGTTTATGAAGGATCTGTAGGGCCTGTGATGTCCTTAAGTATATGTATGCTTTTTCAAATTTGCTAAATACAGGGATGCTAGCATGTACTGGGAGTTTATTTATACTTGGGTTTCCCAAAATGTGGGGTATAGAGACTGTTGGCATTCTGTAAGCAACTTTGGCTAATGTTGGCTTCCTTTCTGGTCTTTCATTTGAGGAGAAAATGTGGTTAGGCTTTTTTTTCTTGTTTTTTTCCTTTGTTTATCATTGGAAAGGGAAGGAATGGCAGATCAGCCTTTGAAGTCTGAGAAACAGCTCTTTAGGGAGATTTTTAAAGATGTGGGTTGATGTTGTGGAGTGTGTTTGTCAGTGGGAAGAAATGGTGATTTTTCTTAGATTCTAGAGTCCTGACAGAGTTTTATGGTAAAAAGAGACTATCCCATCACAAGTTCTTTTTAGGGGAGAGTGTGTTGTAACTACTTGCCTCCATCCCTCCCCACATCAAAGAAATCACAGCAGTAAATCAAAACCTAAAAGTCAGTGACTTCCCTTATGTTTTTATGTATGCTTTTGCTGCTGCATAGAAACCAGCAGCATCAAAAGGTTGTTAAACCTCTTCTCTGAATCACTGAATGACAGACGTGTGGAGGTTGAGATTACACTTATCGTCTCATCCCAGACAAACCTGCATAACCTCCTTTGCCTTTATTATCAAAATCATGGCAAGACAGAATATATTAATCTCAATGTACAGTACAGTTCTAGACTTGATAGAAAAATCTTTCTTTAAAAATAGCTTTCCTTTTCTGCATGAAGGACACAGAACAGTTTTGATACATTGAAGTGCAATGTGGATATTTTGTCTTCCACCTATAAATAAAAGGAGGTATATGGATCATTGAAAGCTTAAAAAAGGTCCCCCTACTATATAATTATACTGGTGCAAGCCCCACAATAACATTTTAAGGTGGGAAGTAGTTACAGTTCTTGCTGAAATAAAACAATTTGATCCATCTTTGCTTCTGACCAAGAGGTGGTCTTTCACACTGCACTTAATGTACTGGAGCTTGACTTCAGATGTGTTGGGTGTACTGTGTTGACCTTACTTTGAATTCACTGGCTATTATTAATGCTTTTATTAGTAGTATTTTACAAGTATGAAATGTTTACTCAGGGTGTCTAGTTGTTGTAAATCAACTTGTAGTACCTTACAGGTGACTGACTATATGTTGAGAAGAAGTATTTTATTCAAGTGTTCCTCACCTCAGCTGCATCAGAAATTTCTTTTGAATTATTAATGATACCTTGATTTAAAATTCACCCTGTCTTCACTGAACTGTTTAAGATGATTAACTGAAAGTCTGTCCTTGAGTTCTGGTGTCCTGCTTGTTCAGGGATGAGTTAGGTACTGGAGTTTCTCTGACTTCAGTTACCGAAGAATTTAGTTATAAACCTTTATTTTCACTGTTTTAAATGCTAAACGTTGACTATTTTAATTTCTTGAGTTTGTGATTTAATTGCTTGTATAATAGATACTCTGGACTTCCTAGATTTTTTTTTTTTTTAAGTAGCAACTAGTAACTAGCTTCTAACTGAGCAGTTGACTTAATATTTTGTATTGTAATTAATTTTTTTAAATGTTACATATGTTTTTCTGTATGTGACTGTATGACAAAGGAAATAACTCTAATGTAAAATAATGGTTTTGTATGCATGTCTAACTTTTAAAATACAGGTAATAGCAAATGCTGATAAAGTTTATTTTTGTAAATATTTGACTGGTTGCTGTAAAATTTCTTGAAGTCTTTTGATGTTTGTAAAAGTACAAAGTTGTGAAATATTTATTGTACTTCAGATCATTCAGTTGCAAATCTTTAAATCTATTCTTTGAGAGTAAAAGCAAATATTAAAAAGCTCACTGCATCAAAAGAACTGTAAAGTAATACTTAATCTTAATGGAATTCACATTCCCCAAGTGCAGTGAAAACAAAAGGGTTTCTAAAATCTTGTGGTTACTGGTGTCATAAGATTTTTATGGATCATGAGTAGGTTTACTCATACTTCTGATGTGAACACTCAAAGGTGTGCCATTTTATAAGTTTAAAATTCTTGTCTTTCATCAGTGTAGACTTTATCTGAAGTCAGATTTATCATCCTGATGCCTGCTAATTTTGGAAAATTAAAACGATCTTCACTACTATGCATGAGGATTGAACGTGGCATTTCATGAGCAGCACCTATGTGGTAGTAGGTAAAACTGAAAAATACAGTTTGTGAACTCTTATCTGAATCAGTACATGGCTTTTTCCCCTGAAATATTTCAACACTTGGTATTGCTGTGCAGTATAGGAAGAAGTAATAGGCTAAAATTTTATATTCCTTGAATGTTTCAGAATTGTACTTGCATGCTATTGTATAATTGTGTAAGAGTTAGAAGTATGTCAAAAGTGTTTCAAATAGCTCCAAATACGTGTTTCATTAATCTTATAGCCACCTGTAATTAGGATCCTTCCTTCTATCAAAGTGTCTATGTGTTCATCAAGCAGAATTTGCATAACATCAGATTTGGTGCTGATGTGCAGCAAGCAGCATGGAGGTGAAGGAAAATGCTAGGTAGCTTCTAAGGCTATGTAATTAGTCCATTACTCTGAACAGCCAAGTTATTTTTGAGCTATAAATTCAAGATTTCTTCAAGAGGAAGTATAGGGGTGCTGGGGTTAATGTTGTGACTTTTCAAATAGCCCTCAAAACTAATTGCCTGTAAAAGAGAGAGAATTTGCAAGTTACACTGCAGTGAGTATGGCAAAATAGAATTACTCATAATTGGAATTTGTCTGTTAGTATTGTCATTTTGACTAAATCCAGGCCTTCCAGGCTGTTGGTAAATTTACCAGTAATGCAGGGAGAGCTTGGCATTTGTACCGTACCTGTTTACTTCTGTAGGTAGTTCTGTAGACCAATATAGTCTGGCCTTCGGGAGAATAATTTCGGGATCAGCCAACAGGAGCAAGATCTTAATTTGAAAAATTGTCAAAGTGCGACACATGCCAATTTTACTGAGGATTTCAGTTTCTCCTTATAGATGTGGAAAACTAACAGGGTAGCAATTGCTTTACAAGTACAGCTTTCAGTAGCACCCGTATGGTAGTTTTTCTCAATTTTATCTTTGGTTATTTGCTTCTGATAAGGTTGCAGCCTGACCTCAGGTATATGTGGTAGCATAGCTAGAGATGTATACCAGGAGACTTTTTTTAAAGTAGCCTTTGTGTAGCAAAAAACTGCCCAAAAGGGTGTTAGAGTTACTGTTCTTTAAGAAACTGTAGTTCAGTGTTAGGTACGTGTAAATAATTAGATATGTAAAGATATATGTAGAAGTGAGTTTACAGTAAATATTCAGTTGTTTCTCCAGTACAAATATGCAACTTAAGATCTATATTGTTGTGAATGGAACTGTTCATGTAATAACATTTGGATGTTCTTTGTCTCTGACTTGGTGACCTGCAAGACCAGCATTTTACAAACCGTTAGTTTTGTGGTATCATCATATAATATAACAAGGTTGCCCCACCTTCTGTCAGCTGGAATCATAGCTTCACTAGCTCTGTATCCGCTTAGGAATGAAAATCCTTTTGAAGTCTAACGGGCAGTGACCATTAGGACAGCGAGTAGTTGCTGCTTGCAGGGAAGTTTTGTTACAGATTTAAATGTGATGGCAAGGGTTAACAGTGGGGGGAGGTTTTCTTGACATGAAAACCACATTATATTTTTCTAGTAAAAGTAGGAGTAGAGGCTTGCTGCTCAGCTGTTTGTTAATAGACTGCAGAGTGCAATAGTTGACTACCCTTTATTCGTCTGTGGTTTACTTGAACAATTTGGAAACCAGCAAACATTTACATGAGGCATTTTGACAGCCCTTTAACTAAGCATAAAGAAGAACACAGAAGCCCACATATTTTAATTGTCTTCACTCCGGAATACAGATGGGAAATTTGACTCTTTCCCTTTTGTTTGCTAAAATCCTTGTGGAAGGTATTGTCACTCTGACCAGTTCTGATCATATCTGATGGTAATGTAATTTACAGTTTTAAATTTAAAGCATATTTTTAGAATGTGTTCCCTTTTGAATAACCTGAAGCTCCTATAAAAACACCATTTAAGAATGGACTTAGTTACATCTGATCTTGTAAATCTTGGCATGGTGTAGTGTCTCCATATGCATTGCATTGTTCCTTGGAAAAGATTCACAGCAGGTATTCTTGCTTAATTTTTTTACTTCATTTAGTAATTAGTAATCTTAATTTAGATTATTTAAATAATCAAATAGTGTGGCATATCTGTGGGTTTATTACTTATTTTGGAATGAATGAAAGCAATCTGCTGCTTGCCTCCCTCCATCCTCCTTTCCTTTAGTATCTGTAAAAATTAGTTTTTAAAAATTCAATTTTCTGACTTGAAAATTCTGATTGCTTCAGATTTATTCTTGTTGAATTACTGCAAATAGAAGTATTGGCAACTAAGAATAAAACATAAAAGCCATGCGTTCTGATGTATCTATACAATCCTCTTGAAAATATTTTTCTATATACTGAGTTTGATTGTCACTGCATGTGAGTCTTAATGGCCTTTAGTTGCCTTAAAAGAAATTTTTTTCTTAGCTTCTAAGGAAGCTGTAAATTTCCTCTGCAAACCTTAATTTCAGCTGTTGGTCTGGAGCTACTTAGAAATAAACTTGATTTTTAATTAATTTAAGTGCTAAGGCTGTCAGATATGCTGTGTCTTATGTGACACTTTCTCTTCTAGTTTCTCTTACGACTTTACTTTGCAGTGTGGTTTGTTTCTCATTTGCCTTTCTAATTGCAAGTGAGACTCTTAAAAAGAATTTCCATGTAGTGGCAGTCCTTGACTGGGCCTGGGCAAATGTGCAGGAGGCACACGGTGTCCGTGTCCCACTGGCAACGAGGGGCAAAATGTGTCGGAACAGGTACAGTGAGAGGAAGGAAAAGTGTACCAAATGCATTTTTTCTGCTGTCCAGTAATTCACATGTGTCACAGATCTGCTTTCTTACCATCATTCCAGTGATTCCATGAAACTAGATGAAGATTGCATATGTGGATGGAATAGGAGATTTTTATCTGTATCACTTTTATTGTTACTTTTCATGGAAATAAACAAGGAAACTGAGGAAGATTCACCTGAAGAGAAAGCACAGGCATCACAAATAGCTATACTTAGTTGGCCAGTAGGTCAGCAGTATTTGGAATTTAAATTGACTGCTTAGAGAAGATCTTAATCTTCCTTGAATAACTGAGGTGAGTTGTTATGTATATGAAACAACGAATTATTGTAACTCCTTTTAGGAGGAACACAGATCACTGGTTTTGTCATCCAGGAGATCGAATTATTCAACCATTCAAAGTATAGAGTAGTTTGAATTCAGTTAAAAATGATGTTCCAAACTGGAAGTCAGAAAGGAGAATTGGACTGTCTTCAGAGTGCTATATTGCTATGTCCCAGTGCCAGCTCATGTGACACAAGTGGAATATAGCTTTATTAGGATAGCTTCAGAAGCGTTTAAAGTGCTCAAGGAGACATAAACGGAAAGGCTGAAATAAAAATTTATTAAGGACACATACAGAAGTGTTAGATGTTTACAGAAACTTGAACATTTGCTGTTATGACAATGTTTGTTCTAATAGCTGTGAGTTACAGAGCTTTGCATCATTTCATAATCAAACTTTTCCATTTCCTCTTCAAAAATTTTACAAAAACTTATTGTAGCCTATTGCTATGAATCCATTTCTCCTTCTGTCTGCATGCACATGACCCTCGCAGGAGGTGGAAAGAAAGATCCTAAAACCAGGATTCACCAAATAGTATAGATATGGCTTGGTTGGGAAATTTGTGGGCCTGACACCATTTTCTGTGCTTAAGATGTATCTGCGTTTGCAACTAATCACATCTCTTTCCTGAGAGTCATAAATAAAATAATCTATTTGCAGTTAAAGAATGTTTATTATCTTTCTTCTCCGTCTGCATATACCTATGTCCATTGTTCTGTGATCTGTAGGCAATTGATTTGGGAGAGATTTGGTTTCAAGTGTTATTCCTGATGAAAATCATCATCCAAGGATTTAAAATGCATTTGCTGAAATGAAATCCAGTAATAAATAATCTGTAATAAACAGATCCCATGATGGGTGACCCATATGAAATATGTTAATTAGTCATAGGAGTTTCTGGCAGAGAGTTGTTCTGGTGTGGCTTTTTTTTTGTTTGTTTGTTCAGTTGGTTTTTTGGGTTTTTTTGTGGTTGCCTCTGAAGAGCTGCATTTTGGTATTCCATTTAGTTATTTAATGGCATATGTCCGTGACTTATAGGTGAATGAATAAATTTACTTTCTGTTTACAATATCTCCGATTGAGGTAGTCCTTTTTCAGCTTATAAAACCTGATAGGGTATTTATCTGATAATTTTATTTTATTTGTGCCATTCTATATTCATATGAAACAACAGTCTTAACAGCTTTCAGAGTTATTCTCTTCATTCTGAGCTTGGCCAGTTCATATGAAGAGTTGGTATAATGTGAACAAAACGTAAAGGTTAAGTGCTTTCTAAAGAAGTATTTGTGAGTTTGCCTATCATTTGAAATCTTACCTAAGGTCCTTTAAGTGGATGAGAATTTCACCCTTTATTTCCACAAATACATACATATAAATTAAAGATTTTTTTTTTTGCAGAAGTGGACTATTTAAAAGCTTAATCTGTTTTAATTCTTAGCAATTTTAGGAAATGTAGATTATTTTAAAATTATTTCTTTAAATGGATTTTTGTGATCCATAGATCGAATCTACCCTTTAAAGGACTGGATTTGGAAAGGTTAGGTAAAAATCTGCCCACTGTGCCGTTGTTTGCAAAGGGAGATGGCTGCACCTATTCCTGCAGAATGGTAACAAGTGTGAAAGAGCAGGTACTCAGTACATTTGACAAAAGAAGACAAAGATGGGATTATGTAATCTCATGGTTTGGTAAATGGTGCATGATAAAGACTGTTTCCTTACAGTATTAGAAAGGAAAACAACTTTTTTTCTTCTTTGCTTTAGTGAATTACAGCTTTGAGATGCTGGAGTTGTTTCTCTTCACTGAAAGAAAAACTGGAAATTGAGAGCCTTTACTGCGGAGCTCTTGTAATGCGTGAATGTTTTTTCACACTGTGCACCATTAGTTCTTGTGTAGATTCCGAGTGATAATGGCTTGTCAGTATCCTAAAACTCCAAAGCGGTTGAGCAGCTGTGTGTTCGGTGTGCAGTTTAACAGTGGTGCTAATTGCTTAATTGATGTCAAATATTAGTGTTTCAATAAAACACCAGGCTGTTTGGAAAGCCTGCCTCTTTGAGTGTAAAATACTTGTGTGTGGAGGAATGGAGTCATAGCCTGGGTGAACAAGGCTGTAGCTGATGCTGAGAGTTTGTTGCTGTCAAATCTGTGGTTAAGAGTGCACTATGCCTTTTTGGCCAGAGAGCATTTAGAAGAAAGTAGGAGAGAATACTGTTCAATGAAATGTACTTAAAGCTGCTGGCCAGGCCAGGTTGTTTCTGAGTTTTCAGCTGTCCTTAGTGCATATTAACTTATTTGAGTAGAGTGTTTGTATATATGTTATTTGGAGAGAAAATATAATTTTGAACTGAAAATGGTTGCTGGTAATTATGCCCAAGTTAATGGTTCAAGTGGAGAGTCAGGAAATTTCATTCAGTGTTTCCACTATTTTCAAAATCATATATTAAATCTCTTTGCTAAAAATATGTGGAAAGACTTGGAATCTTTCAAAGTGACTACTTTTCTGGCAGCTACCCCTAGCATCTTCCTATTGTTCTGTTGCTGTCACCCATCGAATACCAAGCCCCTTGTCTCTTCAGGCAATATTTTTTTGTTTAAATGAAATCTAGATAAAAATTACCAGAGTAGCATGAAGATGAATCCCAAGCTAGTATCAGGTTTTTTTTTTGTTTGTTTGTTTGGTTTTTTTTTTTAAATCAGAAAAAAATAAGCTACAGAAATATTTAAGCTCTTAAGGTAAAATCCTGTTAACTGTCTCTAATTTAGTGTTAGGAAAAGATGCCGTAGTCTTTTGCTGGTCTTTGCTTTTATGGTTGCTGACACTGCTTGAAAGAGTAAAAGCTATGTAACATTTCATTGATGTGCCAATAAAACTAGGTCTCAGTACATTGAGCTTTACACTATAAATAGAAGCAGATAATGCTAAGGTTTATTTATGGTTTCTTGGACATATTCTTAATGGGCTTCAGCAATGGAACCTAAAAAAAAATAATATAGTTCATGTTCTGGCAGCAGCATCAGACTGCTTTTTTTCAGGGACTCTGGTGTCATTCTCTAAGTTGTAATACCAGAACAGTAAAAGAACTTCCAGATCAGAGTGTTTGGCTTTGGAGGCTGGCATTACCAGACACTGAGTTGGTGTGATTGGATTTCTCTGTGTGGCCTATGTCCTGACTTACAGTGCTGTTTTTCTAAAAGTATCTATTTTCTCTGCTTCACAAAAGTGAGTTGCCTTGTTGCCATATTGAACAGTGCACATGACTTTGTGCATTGCAGTTCAGCCTCACTGGTGAGGAGAGCCTGACTCTTCCCTGCTTGGTTTTTACACTTGGAATGTGAGTGGTTTGGAGGTTTGAAGTCGTTGAATTAGGTTAGTAAGGTGCGTTTATTTTCTATTATCTATTAAAATAGTGAAAATAAAAAATGTTCTCTGCTAGCAGATAGTTTAAGTTAGATGTGGCTTTGTACATTTGTCGTAAATGTATCGATTCATGATAAAACCAGACTGAATTAAGGTAATACAAGAGATTGTCTTCATTTTGTATTGATGCTTGAAGTAAATTTTGCAGAGCCTTGCTTTAGGGATACAAATTCCAGAGTGGTTGATTTGCTTAGTGTTGACAATACTCCAGGGCTATCAGACCTGTAAAACTGTCAGTAATGTGAGAGAGTGCTGTTTAGAGCTCTGTCTTCCCAGCTTCATAGGTAATTTCAGAGGCCTGTTCTGAGTCATGATAAATACTCAATGTATTCAGTGAAACTTTAAAAAATGCTTTTTTGTCAAGCACCAGTGTCAGGCTGTCTTGGACTGGTTCGTAATAAATATGAGATAAATTGTCAAGCTGGGCCTCTGTAGAGGGAAGGAGAAGCTGAGGGATTTCTTCTTGGTGTTCAAAGTTTGTGTGGTATTCCCGTTAGACCTTTATGCAGTCGTCTCTGTACTCAGGCACTTCATTTATCAGGAGTAATATTTGTGTTGCGTTTATCTGGAATGTCCTTCCTAATGACAAATTTTAAAATGTTGTACAATTTAATGTATTATACAGGAATATCTCACATTCCTTTGTATTTCTATGAGTATTTACTTCTACAAGTGTCAGTAGAGAATTTCTGTGCATTGTACCTTTAGTGCACTGACGAGATAAAAAAGTGTTGTGATAAAATGGTAAAAGATACCATGTTTTGTTATTGTCATAGAAGTAAGGTGGACTATGGAAACATTCTCCTGCTTTACTTCCTTCCAAAATATTTTGGCCTGCTCAGAGAATGTTACCTGGTCTTCTGAAGTGGGCTGAATGGCACTTTACTTTTTGACAAGCCCACTTGGTGGTAAGGGAGAAGTTGTCTGACTGGAAAATCAATGCAATTTTTTTACTGACCCATGTCCTAGTTTCAGGTCAGTGCTAGATGTGGCATGGGAGAAATGTGTGTGCACTCCCACTGAGCCGGGGCAGTTAAAGGGCTTAGCATAAGCCCTGACTGGGCCATTGGTGTGTCTAATGAATGGCTGCCATTTTTACTTCCTTTGGGAACAGTTTCGTGTAATATATTGACTCTTTCAAGTTATTGCAAATTGAATAACACGTAAGAAAAACTTGGCATTTACTTTTGGTTTTAACGTTGTGCCTAGTCTTCTAATTTTGGCATTTGGTGTCTTCTGAATATAATGCCTTCATTTTTCTGTCATGTGCAAGAATCAAGTAATGATTTAGGGTTCTTTGTGTCTGCTTCTAGTATCTACTTCTGGGATAGCAGAAGTTGCTTTTCTTTAATCCTTCACTTTACGTTTTACTTGATGACTACTGCTCAGCTATTGTGTGGTTAATAGTCTGAGTCTAATAGATTTTCTTTTTATATTTTTGTTTTTCTCCCCAACCTCAAGAAAATCATGCACATCACATAGATAATTGTTTTATTTGCTTAACTGCATCAAATTTGCAGAGTATTGCAGTATTTTATATGTCTCTTTCCACAATAAATTATATAAAAAGTGATCTAGACTATTGACTAAGGGATGGTAATTTTATAATCCATGTCCCCTCAAAAAATTAATTTCTAAATTTAAAAAATTGGTTATTTTGGTTTTGCATAAATACTTTTCTACAGTGATTTGTACTTTTTTTTTTGCAGTTAATAGGACACATAGAAATATTAATTTTGGGGCAGCTATAGGTGTGGCAGATTTTAATGATGTGAATGTGAACATTTGGTGCACCTACTTCTTGTTCTACTCGTAGGCACAGCTTTCGTAGAAGACCAAGTGCTCTGAGTTGACAAGCTAAGGTCTTTCCCTGGCAACCTAGAAGTCTCTAACGTGTTCATGTGTGGGGAAATGATTACTACTAGTATTTCAGGAGAACAGAGTTTCACTTTGCTGCAAATAAAATATCAAGTTATGGCTGGCTAGTCTCAAAAATGTGGACTATTTGTCACATATAAAAATATTTTAATTATCATAGTTTTTTATCAGTGGTAAAATGAGTAACAACAATATCAACGCTTACTAAATACATGCTTTAGCTGAGAATCTTAAACCGTTTGTCCTTTTTTCAGTTATAAATGAAAAAGTTAGAGTAGTAGTTTTCATTGCATTGTGGGAAAGTGCAGTGCAATCAAGGCAGAGTTTTGACATTTGACTTGGCTTTAAGTGTTTTGGTGGTCTTGAGATGATACAGAAGAGCGTGAGGGGTCATGCGCTGGTGGCTGTGTGTATGTGTTGATGGTCAGGCACATGATTAGTTAATGCAGCGTGTGACTCATCTTCCTGCAGAAATATTGAGTGAACTGACACAGTAACTCTTCTTTCCCCCACAGTGTGCTGGAGAAGAGAATTGGGTGGACAGTCGCACTATTTATGTTGGGCATCGTGAACCACCTCCAGGCACTGAAGCGTACATTCCACAGAGATTTCCAGATAACAGAATAGTCTCATCAAAGGTACCATTATTTTCTTTCATTCATTTAGATAAATCAGATGAAGTTATTCTTTGTATTTATTTATTTAAAGATTTTTTCCTAGTCTTCCTGTATATTTTGTTCTTTCCACAACCAGCAGAGGTAAAGTGAAGGAATCACAGATTTCTTCTAGAGAAACTAATTGTTAAGTTGCCTCTATAATGAACAGAAATGGAATAATTTCTCCAATGTTTACTGTAGTACATAATATAGTACAGTCTTTGAGTGATAATGTGTTTTTCCACAAAGAAAAAAGCAATTTTCATTTGAGGCAATCCTGGAGTAAATAAAATCTTCCCAAGGAAAGACTGCATCCTTTTTACTCGAAATGAAAGCAATACCTCAAAGTACCAGAAATAACTTAATTTGTTGAGCACTTATATTCATCATATTCTCTCCACCATAACAGTGGACATAACATTCCCTTCAAAAGCTCATACTGTTTCTGTGGGATTTTGTCAATAGTCTTTGTTATTCACATGAAAGTGAATGATACTTAAAGTCTTGGTAGTGTAATACATTTGTGCTCTTTAGAAACCTTCCAGTTATCCCTCACTTCAATTAGTAAGTTTTAACTTGTATAATCTTCAGCATCTTTCTGTGAGTAGATGGGATGTTGGTACTTTCCAGCTGGATTGCTTTAGCCAAAGGTTTGTACTGCAGTGGCATAAAAATTTGAATGCTTGCAGGTGATGTATGGCAACTCAAGAACTCCCAAGTTTGTAATGTGCTTAGATTTTAATCTTCATGAGCTTGCACATTCAACCAATTATGAAAGAATCAATTCAAAATAATAGCTCCTCTACTGAGAATTTCTTTTTGAACAGTGTCTCAAATCCCCAGCCATTTTAAGAAACTTAGTAGCATTGTGATCTCAAGGAACTGAGTGATTACCCTCATGGACCTGAATACTTGCCAGCCATTAACATAATGAAAGCCACACTTTTCACAAATGGTGTCTGTCATTTCTCATGTGAGATTTTGTATTTACTACCTTTTTTCCATACTTCATTCAAAGACAGTGGACTAAGAAACAGCATAGTATTTAGGCATCTTTAATTAAATAGAAAGTTCAAAATGTAAGGCAGATGAAGTACAGTCAAACGGATACAGTGGGAAATGCTGTGTTCTACACACTGATTTGTATTGCCTTTTGAATTATGAAAAAGTAAACACACTTAATGTAAATTTTTGTACTCCTGTGACATTTTTCTTATTTTTTTAACCTCATCTGGGATATATCTAAATAAAGCCACTGAAGTTACTGCTGAAATAAATTTTATTCTTGAAATAAAAACATCCTGTTCAACTGTGCAAGGTGTTTTGACATCTTTTTGTGATTATTAAGTTAGTGGAAGTTTCAAGTTACTTGGCTTTGCAGAGTGAGATTTTTTAAATATTACTTAAACCTGCATGGAGCTAGGGAATCCCTGCAGGCAAGTAGTTTATGTATGACTTAACCAGTTCAGGATGGAGACTTTGCTATATTTTTCTTCGGGTGTAAAGTATATTCAGTTAAATATGTTAAATGTTAAACTTTTCAATTTTGAACTGTATCTGTAAATAACCTTTCATAAACAGAAGGTATTAGTGGAAATATATACATTCTGTATATACATGATGTTTCTCAGTTCTTCTGTTTATTGATTAAACTTCTCTCGTTTGAAACATAAAATGCAGGTTGTCTTTGTAAAAGTGAATACTGTGGTGATATTTCAGGATGGAACAGAATTCACATAAATGCTTTACAATTTTGAACAGTTCCTTAAACTGCTGAAAGCTGTTTAAAGGGCGATTGTCTGTATATGAGAACGTTCCATGCTGTTTAGTCTGTGCTATCCCTTTAAAGTAAACTCTGTTATTCCCATGCTCTATCCCAAACAGCCTGTATAAAGCACCACTATGACCTGACTTGCATTCATTCTGCTTCTGTACACTCTTACCCTTCCCCCTGTCATTGTCCCTTACTTGCTTACGAAACCTCTGGTGGGGGAGCCAATTTCAGCATAGCGAACACAGACATAAACTTCCTGAAAAATGCTCAAATGTGCAAAATTAAGATGGCAAGTCCATAATTGTTAGAGTAGAATAAAGGTACATGCTTGCAAGCACACTGTATGTTACCTCAACCATGAAGGATACTTCCTTCATCTTTCATCAGCGAGACAGACAGTAACTTTCAGCTGGACTTTTATAGGTGTTTAGTGCTTACATAAGAAAGTGTATGATTGCCCTTCAAGGATGAGGAGCTCTAAACTTCCCAGTACAGATTTTACCAATTTAAGATAAACTGAATTTCTACAAACGGTAGTTGAAAACCATGAGGAAATATCAATTAGCCTGTCTGTATGCTGCTTTACTAAAAAATGTCATGTCATAAGGTCCTGAAAAAGATGTCAGCTTGCAGTAATATGAACCTTAAACTTTACTAATCCTTCCAAAGGTGCATTTTACTGTGCTTCAGCAGAGGCTTCCCGGTGTCAGCAAGGTAATACTTTGATCCAAGTGCAGAGGGATATTTAGTGTACATTGCAGTGTCACTATGGAATGTGGTTAATGCTCTGTCTGCTTAATGATACATTCCTGTTGTGAAAAATGGTACAGACAGACCTTGGCGAGACAAAAGTATTCTGTTGGTTTGATGTGTTAATTCAGTTATGATATTAACAAGATACTGCAAAAGGTGTGTGTTGAACCAGTAAAACACAAAAACATGTCTTTTGGATTGTGCATGCAGTTTGTTTTATGTTCTAGAGACAGTGACCTTTGTAAGGATCCTTTGCTGATCTAACTTTTAGCTACTTCAGCTGCCTTGGGTGTTGGCCTTTGAAGTGGCTGTTATGTGCCCTTGATTGAATTTATCACATGGCAGTCCTGCAGCATGGCAAAATACCAGCTGGTAGAAAAACCTCGATGTTTCAAATGTAGAAGAAAGAAAGTAATTGAAGTGGCAGGGAGGTAGCTTGCTTTTTTCTTTAAAAATTTATACACTTTTTGATATTATTTACTTTTTGGTAGAACTTACAGATTAAAAGGATTAAAAGTTCAACTAGGCAGCACTAGCAGCCACCAAAACTTGGTGATAAATAGCCTTTTTTCCTTCTGAAACAGGATTTTACTTCTTTTAAAAATGGATAAATTAGAAAGTAACTTTTTAATACAAAACTTCTTAAGGTCCAGGCTTTATATTATTGTGCTGGGAATATGATTTTGTATGTAGGAGTCTTTAATGGATTTCTCCTTTGTGAATTTCTTCAATACCTTTTAAGTCCATGTAAATTCTCAGAATAGAACAGTTCAACTATAGGAATGTTTGCCAAGGAAACTATGAGCCTTCATTTTAAAACTTCCTGCTAATTTGAGTTCATATTACAAATCCTTGAATCTGACAATGACTGTTATTCCCTGTTTACAATCTTGTTTCTGTTGGTGGTCCTCCACCATATTCCTTTCCAGGAGGAATATCTTTAGCCTGTTCAATAATTGTTTGTGTGGAAGCTACACCATGCATTTGCTCAGGTTTGTCTGTACCTTTTCCCAAGCCAGTGGAATCATGCACAGAGTATTCAATACATAGCAAACTACAGATTTATGTAGTGGCATGATGATGTTTTTAGTTTGTTATTAGTTAATATTTTTCAATATCCAAATTCCCTTTCCCTGAAGTTCATCCTTTGTAGAATTGCTATGCTTCACGGATCTCATTTGTTGACAAGGTAGGGTTTTGCACTTCCTGTTCTACCTGAATCAATGAACTGAAGACTGATTGGATGTGTACATTTCTCTTGAACAGAGGGAAAAATTGTACTGAAAAGAAAATCTTTTTTAAGGCAACAATATGGAGTTCATAGGAACATGCTTAATTACAGCTACTTACGGCTTTTGGAAAAAAACCCAAAACTTAAAGAATGAACCACAAAAAAGAAGCAAAAATTTCAAAACTTCCTGGATAGGAATAGCCTGTTGAATGAGAGATGGAAGAATTTCCTGTGTGTCAGATACACCTGACAAACTTAGAAAATACAAGAACTTTAGGGAGGAGAAGTGATTTTAAATTTTTTTTTTACAGCCATACCACCCGTAGAAGAAGTTGGGTTAGGGAGACTTTGTAAGTCTTTTACCCTTCCTTTCAGTCTGTGCGTAATTAATACACAATATATTGCCTTGGTGATCCTGTCTGGCTGCAAACTTTTACTGTTGTAGTTTCATAGAAATCTTACAGCTACAGAACCCATTTGTGCCTGGGTCACCAACATAACTGGAGGCAGCAGGGCTCCTGAAAGATTATACTGAAGAGCAGTAGGATATGATTCTTAAGTGAAATGCAAGATTGACTCTGCAGTGGATGCACAACTATTACTTGAAGAATTTGCTCTAAAGAGATGTCACTGAAATTAAATTATAGATGAAATTACAAAATGCTCAACTGTGCTGTAGCTCTGTTTCCTGTTCTTTCTATAGAAAAACAATAAGGTGAACTCAGATGGGAGAACAGTACCATTGTGCTTTCCTGCTTTGTAATGCTGTACACTGTATTCATGGACCAGAAGTGATCTTCTGTTGCATAAATAATGCAGTCTTCTGTTGTCTGTGTGTTTCCTTAGGACTTTTTACCAAATACTGATCCAAACATTGATTTCTGTGATAGCGGCCTGAGACAATAAATGCTGCATGTTGAGAATATCCTATACATTGCAAAGGAAACCTTAGCTACCTTCAGTGCTAATCTGATTAATTGTGAGTCATCTCAGTCGCTGTGACTAATAGTTAAATAAAGCTAAGTAATTCTGACATGTTTCAGCAGATGTTGTTGAAATATTCCTTTCTTTCAGCAGAAATTCATGCCCTTGTGCTGTACCTCTTCCCCTGCAGCACTTGTTCGTGGTGCCATTATAAGCACACACAGACTTGGCATGCTCTGATTTCTCATTTTGTTGCCACATTTAGAAGAAATGTTAATACTGAATTCAAGCAAATACTAGACCATCTCTATCAAGATGAGCCACTTGGAACCCAGAAGCGACCTAGGCTGTCCCACACTTTTCCATGGTGATGCTTCCACCCTGGAAGGCTTTGTATGGCCTCTCTAGGGTCATGACATAGCAGTTTCAAGATGAGGAGTTCAAACACAGCCCTAAGCAATGCCATTTGAAAGTCAGAGAAGCATCCAAAGCCCACATGGTCATGTGTTTATGAAGCCAGTAAATAATTGTCTAGCATACTCTGTGGGGGCAGTGAGGGTGGGTAGACAGAAATGTATATGGGACAGGGACTAATGCAGGGAGTGTTGTGTGTGCCTTTTAGTGTGAACACACAGGTCTGCTCTAAAAGCAGCTGTCACCCAGAAGCTCTCCATTTCTGCCCAGGTAATCCCCTGACTCCCAGCCACACTGGGCACAGCAGGAGGTCAGACCTGATGCTACAAGGGCTGAAGAGTCAGGTCTGTCCAGCCCCACTAAACAGTGAATAGGGCAGGAGCTGTTAGAGAGGAAGGAGAGTAAATGGATGCGGTTGGCAGTAAAGCTCAAATGCCTCTGAATCAATTGGCCTCTTGTAGGGGCCAGCTCAGGGATCTCAGTACTTGAGAGGGGATGGGAGTGTGTGCGTGTGCACTTCTTCCAGACATAATAATACAATTTCCTTCTGGGGATAGCTGCCACTGCCTAAAAGAAAGCAAGGAAAAGCTCTCCTTTGCTCTTGATGATCCTGCTCGGCGTGGGATTTCCAGGTCAGAGGCTCTTTGCAACCTCTCTTATGTTCCCAGGAGAGGTCATTTACCCTTCCCATGACTCAGTCCAGGGTTATTAGCAATATTTTATCTTTATTAGGTGCTGCCCCTAACGGAGTCTTCTAAATTTTTTGTGTTAGTAGGGAGTCTGCATGTAGCAAGAGAGAAGCAGAAGGAAGGAAAACAAGCAGGTCCAAACCTAATACCAGGGAAGACAGGTGTAATTCTCTCTTTATAAGTGAGAAAGTGAAGCTTGCTTGCTCTCACACACTTTCTTCTGTTTTCCTGGTATTCTCTGTGACTTCGGTCTTCAATCAGTCATCCTTGCTATAAGGTTTCTTTTTTTAAATTATAATTAGATAATTACAGATGCTGGGGGATGTCTTTGTCGGAGGAGTTCCTGGAGTTAATAGCCTCTATTTGATAAGACTGTGAGTTGCTGAACAGAGACTTCTAAAGATAGACTTGTTTGTAATAGAAATCCTGTTTTATCAGTAATTCTTTTAAAGAAATCCTATGCCAAAATACGTGTGTTTGTTCATCAAATGTACTGTTTGATCTAACTGCCCCAGATCAGTTTCATTTTTGCACTTTCTCTGAATGTACTGGTGGTTGTTACTCACTTGTAAAAGCCCTACATGTAGCAAGCAGAGCTTCCAGTGATGGCTGTGTTGTGAATGACCCTGGAGAAACAGGAGTCCCTCCCTCAATGGAGTGATAAACAAAGTGCAGATGATGCATATGTTAATACTGTTGTTAAAATACTGTTAATTGTGTCTTCCTGTATTCGTTCCAAATTGTAATAAATATGGCAAAATACTTTTCAAAATATTCCAATTCTGTTGAGGAGCATATAAGCACAGATGTCTAATTTTTTTTGCTTCAAGTTCAAGCCTTGATACTAAATACATTACATAATACAGATCAGTTCTTCTATAAACTTCCTAAATGTTTATAAGCATGTTACTTGAGTTAGACAAGGCATACTCTCAATTCTTACGATTTCAACTAATTACTGACTTCGTTTTTTTCCATATCCTTTGCTGCAGTTTTCTTTACCAGTTCTCTACTCTATTAGAGTTAGGAAAATGGTGTTTCAAAAAATAAACGTTTTTATAAATAAAACTGCCTTTAAAGAAATTGTCAAACTTCAGATCAGACCTTTTTCAGCTGTTCTGTTGGAGAGGGCTACATATATGTATATGATTTATATAATATTTATGTTGTTTTAATAACATAATGCTATGTGAGGTGGTGGTATATATAAAATTTTGTGTCCAGTACCTAAAAGGAGACTACAGAAAAGCTGGAGAGGGACTTTTTACAAGGACATTAAGTTATAGGACAAGGGAGAAAGGCTTTAAGCTGAGAGAGGGTTGGTTTAGATTGGAGCGGGTTGTCCAGAGAAGCTGTAGATGCTGCATTTTTGGAGTGTTCAAGGTCAGGTTGGATGGGGCTTGGAGCAACCTGGTCAAGTGGAAGGTTGGCACTAGATGCTCTTGAGAACATCTTGAACATTCTTTTCCACCCTGTTCCATGATATGCACACATGCCTGCAATTTAGTTTTTAAACTGCCACTTTAAGAATGCATTGTTTCTTGGTAATTGATAGTATAAAAAAATGCGTACATTAAAAATACTGAAGTCAACATGGACACAAATGACTGCAACATCAGCTTTTCTCTATACTAACCTGATTTTATTACCCTTAGGATGTATTTTGTTTTGCAGAAGGGATGCGAATTATCATAGGAAGATGCCTACAAACCAAAGCTAAACCAATATAGTAGATGTTTTTGTTGTAATAGTTTTAAGCATTTACAAGAAACAGTCAAAAAGGTTGAATGAAAAGCATGAAATCAGAGTGGGTTAGAAGAGAGGTGGTGACTATTTAAAACAAATAATCTGCAAGAAAGTGAGGTGTTGACAAAACTTAGTTCGAAGTGCTTTTTCTTATGGCTTCAGCTTTTGATGTAAAGAGATTACTTAAGTAAGTTTCCTTTTTCTTAAGAAAATATCTGCCTCTTAGGATGTAAAGAGAAGCTTGAAACGTGAGCCAAAATTCTGGCATGCAGGTATCAAATGAAAAGGTCAAAATACAGTGTCGAGAACACTGTATTTTACATTTTTGAATTTGTGTGCCTGGCTGCAACAAGGAGGCATTGGAGCTGAAAGCAAGATGGTATCAGTAAAGAGGATGCGAGGATTGGTGAGGTGGAGCCAGGGGCATGAGCAGGAATACTATGGACATGCTCATGAGTGCAGAAATATGCCAGCACTGCCGGTGCTACTGCGATTATAAATGGGAAGAAAATCTGCTTGAATTATGCTGTTTTGATGCCAGACTGATCTTACAGATTCTTGCACGGTGCTTCAGTCTCATCTGTTGGCACCATGTGTTCTCTTGGATGAATGCGTAGCTACTATTACTTGGTGTCTAATGTGTTGTGTTCCATATGCAAAAAGCACCCGTGTGCTCTGGCCTCTGAGTCTTTTGTAGCATTTGGAAAAGATGAATTAAGCCATCCCCAACTTAAAAGCTTATCTAAATAGTGTGTAGCTGTTTGGATAAACTTATATCCTTCAAGTGAATTATAGTGGGGAAAAAGGTGGTTAAATATACATAAACTGCTTTTCAAGAGTTTACAAAGAACATGACTAGAAATTATCTGAAGAAGAGAGATGATATTATTAACTCTGGGTACAGTAATGCGATGGATTCAATATCACTTTTAATGTCTTTCCTTCAAAAATTTTTGGTTTGTTCCTGCCTCGTTAGGGTAGAGAAACTGCCTTGAATGCAGCAGTCATGAGATAAACCTTGTTCTGAGTGGCAGCCCCTCCGTTGCTTCTCTGGAGAGTGATTATGTTGGTTAAACATTACTTGCTCATTTGTAGATACTGCTCTGAGCTAGTGATGGCTCGGGTAGGAGAAGGACTGTCTAGACATCTTTGTGTTCTTTCTTGTCTAAACTGCAAAAATTGTTGCTTCTCTGTTGAAGATGAATGGGCAGAATAAAGATACTTTGTGTGCCTGACACCCAGTGTCATAAAATGCTGTCAGATTGCTTGAAAATAACGTTTTAAGAAGTAGTCTGTGTTAAAGAAGCATCCATTTTAGGAAGCACTTCTCACCCATAAAAGTGATCTGTTCCCATGTTATTCCTTTTTATTCAGCTAAGAGCATTGCTGATCAAAGGTGGAGCTGTGGGAAAGACCACAGCTTGACAGGGAAAACAGTGAACTAAGGTTGGAATATGAGGAGGATTGGATACAAATGGTAAAGGTGAACAACCTTTTTCTGGATTGTTGTTTTAAATGATTTACTTGCATTTTCAATCAGATATTTTAAATAACTAGTCCCACAGTAATATGCTATTACCAGACATTTAGTCAAATAACCCTCTAGGAGATTTAAAGTGGAAGTTATTACATAAGAGATTACATTTTTATTTAATGAATAGTGATATGGGGGACTTCTGTAAATCATCTAACTTTTAACAGTTAAAAAACCCCTTTACCATGGAAAAAATACTACTTCTATCAAAAGAGCTTAACAGAAAAATATAAGCAAATACTTTCCACTGAAACCTCTGTTCATTTTTCATTACCAGCAGGCAGAGATTCTTAAAAAATAAATGGATAAAATTAGAAAACAAAGATAACTTACCTGATGGAGTTAATGATGAAAATACGCTATTATTGTCATCAGTTAGAATCCATATGGTCATCTATCATAACAGCAGTTTCGACTGATCAGCACCGTTGTTCAATGAAAAATAATCAAATCTAACTAGTTCTCTTTGAAAATTCCAAGTAGCTGGATAGTGGGTTAATGAGAAGATGCATTCCTGTCTGATGAAAAGTGTTCTGATTGCAAGACTAGACCACTTGATTTTCTAGCTGTTGCATGTCTGCCTGCCTGAGTTTTGGCTTGCTCACAGGTGATTTAATACTGAACTAGCTGTTATGCAGGATAAGTGGTAACTTAGGGCATATTTAGGATAGATACTGATTTTTGGCACACAATAGAAAAAGAACATTTCATTCCTATGTCTTACACCATGGTCAGGCTTCAGCTCCCAAGAAGTAAAAAGATTGCTCTATATAGTAGGGGGTTTACATACATTTAAGGCGTATTTCTCCGGGATACTTTTTGTCTTCAGATGTAATAAAGAAGCACTTTCCTTCTGGAGCTCTGTCAGTCTTTGCCTTCAGGCCCAAATCCAGAAGATGTCTAGTTCATGGAATAATTTAGTTATCAGCAAGTATAAGCGCAATCTGCCAAGAGGAGACAAGGCACATTTGTAACAGAGCAAATAAATTAGGGTAAGCTACTTAGCCCATCTCATTTGAAACGAAAGTTTTATTGGAGTTGTCATTTTATTACGTGTCAAAGGATAATTTGGATAATAAGATGATGCAGTGTTAGTTTTCTCAAGGCATTTTTCAAACCTTTTCACACAGTTTTAGCTGACATTTTTTACATGTGTTCTTATAAGCAATCCTTGCAATGTTTTTCAGGAGTTACAGAGTGAGCTGTGTAAAAAGAGTGTAGTTGAGCCTGCTACAGGGCAGGGGAAGTGGACTACATGATGTTAAGGTCCTTTATCACTTTTACATGACTTTTTAAATTTGACGGTTTTGCATTTTTTGTTTGCGGCTTTATGTATTGTTTCTTATGTCATTTTACAACACTTGTGATAATTTGTAAGATGAGCACAGAAATGTGCAGTCACTTACTCTAATTCACCGCTATAGTTTTTCTTGAGGAGTATTTTTGTGTCCCAGCCAAGGAACAGAAGAGGGGCTGACCACTTTTATTTGGTTGTCTTGCTATTAATGTTAACTGAGTGCTGTCTATCTCAAGTCATGAATACAACATAGAAGTGAATTAAAAGTGCTCTTTGAAATTACTAAGATGCTTTTAAAATCTATTAATGGCTTTAAATAAACGGTTCCGTAACGAACTAACTCTGGACACTAACTCTGGACAAGAATTGTTGCTAGTTAAAAATTACTACAGTCCCTAGTATGAAGATTATCACAGCTCAGAAAAAATGATACTGTTCTGAGAATACATGAATACATGCTTGTCATAATTAATAAGATTCAAATTCAGTGAATTATTAGACTAAGTAACAAAACCACTTCTGCTTCTTGTGTAGTTTAATCTTGAAATTTGAGTTACAAAATTGAATGTGATTATTTCTTTGACAAACGCCTATAATCTGTGCATTTGTTTTCAGTACACGTTCTGGAACTTTATACCAAAAAATTTGTTTGAGCAATTCAGAAGAATAGCTAACTTCTATTTTCTCATCATTTTCCTTGTTCAGGTAAGATATCCCCATTTTCCAGTAAGTTCTGCGCTGTTTCTAAATAATAAGGAGAAGTTGAGAAAGGTTTTAAAATTAACTGATTTTGTTGACTATGGAGGTAAATGGTTGAGCCTTTGAGGTAAATGAGACAACCTTTTCCACTGATGATGTGACAAAAGGAATTTTATTTCATTTCCAGGTTGTAAATCTGAATTTAATCTAATGAGAATTTGACTACATCACTAGCTGAATGGCAAGACACATCTTGACAAAATTGAAAAGAATGCCTGTTGTTTTTATTTTGTAATAAACATCCAGATCAGTAAAACTGTTACCATAAATTCTATTGATGATAAAAGTTTTGCAAGTTTTACAAAAATATTTTATAACAAACCAATGTCTTGGCAGCAATTTTCCAACTGTAATGTCATTGAATCCTGTAGAGAAACTGACATAATAGGTACTGATATGATGCTTGCTTAGGGAGGTACATAAGTACTTGTTTTTGAAATTAGTTCCATGAATAACTGTGTGCTGCTTTTTAGGTGTCTTAATTCTGAACCTTTCACAATCACTTACTCTGTTAAATAATAAAAATCTTACTAAGTAAAAAGCTGTATTACTTGGCAGACCAAAGTAGAAAGAAAAGCAGTGCAGATTCCCAGGACAACTTAAATTTTGTCATTTGCACTCCCTCTGTGAATTCTACGTCTTTGTTTATATTTGCAGAAGCCCCAGCTCAGTGTTTAAGAATTTACCCTTTGCATGCGTAAGAACAGCTCTGTTGCATAACATGAAAATCCAGTGCCATGCTAATTTCTAATGGTGCTCCATAATTTTGCTTCCTAAGTTGCAGCTTTCCAGTCTAGTACTTCCTTAAAGCCTTGCAAGCAAATATTTTTACAAGGCATTAACATCTGAATGTTAATGTGATTTAACTACAGTATTGTATCTTACAGCATCCAGTTTTCAAATTTTGTCAGTATAGTACCCATTCTTAAAGTTGTAATGAAGTACTATTCAATTAAAATTCCTTGATGCCTTGTAACATATTGATGAAATTACTTGAAAGATTGACTGTTTACATTCATAAAAATATAACCAGAAAATATTTGTTCTTCTTTTTGCAGTTAATTATTGATACACCTACTAGTCCAGTTACAAGTGGGCTTCCACTTTTATTTGTCATCACTGTCACAGCTATCAAACAGGTGAGTAATTTAGTAAGCAGAAGTAAAACGAAAGAGAACAGTTGGGTTGGTTTGGGTCTGCTGTCCAAGCAATGCCCCCTCCCAGCCTCTTACCACCCCCAGCCTGCTGGTCTGGTGTCAGGGAAGAGAAAGCCCTGATGCTGACACTCTTCAGTAGTAGCCAAAACACTGGGGTATAATCAAGACTGGTTTAGCCCCAAGTACAAAGCACAGCAGCACATGACTGCTGTGAAGAACGTTAACTCCACCCCAGATAGACCCAGAACAGAGGATAATTTTGATTGTCCTTTAATACTTAACTTACTACCTTCACAGTCTTCATGCTAAATGCAGACTTTTCATGAGTCTTCGAAGAAGGTCATGGAGAGTTTTCTCTTTTTTTACAGTGGTAACTGTTCATAATTGAATATATTCTATAGTTAAATTCAGCACTTCTTGTTGAGCAAAACTTGTGATACATGCAAGAGCTAGTATTTCAGTGTGGCATTCCCACTCTTAAAATTTTAAAGTTGCACTTTAAAGTCTTACTGTTTAGTAGTGACCTCCCAAAGCCTGGGTTATGCCATGCTGTGCCTGGTACTGCAGTTCTGTGTATCTCCTTAAGCTTTTCTCCCACCAACTTGTGTAGATTTTGGGACCTGCTTGAGGAGCTGTATCAACCCCTGGAAGTATATTATACTAAAATTATAAACTCTGTGAGTTCCCAGGTTATTTTTGAGAGCATCCAAGGTAGTGATACTTTTATTCTGCATTGAATTTTCAAATGTACTCAAGAGAGTTAGATGTAAAACTGCCGTGGACTACAGGTGGTATTTTCCATCACTTAACCACTGATTACTTTTATCAGTCCCAATCTTTATCATATGGCAGGACCTTTTCCATGGAAAGTAATTGAGCACTAAAAATAGGGTAATCTGCAAGGTCTCTTGAAACAAAGTTATTCACAACTATATGTTGTATGTAGGGTTAAAAGGTTTGGCCTAATTGTATGAGAATCAGGAAATGTGGCAAACTTTAGTCATGTCATCTCTTTATCATCTTGCAGGAGAAAGTCCCATTCTTTCAAAATATATTTTCTACACTTCTACCTTCTAGTCATCTGCTTTTATAAGTACTTTGCACTTACTCAAGAGTCAATAAAGCATGAGCAAGAGATGATCTCTTAAATACCAGAAATGGTTCTGCTTGTTCGTCCAAATGTCTTCATTGGAATACATAGCTTTGTTGACTAGTTGTAACCATTAATGCTCTTTTTCATAGATATCCAACACGACTGTAGTACTGACATGTATCACAATTTCATTTGTTCTAGGGAGAATTTTTTTTTCCTTACTATGATCAAGGATGATTTAAAAAATCTTTCTTGCAAGCTAGAGCTATTCTGTGTCTTTATAGCCAAATGTGCATCACTGCATCATTCCATTTCACTGTTTTCTAGGGTTATGAAGATTGGCTGCGACATAAAGCTGACAATGCAATAAATCAATGCCCTGTTCATTTCATTCAGCACGGTAAACTGGTTAGAAAGCAAAGCCGAAAATTGAGAGTAAGTAACTATGATGTAACAGGTTTTGTGAGTCAGGCTTTACTTCACCCTTCTCACACACTTCACGCATAAAACAAGTTATACAGAAATGTAGTATGTTGATGTAGCATTTATTGCATTTAATGGAGATTAGGCCTACAATATTCTAATTTTCAGTTTTATGCCTCTGAATAAAATATTTTTATAAAATTAAACTCCTAATGAGTTAAAATCTCTAATGAGATTAGAAAAATCTTATTTATTATCATCATTCTAAAATTTTACTTTTAGATGTTACTATTGCTGATTTTTATCAGACTGTGTTGCTTAACTAGAATTAACTAACTCCTTCCATAAATGTTCATTTCGTTTTCCATTTTTTAACTTGGAATTTCTGTCATGATTTATCTTTTCTCTATTTTCTGTTCTCTGTGATTATCACAGAATCATAGAATGCTTTGGGTTGGAAGGGATCTTAAAGATCGTCTAGTTCTGATCCTTGTGCTGTGGGCAGGGACATCTTGCCCTAGACCAGATTGTTCAGAGCCTTATTCAACCCGGCCTTGAACATTCTCAGGGATGGGGCATAATTACTATTATGCACATTAATAATTTATTTAAGCCTGATTGTGATGGTCAGTGCTATGTATACAGATACATGCATACATACAGACACATTTTCTCAAAACCCATCAAATCACAATCTCTTCATTGACCTTGTGAATGCTGCTACATTCCCTTCTTGGTATTGTGAAGGTTGTTTTCAGAAATGAATTTTTGCTGCTTGTTGGTTTCTTTTCATGAGCAGATTAACTTTTTAACAATATTTTCTTTAGAACTCAGAAAATTTGAGGGATATTTGTTTGGAACTTTTTTTTTTCCTGGTATGTTTGTTGGGGTATCTTTTTCTGTTCTGCTGTTTTTGAGCATAAGCACATCAACAGTGTTCACAGCCCTTCTGCTGTGACCTTCCATTTGAGTGTGATAGCTTCTGCCTAGGGCCTCCTGGTAATGAAATAAAATTAGGACATCACGTGCTTGAGAATTCCAGGTGTGTACGTAAGCAGTTAAATACTCCAAACAAAAACAGTTAAGTACCATGCAACTGGATTTTGAATTTTAGTGGTTAATCTGTTGTCCATATTTTCTTAATTTCTCCCCTATTTATTGCCTTTCAGAGGGTGTGTATTGACTATCTAAATGATAGGAGAGACAGACCTAGAAAATACTTGCATGGAAAGGGATACCTGTGTGTATTTGTAAATGGGTGAAACTCTCAGATCTGTATTATATGAGAAAATGGACTAGGTTGTAGTCTGCACCTAAATCCTGGGGGCATTCAATTAATGAGGGAAAAAAAGAATTGTTAAAAGATGGAGTTCTTTTTCACACAGACAGAGAATTACTGAAGTTGGCAGACATCTCTGGAGGTTTTCTGATCCAGTCCCCAGCTCCAGCAGGACCACCAAGAGCTGGTTGCTCAGGACCATATCTAGACAGGGTTTAAGTATCTCCAAGGAGGGAGACTCCACATCTTCCCTTGGGCAACTGTTCCAGTGCACAGTCACGTGCACGATGAAAATGAGGTGGATCCTCCCGTTTCCAGTTTGTGCCCACTGCCTCAGGTCTTGTCACTGGCCACCACCACCTGTCCCTGTCCTCTTTGCATCCTTAGCAGACATAGTAGCAAATGTTGCTGGAACACCTTTTAAATTTTAAGATGCTATGTATTAATAGTTTGATTTGTTTGGGGTTGAGGAAAATGGGAATTTCGTACCTGATTGTTGCAGGTATGCTTTGAATTTGAGTTCTCATGTGCCATGTGTATAATCTGCAATTTTTCATTGCTACTGGTTAATGAAATGGTTGAGAAAAAAACCCTCTTTTTCATATCTACAGTTAGATAAATCTCATTTATTATCGTCATTTTAAATTTTTATTTTTAGATGTTACTATTGCTGATTCCTATCAGACTGTTTTGCTTAACTGGAATTAAGTGACTCCTGCCAACTGCTAAGGATAGTGGGATTTAGCTTTATAAGCACATAACAAGAACAGTGATTAAACTGAGTCTTATTATAATAAATTATGACATAAAAGTATGTCAGACAGATGTTGACCTACATGAAAAATTGCAAAAATTACATATTTTTGATGGGATTTTTATTAAAACCCTAATATTCTTAGAACATGGAGTATGTCTTTGCCACTTGTTTAACCTCCAAAAATGTAGAAAAAGCCCCTTTTCTTGAATGATTTACAAGAATATTTTGAATTTATAATTGGTTGGCTGTTCTGTTGTGACATTCTAATGTGTTGTAAAATATTGCCTATGTTTCCATGAATAAAAATTATTTTGCTCACCTTTAAACCTGGATAAAAATAGGATAAACATCTAGTCAAAAATTCTGCTAAAAAGGTATCATGTTTTTATCAGCAGACTCAGATTTGTTGGCTTTTTCAGCTATCTCTAATTGTAGTATTTGGATCTAGATGCTTATCCTCATGAGACAGTGAGAGCAGGTCACATCTCCTGGTGGTTTTGGAACATTTTTGTTGTATGTAGTCTTAAAACATAGATAATATCTTCCATCTCTCAAATAATGTCACAAAACTTAATAAGACAGTACTTGCAAGATTGTTACCCTGAGAGGAAAGCAGTAAACAGTAGATCTCAGACATTCCACAAGGTATAATTCAGTTTTCCAGAGATATTTCTGTAGTTCTCTACACCTGCAGTAAAATCCTGGTGTAGGTAAAAATGGATGAATTTTCAAAATATTGATGTTAATCTAGGTTTTAGTTTTGAAATCTGAAATCTGTGCTGCTACATAAGAGTATTTTATTTTGTTGTGTTTTTTCCCTAGGTTGGAGATATTGTAATGGTAAAAGAAGATGAAAAATTCCCATGTGATTTAATATTCCTGTCGAGTAGTAGAGGAGATGGAACATGTTTTGTTACAACGACTAGTCTGGATGGTGAATCCAGTCACAAAGTAATTAAATGTTCTACATTTTCATTTTATGGCAAAGTTTGCTTTTAATTTTTGACACAGATCATAATATGACTTTATGTTTATATGTGTGAGCACGTACACTAATTTGTGTAATTTATGTTTCTACCATCTGACTTTATTTCTCTAGAAGTAATATTATTTTATTAAAAGTTTGAAGATATTTATTTGTGGTTTTGTCTGTGTCCAGTATAGGCATGCAGATTGCAGTAATAATACACTAACTTCTTGTACTTAAATACTTTCATGGTGACCTGATTTATGAATACACTGCAAGGTACTTACACAGAATCATAGAATCATTAGGGTTGGAAAAGGCAATGTAAGAATATGCCCAAATAGCAGCATTTAGAGATGCATTTTATTTGAATTATGAGCTCTTACCTTTAAGTTAGTAAATTTCAAGCTGAACTGAAGTATATGTGCGGATTAATGTCATGTATATCTGTCCTTTTTGTTTTTTACACATTTTTATTCATTCCAGACTTACTATGCTGTTCAAGACACAAAGGCATTTCACAATGAACAAGAAATCGATGCATTACATGCTACCATTGAATGTGAACAACCACAGCCTGACCTTTATAAGTAAGAAAATAATTCTTACCTGTTTCATTTAAAGTACCCTAGCAATGAATCATAAAAATATCATAATGAAAAGATACTGGCTGCATCTCTCTGGTTATAGTGAGCCCCAGAGTGAGCTTGAAGTCAGGTAGGTCTTCCATCCATACTCTGTTTCTGTGGGTAGTTCTCTACATGTGCTCTGGGGTAGTGATCTCCAAACGGGGATGGGACAAAGCAATCCGCAGAGGAATCTGATGAAATTTTAGGACTTCAGGGTTTGTTTTTTTTATAATCTAAAAATAAGAAAGAAATTAAGCTTTACTAATACTTAGTATATTTCTTGATATTGACATCCATGCTCACTCTGTATGTCACATACAGTTCATGAGGTTCTCCAGAGGAAGAGGGTGTTCCACAATATGGAGAAGTTGCCTGTGGCACTCGCTCCTTTGCTTTCAGTGTATTGCAAAGTATTGCCATTTATGTGTACCCAGTTAAATGGATTTACAGATTATATTATCTAGTTTTAACTAAAATAGCACTCATAAAATGCTGAAGGGACTTAAAAAGACTCTTGCAAAGAAATTGCAGATTGAAGATAATAGGAGCATTCTAGCACAAATGAACAATAAGTAAATGGCAAGCACTTCCCCTCCTGGTAGAGAACTTCATCAGTCACATTACAAAGTACAGCTACTGTCAATCACATCAGATCGGACAGGACGTCAGCCAAAAAAAATTTAAATTGTCAAGACTATTTGAAATACAGATTTACATCTGCTGTTGTTAGCGATGAGCCTCACACCACCGGCTTTGAAATACTAATGAAGCCATCACGATTAGCAAAACACTTTAAAATACGTGTGCAGAACGTGAAGGAAGATGTCTGCAATTGTCTAAAGTCATGCAATGCTCAGTATTTTTAAAAAAAAACTGTACGCAATTCCACTAAATGTAATGATAAATCTTGAGAAGCCCCTTTTGAGATTTCTTTCTTAATAGTAATACAAAAAGTCCTATACTATTGAGACAACACTTGTTTTTTCTGCCACAGTAAAAAGTAGATGAAATAATGCACAGAAAACAGTATGTCAAGCTAAAATGCACTCTTTTGACAGCAAATACTGTTGAAGATGCAGAAAAAATATTGTTTATATCTGAGGTGTGAAGGCATCTCTCTTCCCTAATCTAGGTGATTAAGAAACTGGTTTAGAAATCTGCTTGAGAGCAGGCTCTTAAGAGTATTGAGGCCATCACTCACTTGATCCTTTTTTTAAATACTTGGCTCACCAAGTGAATCACTGGAAGTTGAAACTCAAGCTATTATAGATGGTGAAATCTTTTGGGACAGCTGTTGACACACAAATAATGAAAATGCTTATTGGTAATCAGCTTGTATCTCTGCTGTTTTTTACTTGAAACTTTACCTCTTAACAAAACACAGTGGTGAATCTTTTTTTTCTGAAGACATGAGATTATTTTGTATCATGATGTATCATAACCAGCTGTACATTATTGTCTTTACGTGTGGCCCTACCATGTTGTATATTCTCTAAGCAGACAGGTTACCACTCCTCTGAGCCTCAGAGGTTCTCTTTCAGGGTGACAGGCCCACCAGCTCCCCACAGTTTCCTCTGCCATTGAGAACACTAATGTCCAGCCTAAACCCCTTTGCATTAGGTTATCCACTTGGACAGTGGTATTGCAAATACAGTGTCCTGAGTCTGGCTGGAATGAAGTCAGTTCTCTTCACAGCTGCCAGTGTGGTGTAGTGTTATTGCGCTGAGGCTAAAACAGCATTAATTGCACAGTTTTAGCTATTGTTGCCAAATTTTTACACAGTGTCAAACTTTTGTTCCTCACTTTACCCCTCCAGCAAATAAGCTGGGGGTGGGCAAAAGGCTGGGGGTGGACACAGCCTGGAGGCTGACCTCAGTTGGAATGTTCTGTGCCATATAGTGTCATGCTCAGCAATAAAACCAGGGGGCAGGGGGCAGTCTTCCAAAGCAGCTGTTGCTTGGAGACTGCCTGGACATCAGCAGGCTCATGGGAGGTGGTGAGTGGTTGCCTTTGTGTCACTTGTTTTTTTCTCTTCACTTATTAAACTGCTATGATTTTGCTTTTGCTCTTCCAATTCTCTTCCCTATCCTGCTGGGAACAAGCGAGAGGCTGATGGGTGCTTTGCTGCTATCCAGGGTCAAACCACCACATACAGATAAAATGTACTTAGAGATATTCAGAGGGAGAATTACTAATTAGCTCTATGCTTTGGTTTTAATTCAGTTGTAGGCTTTAGATGTTGTAAAAGATAGTAATTACACTGACTTATCTCAGGCAGTTTAAGGAATAAGACTTCTTATTTCTTGCTCATGGGTCTACTTAGCAGATTTATCCCTAATTTCATAATCTCTCGCATCTCTTTATTTGCAAAATTTGTATCGAGTTACCATTCTGTGTATTTTTGTATTCACATGTTTTAAGTGTATATCTATCTATATGTATCTCTTATGTTCTTGTTCGTATTCTGGATAATTGGAGCCTGTTCAGTTGTAAAATGTTCTCTGTGATAAATACTTTATAGAAAATATTTCTCAAATAATCTATTAGCAGTACTATTAAACTACCTGTATATTTTCCTTTCAGATTTGTTGGTCGAATAAATTTTTACCATGATAGAAATGAGCCTATTGCAAGGTGGGGAAATTCAGAGTTTCTGCACATTTAAACATTTCACAGTTGAATAAGTATCAATAATGAGAATTACCTTTGGTTCACCAACATTGTGCTGCTTCGTCTTAGTGATAGACTGTTTTTCTCTTAAAAGATCCCAGACTGTTATTTCATAAATAATAAATATTTAATCTTTTAATCATACTTCTCTTCTTTAGTATTTTAATGTCTTTATTCGACTTCAATTTTATTTTACATGTATTTAGTTTGTAAATTGTGTTGATAGGATTTTGACAGTACTTGTACAATACTGCCCCATTAGTGTGAGATCTTGGTAGTGCACTAAGCCATATAAATAGTATCACTTGTGTATTTAATTTTTCATCTTAGATTTTGAAGACGTTGATCATGTCAAATAAATGCGTTTGATTTTACTAAGTGTGTTTGTACTTCTGTCTAAAATGTCCACAGTGCTGTGTGTTCAAGGAAGGCAGCATCCAGCTTGCTGTCCCTGATTTTGTTCTGATCCTTGCCACAAAGAGGCAAAGCAATAGGAGGGAAAGCTGCTTGCTGGGGTGCTGTCCTAGATCCCAGTGTGTGGGAAGTTACTCAGTGCTGGCTAAGTGCCTTCCTAACCTCAGTGTGTCTGTAGATCCATTATTTTCTGTCACAGTCTGCAGTAAAAACTGTCAATTGATCTGGGTCATTCACGTAACATTGTTCCACTAGTTTCTTGGAATTAGTTTCAGGTTTTGCATCAGAATTATGGCCCTGTTTGTTTAGAGTTTCTTGATTTTTTGGGAGTTTCATACCGCAAGTAAACTTTGAATAACATTCAAAAACACTGAACTTACTTCTTGGGGTTTTATTGCTCTATAGAGAGAATCTGACAATTCTGCATGTAGTCTGTCTGTAAAGTAGTCCTTGGTTTTGAACTCATATGATGATTAGTGTTACATATCATGTTCCAAAATACTATTTAAACTTCATTGATATCCTTACATTAATTCCATTACTCTTCAATAAATTATTTTACCTACATTTTATCAGCATTTTTAAATGTTTACAACAAGTATCAAAAATATCTTGTATGTGATTTATACTTAGAATAAAACAGAAGAGTATAATCCTTAAGTAATTCTAATATACAGGACAGTATGTTTTATATAAGCCTAAAAAATACTTGAATTAATATTTTTAAAGTAAGTACTGTGCAATTAGGATGTTGAGTCTTTATTTGGGTACCTACATATGTGGGGTTTAGGTGCATTGGTTTAAGACTTGAGTTGTGAAATTGTGAGCTTAATTTTAGGCATCTTTTTTTTAAATTTTCATTTTAAATTTTTTAATATGCCTTGTAAGTTTGTTTAAACTTTTTTAGTAAAACTAATGTCCTGTTTTATGTGACTTCCACTAAGGTCTGATGTTTTTCTCTAAATGTTTACATTTTGTAATATTAACCTTTTGCAGGCCATTAGGATCTGAAAATCTGCTTCTTAGAGGAGCCACTTTAAAGAACACAGAAAAAATCTTTGGTAAATATTTCTATTGACTATTTTAAAGGACCCTGAAGTAATAAGCAATCACCAAACAAAGTTACAAGCCTACAGTTACCATTGGGCTTATGATTTCTGTTGAGTCACTCATTTTATCTTTTTTCGTAAGGTTTAATGTTAGTACATAGAAACAATTTAGCAGCTGGAAACTGACTGGAATGGAATGTAAATGCTGCTTAGAATTTCTCTCTAAGTACCAAGATAATAAAGCTATTTCTAATTTTGGTCTATCGTCCAAATCTATGGGTTTTTTTCTTCATAATAAAGAATTAAAGAAATGACAGAGTATAATAATCTAGTGAATTGTGCTCTTTTGAAGTTACTGCACTGTGCAATCTTTAGTAAAACAAGTTGTCTCATTTCAGGTGTTGCTATCTACACTGGCATGGAAACTAAGATGGCATTAAATTACCAATCAAAATCACAGAAGCGATCTGCTGTAGAGAAGTAAAATTTCTAATATTTATTTTGGGGTTTGAAAGCTGCATATTTGAATGGTGCAAATCAGATTTTTTTTCTCTGAAAGTGTATGTTTTATTGATTTAAGTGAAAAAAAGAGGTAGAGTGACTTAAAATTTGCTTCTTTTTAAATAATTTTTTACTTATAATACAAGTCATATAGCACCATATAGATGAGATTCTGAATACTGAATTATTATTCTTAGATATTTAAAAAATAAAGCTGCTTTGATTTAATGCTTCGCTTTTTAAGGTATGATGTTTTGTTCTTCCATAAGAAGAACTTCTTTCACTTGTTAGAGTACATCTACTGGCAGTTTTCCAAGGTTGTGTCTTTTATTATCCAAACATTCAATGCTATTCATTGCAATTAAGTCTTGAATTCAGTGAAGGTAACTTTTTAAATGCACTTCACTTTGGATCAGCCCAGTGCTTGTCTGTTGCATGTTTTCCATGGTTTAGCTAAAATTAGTAAGTTCCACACAGACATTCATGATGGGAAAGTGAGACAATGCTATCCTTAAGGAGTGAGCTGACATTGGTTGCTTACTATTTTTAAAATAGAGACTATTTTCTATTCCTGCTCTGCTATCTGAAATCATCGGCTCTGAGTAAGGTGTCCAACCTTGTGAGAAACAAGATGTCATTGATTGAGGCAAGATGTACTGACCAGCTGACAGCCCTTCTCTGACACAGTGACTGAGCAATGATGATACATCTCTTTATGTTGTTATTGATATATAACCCATGGCTTTTAGTTCATGCCCATCATTAATGAAAATGCAGTCTTAAATGCAAAATGTTGTTGCTCTTTTTTTAGATCTGCCTCGAGTTAAAACATTACAGCTGCGTAGTGCAATGCTCTTGATGATTTTGTATTTTTATTAAAGTACTTATGTGAGTGATCTTTTATTGATTCAGAGAAATGGCATAAAAATGTCTGCAGATACAAGCCCAGTTATTCTGTTATGATTCTATCGATGCTATTGTTTTCACTAATAAACTAATTTTGGTAAAGTGTCACACATTTTGGAAACAATTATAGCTGTTAACATTTTAAATAGAAAATGGTCCTCAATACTGTTTTACTTCATTGGAAAAGCACTGTAGAAGACTTACTTAACTTCTTGGCATTGTTAGACTTGCAGCACATGTTAGGCTAATCTATGATTATAACATTTTCTAATAAACTGTAGTTTATGCGCTAATGGAATTCTTATTTTGCCTTTTCTCTTTTTAGATCAATGAATGTATTTCTTGTTGTATACCTCTGTATTCTCGTCAGTAAAGCACTAATAAATACTGTTCTGAAGTATGCCTGGCAGAGCGAACCATTTCGTGATGAGCCATGGTATAATCAGAAGACAGAGCCTGAAAGGAAAAGAAATATGGTATGGAAATAAATTACAGTACCAAAAAGTTTCCCTAAACCCTTAATTTGTAGAGATTCTGCTGAAAAGTATATGCAGCCTGCTTACTTACCAGTCACACTTATTTTGCTAACAGTGGTGATAGTGTACTTGTAGAAAGCTTGTATGTTAAATTTTTGTGCTTAAGTTGTATGTGTGAATTTAACTGAGGAGAAGATGTCTGCTTTAGTATAAAAAGCTTCATGGAAGTGTTTTGGAGTTGCCTGTTATAATATAAATTACTGAAGAACTAATCTCTTGCAGAGAAATACAGGGCTGGAAGGAATCCTACAGCTATTGGCAGTCCTGTAAGAGACATGTGCAAAAGAAATCCTCTTTAGGAATCTCCATAAAATCCCCCTCAAAAGCTTAGTTTCATATTGCTCTGTCATGAGCACTTAAGGCATCAGAGAGCATCAGTCACCAGTGTCAGATGTTCTGTGGGAACAAGGACATTGTCCAGGATGGATACCCAGAAGATCCAAAGTAGTGAATTGAACCCTGCACTACAGAAAGCACAATATTATTTCACAAAATCCTCCTGATCAGACTAGGGGAAAATTTGCTTCCTTAACCCTAAATCTGTGAGGAGCACATTCTAGCCAGGCATTCTAGAGTTCTCGTTTCCACCAGTAGCACTGTCTCAACCTGCTCAGCAGGTTGACTGTAGCTCCACCAAGTCTCCACCACTGAAAAATTGAGCCAGGTTATATGCATACATTCTACTTGTAGGAAGCCATTTATTTATTTATGAAACGCTGCCTGAAAGTTATGTGATTTGGTAAGCCTTGAAGGAGTTGCTGTGGTTCTGTGGTGTTTTTCCGGTGATTTGTGAATATACGTGTTAATGTTTCGCTTGTTCTCCAAAAAATCTTCACCACACTCATTAGTTGCTCTAGAACTTTACAATAATGTTACATAATGGTATTCTACACCTGTATGTCTATAAAGAAAAACACAAATTTAAAGCAAAAAGCTGTATTTTATGCCAGTTGTGATGTTGTAAATCATGAAGGTCTACATCCTATGCTGAACTGTGAGCTATAAAAAGCATTGCTTACTGTTTGAAAGTTACTTGAAAAAACGATTTGTGAACACATGCAGTAACTTGCACTCTTTAATGGTATGTGAAAAATCAATATTTTCATCTTGTTTCTTTGGCAGTTTCTTCAAGCTTTTACAGACTTCCTTGCATTCATGGTTCTTTTCAACTACATTATTCCTGTATCCATGTATGTCACTGTGGAAATGCAGAAATTTCTTGGTTCATATTTCATTACATGGGATGAGGAAATGTTTGATGAGGATACAGGTGAAGGACCACTGGTGAATACTTCTGACCTCAATGAAGAGTTGGGACAGGTAGATTTCATTAAGTGATAATTTTTTGAGCTATTATACTGTATGTTTTTATTTTAAAATTGTCACTTCAAGGTTTTTTGGTTTTGTTTTATTTTGGTTTTTTTGCAGCTACGCATGCGTTTTCTTTAGTGCTGATTAATTTTTAAAATAGAATTTGAGATATTTTTATTTTCAGAATCAAAAATTCTGATTTCTCACCCAGTCAGTGGAATTCAATTAGTATTACTATATTTTTAAGGGATAAACACTTTCTCTCCATTGATTGTAGAGGGAAATTATATAAGCTTCTTAACTTCCTTAGATTAAAAGTTAGATGGAAAAAAAAATCCCTTTTTGTCTGACTAGACTGACATTGAATCTCCAGACACAAGTTTCATCCATTAAAATGATCGTCATTCTCATCTTTGAAAAGAAATTCTGTTCTGTGTTAAGAAAATTGTCCCCTTGAGACAGATACAGATAAATATTTTTTTAGAAAATATGTAAGGTCTCAGTTAAAAATGTCTTCATAGGTTTTTCAGATAAATAAGATGCTGTATTTCCTTTTTTTTTCTAGTCGAACTGGTAATAAAGCTTTTAAGGATGCATATCTATTTGGATTAAGGGTGGTACCAGATATTTCATTATTATGGCAGACAGTCGGCATTGTCTCCCATAAGATCCTCAAAGAGGATCTGCTGAATTAGGGTCTGGATGAGCAGACAATGAGGTGGATTGAAAGCTGGTGGAACAGCCGGGCTCAGAGGGTAGTGGTCAGCAGTGCAAAGTGGGAGGCCAGTATCTAGCAGTGTACACTGGGGGTCAGTACTGGCTTTCATCCTGATCATTAATGATTTGGATGACTGGGTGCCTCCCAGCTGGAAAGCAACTTTGCAGAAAAGGACCTGGGAGTCCTGATGGAAATCAAGTTCAACATGAGCCCACAGTGTGTCCTTATGGCAGAAAGGGCCAGTGGTATCATGGGCTGCATTAGGCAGAGTGTTACCAACAGGTTGAGGGAGGTGATGCTGCCTCTCTGCAGGCCCCGCCTGGAGTGCTCTGTCCAGTTCTGGGCTCCCCGGTACAAGAGACATGGGCACACTGCAGGGAGCCTAGTGAAGGGCCACAAAGATATGCAAGGGACTGGACTTTCCATGGCTCATGCCGTAGGTACAGAGAGCTGGGACTGTCCAGCCTGGAGAAAAGTTCAGGGAGGATCTTACCAATGTGTACAAGTACCTGAAGGGAGGGTACCTAGAGGATAGAGCCAGGATTTTCTTAGTGGTGCCCAGTGACAGGACCAGAGGCAGTTGGTACAACCTGAAACAGGAGGCTCTGAACATGAGGAAATGCTAGGACAAAGCAACACACTGGATGACTAAAAGACCTTTGCTCGATAGCATTTTGTAACTTGCCGTATGAAACTGAATGTAGGAGTTGTGATGAAAAAAATCCATATAAATCCTACCCACTTTGAAAAAAGTTGAATTACGGGTAGTTTGTCCACAGATAAAAAAACAACTGGAAAATTTGGCATTTGCCTTTTCAGATTAGTGAATATTACAAAAGTCAAACTCAGTTGAAGGTTTGCATAATTAATGACTTTTTTAAGACTGAGAGCAAAAATTTATTTGCTTTTTAGTTTGTTCCAGACTGCATAGTTGTTGAAGTCTTTTAAACAATCTGATGAATTCTAAATAATAGCCTTATTTTCAGTGTTTAGTTCCTTACCTTCATCATTCTCTTATGAAATATTATGAAATATTACATGCAGTATGTATAGAATACCTACATCCAGTATCCAAAATTGAGCCAATCTAGCTCTTCCAGTTTATAGTTCAGATTTCAGTTTTATTTTTAATGTTGTTAGACATAAGCACTGGGGCTCATTGTAAAAGACAAAGTTAATGAAAAATTCAATATTGAGACGAAATGAGTGTTTCCAGGGCAATTACAGTGCCCATGTGTATAATTGTATGTGTCCACAATCCTCATTTAAACTAACGTAATTGTAGTGTGGAATTCTGATACTACCCTAAAGACTGTTCTGACAGTGACTGATCCAAATCTGGGCATGTGCATTAAATAATAATCCCTGGAAAATGAAATTTGTGTGCATTTTGTTTCTATAAATGTCTGTCTTGCAGCAAGAAAGACATTAAAACCAAAAAAGGACCAAGAGAGAAGAGTGAAAATAGGTTAAACACATTATTTATACGTGTTATGAGGCAAAAGATAGCATTGCTTGATACTCTTGTAGGATAAAATCTTTCATGGCCTATATTTCTATGACGATAACTGCTAAAAGAAATTGTTGCTTTCCTTTTCTGAAAGAGCATAAGGGAAGGTGTGACCCAGTAATAAACTCAGTTTTGTTCAGAGACACTGGAAAATCTCTGTTCATATTCCTGCTGTTTTTAATTTGTGCTCATTTGCAGATTGAGTATGTCTTCACAGATAAAACAGGAACATTAACTGAGAACAACATGGAATTCGTAGAATGTTGCATTGAAGGGCATGTTTATGTACCACATGTTATCTGCAATGGACAAATCCTCCATGATTGTACAGGCATTGATATGATTGATTCATCTCCAGGAGGTATTGGAAAGGTATGATAACTCTTTCTATGTTCTTGGTTTTTTACAATGAAACGTGAAAATTGGACGGTACTGATGAAGGGAACATTAGAAATTCAACATTCTTGAATTTCATTAATCAAAGTAGATAACTGCATAGACATTTTTATTTCCTAGTTTAGAGTAAGATTTTAAGGCTTAATGGGAAGTCTCTCCACTTAATGCAGTTGTAAAGCTGAATTAAAACTCAAATAGAGAACTTTCTCTGGTTAATAGCTGCAGACATTAATAACTGATGTCCATTTAACCTTAGATACAACAGGGAAAGCAAGACAGGCAATTCTTCAAAGGGGAAAATGGGTCCTCAATGCAAGCACTTACTTGATCATCACTGAATGAAGATGTGGCTGGAGAATGGTTTATGATCAAATTAAATTACTTTAAAATGTGACTTAATTTAGCCACATCTGATGTGTGCTACATACAGCATGTATGTATTCTGGCTATTTGCTGTGTAAAGCAAAGTTACTTGAAAGTTCAGGAGTCCTCATGTGTCAACAAGTGAGCAGGGTGTATATGGGCAGGTTAATCATAGCAAAAGGACAATATCGTTTTTATTATATCAATACAGTATAATATCATTCACACTCACTTCATATCATGCCCTTCACTATGACAAAATAAGGTCTCTTAAAATGTGTTGGTGCAATTCAGTAGCCTTATGTCTCCCACCCATGGCCCTCAGAATGTGGTCCCAAGGTTTGCTATATTTTTATCTTGGAATTATGATGGCACAGACAGTTTGTATTCAACAGCACAGAAGAATAGGTTTCAGACACAAAGAGGTAACATAGCCAGATATCCATGTAATAGAAATCTGTTTCTGGTGCCAGGAGCTGACATTACCAAGCCATCTGAAATTTTATAGAAAGTGGCTGGCTTGAGCTGCCAAAGTATGTGCACTTCAGTAATTTATATAGTTCTGAGGGATGTTCAAGCTGCTCAGGAGATTGAAATCTGTAAGCCCTGCTAATACCTGTACTCCAGGTACTACATCCTTCTGTCTGCACTCAGGACTCCTAAATTACACCTTGACTAGTATTTAGTTAATACGAGTTGTTAAAGTTTAAGCAAAAGTAAAGAAAAAACACCTTCAGCCACATCTAGGTACTCAGAGGAGGCAGAGCATGCACCCTGGGGGCTTTTTTGCATCATTAGCTTGACTTGTATGGCAATCCCAGCAACTTGGCTTGTATGGCAGTCCTGCGGGTGCAAGCAGCTGTGACACAGTTGTGCAATTACCACTGGGAGAGACCTGGCTCCTCGTAAAGGAGCCTGCCATTGTCAGATTAATAATCAGTGACATCAGTCACCTTCCAAAAAGAAGAGTTTTCAAGTGATAACACATAATAACAACCATTCCTTTATTTTTCAGGAGAGAGAGGAGCTATTTTTCCGAGCTATTTGTCTTTGCCACACCGTTCAGGTAAAGGATGATGACAGTGTAGATGGATTGAAGAAAAACCAGTTCTCAAGAAGACCTTGTATATATATATCATCATCGCCTGATGAAGTTGCTTTAGTTGAAGGAATACAGAGGTATGTCTGTACTTAGGTATTCCACTTTTTTAAACTACTGATTAATCACTGAAGCTTAAAATTGTTTTCAGAACAAAAATTGTAGTAACAAGCACCAGTAATCTATAGCTGATTACTCTCTTAACATGAATTCATGATTATTCATAGTCTAAAATCAACTAAAAACAGTTTGGGTGTTAGTTTGTTGTGGGCTCAGTCTTAAATCTTTATAACATGCTTATATTGGATAAATATATATTTGTTGTATTCATTCTCTTGATCTGTGTTTCATTTTACAGACTTGGTTACACCTATCTAAGGCTGAAGGACAATTTTATGGAGATCTTAAATCGGGAAAATAACATAGAAAAGTGAGTGGTTACAAATATAACAAGAGAGACTGAGGAGGAGTTTTTGTTGATGTGTTTAATAAATCATTGTTTCCTTACACATTAGTCTTTAAGTTAGGAAAGTCAGGAACCATACATTTCAGTGGAAAAAAATTTTTAAAAAAATTTTAGAAGTGATTTTAATTGCTTTCACTTTGTTTGACATTATAAGCAGTACAAAATACTGATACAACAATGAAAGTGTGGTGTGAGATTCATGACCTAACCTAATAGTTCCTAGTGGTTTTAAGAAGTATGGGTATTTTTCCTTTTTTATGTGGTAAATAATATATTCATAATAGAAAATGCTGTATACCCAATTTGTTGTTCTCAAATAATCTGTGGAATTTACAGGAGGGTAATATCTGTAAGAGTAAGTTTTGTAGACCATAATATGAGTCAAATTTTCTCTAACAATGAAGTAGTACAGCTGTTCCGTGGGATGTATGTACCCTTGGATATTTACCTTACACTCCTCTAGATGCCTGCTGGTTAAGTCTGTTGTGTAACTGGATCTTCCTGCATGGGCACTCTGCTAACTATGCAGGGACTCTTGGACACAAATAGAGGAATCCTGCTATTACCTTACCCCCTTTTAGGATAATACGGAGAAATATTTCCCAAAGGTTAGCTTCAGATTTTTTTGGCTCAGCCCATAAGAACTGTAGTCAGTATCATTTGATGACTCCGAAGAAAACACTATAATCATTGAGAATTTTCTCCCAAATGCATCACAGTCTGTAGACATAGGCCTGATGTAGCTTCGCACAGGTTTGAGTTCTAGGGTGTTGAAAGGACTTAGGACTGAAGGATCTAATTAAACAAGCAGATCTGGTGATGAATCCTGAAAAAGTTGGGATTAATTATTGGATTGCTTATGTTTGTGCTGGAAAAAGAGAGGCTCTCAGATTAAAGGGAAGAAGAGAGTAAATGACGCAAATATACAAACTGATGAAACCAAAACAGTGCAACAGGAGCTTGTGTTCATTTTTCCTCTTAGAAAGGAAAGGAACAAGTGATAAAAATCAAATCATAGAACTAACAGCAAGTGTAAAACCAGTAAAAAGATTTTTTTTTTTTCACTTGAATAAATTATCGTTTAACATTTAAGCACAATTCATGGAATTAGGTCAGCACTTTTGGGAGATTAGGAATAGTGAAAATTACAAAAATATTACATAAAGACTTCTGTGTAAACATGCATTTCAAGTTCTAAGGTTATGTCTAAGTATTATACATAGAAAAATTCTTTGTAAGCAGTACAGTGCTCTGCTGCAAGGTTTTTAGTCTTCTGCTTAAATAAATTAGATTGACTGTACGTCCAAAGATACTTAGCAGCATCACAAGTTCCGTTTCAAGTAATTAGGAGCTTAGGGCTTTCCCTGTTTTTTATTTGCAACCTGCTGTTTCATTCTGTACTAGTTCCATGTTCCATAGTACTCAACATAATTTTCCATGTTAGAAGTCATGTTTAATTTATATGCTTGAAGTCATAATCACCAGTTTAGGGATCAGGAAAAGAAGAGTTGTTTTAAAATAGTTTTGTTTCTGTTTCAGGTTTGAATTATTGGAGATTCTGAGTTTTGATTCTGTGAGACGGCGAATGAGTGTAATTGTTAAATCTTCAACAGGTAGGGCTGTCACATTCTGTTAGATCTTTTTGTTTCATTTGAATTTGTTACAGATTTATCACAGTTAAACATTAATCACAGTCCATGTGCTTTTCTTTATAAAATAAGGGACCAGGTGCTAGCATGAGTACATTTTATGAAAAAGTTGGAAGAAAGCATTTCGAAGACTTATTAATTTGGATGTTTTTTGAAGAAAGTATATTTGGTTATTTTGAATTCCATGTGCTGTCTCTTTTAGGTGATATATTTCTGTTTTGTAAGGGAGCAGATTCCTCCATATTTCCTAGGGTTAAAGAAGGAAAAATTGACCAAGTACGAGCCCGAGTAGAACGCAATGCGGTGGTAAGATTCCATTTTATTGATCTGCTCACATAGTATCAGTGTCAAAAAGAAATCATGTGTTCTGACCTCTTGCTTTATCTGCTAACAAATTTGTCTTCACAGGTACCAAGGTTATTCTATGCCAAGGTTCACTCAGACTGTGTGGGTAGCAGTCTGTGTAACTCCCTTATTTGCATCTGTCCTCCATCTCATTTCTAAATGGTAGTTGTGGTGCAATATGAATGCATTAGATATGCATGTTAAACCAGAGGTCATCAATCAACTCGTTAGTATGGCATTTTCACAATTGTGGTTTGACCTAATTTTTGAATAGAAGAAAAGTGAAAGCTGTAAATCTCTTTGCTAGTTTCAGTCCCCAGCCTTAGCAACTGTGATTTGCTGCCTTTGATTGCTCTACAAGCTCTGGGGAGACAGTGCAGTGATCATCCATAGCTGATATTTTTGCTTGCTAAAAATCAGCTATGAACTGGCTGATCACCTTCAAAAGAAATTCAAAACTTGGTTTTACCTAAAAGTAGTATTTGGAGTTGTAAAATACTGAATTTTTCTGTGTCCAAAAATACATGGAACTCATTGCAATGCAGTATGACTGCCAGTCTTACAAATAGCATATAATTTGCTGGCACCCAGTACTCAAACTGAAAACAAAGTATTATTACAGGTATGTGGAAAAAAAGCCCTACAGTGTCACCTGCTTTTGTTTTGAAGCAAAAAACTCTCAAAGTGCTTTGCTAAGCTTTATTATATGGGACAGCTGCCTGATAATTACAAGTAAAGGAGGCTCATGAAATTGAAAAAGTATTTACATATCATATCCATTCAGTGTCTGTCAAGAAAGACATCCAGACCAACAGCTACTTTTTCATCCTGGATAATTGGAAATAGGGCTGGCTCCTACATACTGAAGCCTCTCAAAGAAAATACCTGGCATTTGCTTTCATCAATAACAAGAGGCAGGGAGCTATTTTAATAATTGTTCTTCCTGGTTTTGTAGTAAGTAACTATACAAAGATCTACTGGATTAAAGAAGCTGAAGTACTAGTTAAATGGTGTTGTGAGAAGCAATATATAACTGAGGTGGCAAAACTTTTTTGTGTTTTAACAGCTTTTCCCTACCTTACACAATCTATATACTCCCTTTCTTATTCATTACACAGTCCAGAAGTTTGACACAGTCTGAAACATCCACAGCTAAATTCCAGTTTTCACTTGACTGAAATGGTACAGTTGGATTTTCACTCTCAGTTCTCTTTGTGATGTTTGGTCCCTGTCTGTACATCTGCTGCAACACAGCATAAAATCAAACTCTGCAGAGCTACTATTTATATTACTATTATTTATTCTGACTCATCCCGCCTAATTATACACATAATGCCTTTGCCTTGACTTTGCCTTCTCTTGTAATCTCATATATCCAGTTGGATCACTGAGCTGTTTATCTTATGGAAGACTGAGGTTGGTCCATCAGGCTGTAACAGCTTCCAGAGCAGCACAGAATCATGCTGAACCATATCCTAGTCTATATTACACTGTACCAGTCTATACTTATTCCCTTCATGATGTTAATTCTGCAAATATTCAAGCATAAACACCAGCAAGAAGTCTAAGAAGAGTTTTGTAAGATGCATTTTGTTTCTTTTGATTATGTTCTTTAGGAGGGACTGCGAACACTGTGTGTTGCATATAAAAAGCTCACAGCAGAAGAATATAGCAATGTGCAGAAGCTGCTTCAGAGAGCGAAGTTGGCCCTTCAGGACCGGGAAAAGAAATTGGCAGAAGTGTATGAGAATATAGAAAGAGATTTTATTTTACTTGGTGCTACAGCTGTTGAAGATCGGTTAGTTAGTACATTTCTTAGTTTCTTATATTCAGTGATGATGACCAAGTAATTGAAGACTTTTTCTGCTTTAGAGATTTATTTGGGAAACCCCTTATTTGAATCTATTCCACACCCTTAGCTTATAAAAGTTACTCTTGGTAACTTTATAACCTAGTAAGTGAGTAACAATGGTTAAGTGTGCAACAATCAGTGTATTTGAATAATTTACATGCATTTAATAATTTTTTGATCAAGTTGTAGGCAAAAATTTTGGAGGGAAGGACTACAAAATAGGTGTTGAGGAAATGAAGGAAGAACCTTTAGGTCTTAAAAATATTCAAAAACATATACTAGTCCCCTAAACATTTCTGGAGTCACACTTGAGGGAAAATTCTTAGATCTGATAACTTCTATTGAAATTTTTGATCTGTTTATGAAAATCTTTCAATAAAGACCTCTGAATTTCTTATTACCAAGCAATCTGTCAATGTATGTTGTCAATTGATGTTACAGACTACAGGAAAAAGCTGCTGACACTATTGAAGCACTCCAGAAAGCAGGAATTAAAGTTTGGGTTCTGACAGGAGACAAAATGGAGACTGCTGCAGCTACCTGCTACGCTTGCAAACTCTTCCGAAGAAATACACAAATACTTGAGATAACCACAAAGAAACTTGAGGAGCAGAGTTTACACGATGTGCTTTTTGACCTAAGTAAAACTGTCCTAAGACAAAATGGCAGCTTAACCCGGGATACCTTCTCAGGGTAAGGAAAAAGTTGGATTTTCAGGCTAGGAATAGTCTTCTGTGCATTTTGCAAACAACGAAATTATGACAGATTACCTTAAGAACAGACCTTCAGTTTCTGTTGCTAATGCGTGAATTATTGTATGGCAATTAAGTATAAGTTTGTTTAGATAAATTTAGGTTTTCAGTCACGGTTCTTTATCTCATTTCTGGTACTGCTTTAACTGATAAAAGAAAAATCATAACTGATACTGTATTTATTTTTTCACTGTAAAACTGTTAGCAACAAGCTAAAAAGCATTTGTGATACTATTTTAGCAGAGATTTTCTCTTAACCTTACAGCTTAAATCTCTGGACCAGATAATTTTTCTTTGCTCTCCTTACACTTTATATCTCATTGGTCTGATCAAGAGCATTTGTATATTCTGTTAAATATATAATTTTCCTCCGTGTCATCCATGCAACTTTCTGGTTAAGTACTACAGGCATTACAAGGTGTGATCAAACATGTTTGTTTAACTTCCTGTGCAATGCCAATTTTCTAGATGTTAAAACTCTTTAGATTTTTTTTTTTTTGCCTTTATCCTCAGAACTAGAGAATGTACTAAGATAGTTATAGCAGGATTCTGCCTGTATGTTCAAATTCGGGCTGGAAATATTTCAGTATAATACACCAAACATTCAGTACATTGCTTGAACTTCGTAATGATACCTTTTAATTTTCTATCATTGTACGCTAATGGTATTGCCGTATTTGTGCCAATGGTAGCATAGTGCTGAAAATATCTGTGAACTGTTACTAAACGCAGTTTACAATATTTTATCTTAAGTGCCAAAAATAGCTTCTGTTCTGGTAGAAAAGATGGAGATGCCTAAAATACATATTAATAAATATGGTGTTTTTCTCACAAGCGCTGGTCTTGGTGAAACCATGTTTGTTGAAACCCCATGAACAGTAGTGTGTAACCTTGGAACACTGAAAAGAGAGTAAAAATAAACCTCAGAGTACATTTATACAACACTCACTGCTGACCTGGAGCCTGAGGCTGCTGTGTAATGCAGGCAGATGCAAAGGTGCTCTGAAATAACTGGTTCAGATGCCACAGAAAATGGCTCTTGCAGTCCAGACCATCTTATCTTCCCCCAGTGTTCAGCGTGTGATAAAATAGTGTATAAACTACTTCCTGTGACTATGGTTACACTCTTAGCAATGCTCAAATTACTACAGGCATAGTGCCAATAGATTTTTATATATAAGAATATATTGTAATATTATAGGAAACACATATAATTATTATATTTTAATATTATAAATAAAAGTAATCCTGTATCTGACTTAGCCACTGCACTAAAGGCAAAATATCCGTACTGTTCACGTAGACAGTGGCCTTATCCATCCAGGCCAGCAGGTTTCTTTAGGCATTTTCCTTCAAGGAATGATTTACTTCCTTAAATGTAGATGCTTGGGAAAAAAAACCTATTTCCTCATCAGAGTACCAAAGGTATTTCCATTCAACTTTCTTTCTTCTGTGTTACGGAATGTGCCACAAAATTAACTTTATTCCTGCAGCATGGTTTACCTCACTGCAGTTCTTGGAACCTTTTCAAATCAAACTGAAAAGTCGTTAATTACACACTTATACTCACTGGTGAAGTCACTGAGGTATCAGATTTATGTATTTAAACTGGTGAAGCACTGAATATTTTCAACATAATCCAGGCTTTAAAAATGTTTTAAATATCAGTCTTAACACAAGTAATTTCATTTTGAAGTGTATTAATTTTGTGGTATTCTATACTCATTTTTTCATTAATTAATTTTCACATAATTCTTATTGCCAGATTTTAAATATGTCTGAGAATTTTACAGTGACACTTGGTTTGTATTTTATTTCTGAACAGACTTTCAACTGATATGCAAGATTATGGTTTAATTATTGATGGAGCAGCATTATCAATAATAATGAAAACAAGACAAGATGGGAGCTCTAGTAACTACAGAAGCCTCTTTCTTGATATTTGCAGGAACTGCAGTGCAGTGTTATGCTGTCGAATGGCACCTCTGCAAAAAGCACAGGTTTGAGTTTAATTTTGTAGTTGCTTGTTAGCCCTGCACACATGTAAATATTGAAGGTTAATACTCTGTATGACTTACTGTGATAACTTAAGATTCATTTTTGTATCTTCTGAAATGGAAAAAGTTAAAAAAAAGAAGAGAGGAGAATTTCTGCTGGCAAGCAATTTAGATAATGGTATTGCTAAAACAGCACCCAGCTGTGCACCTGAATTTGATTTATGTACATACTGTTCAAATTTTATGGTTGGTATATGCTAATATGAACATACTTAATAAATGAACTAACTGCTCTCTTTTTAACCTAACAAGCTTTGAATAGTCTACTCTTTTGATACTACAAGAACCTGTGTTACTTATTACTGCAGAGTGATATTTTTTTCTCTGTTTCTAACGTAAGTGGAAAGCCAAGAAGGAAGAATCCAGACCAAAAAATGTGTGCATTTTCATGTTTAAGTGTACCTGACTGTTGCATTTATCATTTGTATTCAAGTAAAACATATCCTTCCATTACTGAAACATCTCAAGATAGCTGAAGAACTTTTGAAGGAAACAAGTATTGGAATATGCACTTCTTTATTCTGTCAAGTTGTTATGTCTTTTTCTCAGTGTGCAGGTACAGCATATGTAGCCCTTATTCACATTAGCAAATGTATTTAGCCTGCACTATAACTGTTTGGAAGTTTGTAGAAATTTTTAGTTGCAGCTGACTCGGTACCAAATTTACAGAGGTAATCATTTGTAATGGAGAGATTCGAAGTCAAAGTTTTGGGCAGTTTATATGTCAATAGTTTTTACATATATATTGAGTCCAGTATATTTTCTTAAATAGTAGGAAAAACGTTCAGCACAGATTGGAAAGAAGAATTTATTTTAATCTTTCATTTCAGGATTTCTTTGGAATTGTACACTCTGGAACCCTCTTAATTTATTAATGCACTGACACAGCATAAAGCAATCTCAACAACATCTTCCATTATTCTGCTCTTCCCTTCCTTGTGCTCCATCTCTCTCAAAGTAGTTTGGAAGTATTTGAAAAATATGTGGAACAAATATTTTGTGATATGAAGTGATCTTTATGCATAGTAGTTGCATTGGGTTATGTTGTTTTTGTGTCCTTTCAGAGAATTTCTTATATAACTCTCTTGGTAATTTTTATGTAATTGTACACTTACGCAAAGTAAGCAAACCGTTACAGGGAGAGTTTCTAACACTATTTTTTTTCCAGATTGTAAAGTTGATTAAGTTATCAAAAGAACATCCTATCACATTAGCAATTGGTGATGGAGCAAATGATGTCAGTATGATTCTAGAAGCACATGTTGGTATAGGTAAGCCTGCTCTTTAGTATATTAATTGAAGTGAAATGACAAAAACCATTTATTTCTTAAAAACAGGCAGTCTCAAAGAATCAGGTTATATGTGTTACAGGCAATGTTCAGTGCAATTATCCTAGGAGTTGTATGAGATATTGTCGTGATTTCCCATTAGATCGATGTCATAGCGTCATTATATAATTTTGCAATTAATGGTATTTTTGTAATAGTTGTTTAGTTATTGAATAGCTTCACTTCTTCTTTTTTAAAGGAATCATTGGCAAAGAAGGTCGTCAAGCAGCAAGAAACAGTGACTATGCAATACCTAAATTTAAACATTTAAAAAAAATGTTGCTTGTTCATGGGCATTTTTATTACATTAGGATATCTGAACTTGTGCAATACTTCTTTTATAAGGTAGGAGAATGCTTATTATAATTACATAAATCTCAAAAACCTAAATGGTTGTATCTAACTATATACAGGTTTTGGAGCTAATGGTATAAAACAGCAGTAATTCCATAAAGAGATTTTCTCAAGTACCAGATGCAGTGCTGAAATGGGATTATTGTTTTTATTCTGAACATGAAGTGAAATAACTTTTATATACCTACACTCTGTAATAGATGTTACATTTAAAACCAAAATTTTTGTGTCATTTTTTTCATATCCTACAAATTCCATCTCAGACTGGTCTGCTTATTTCCAGTACCTTCCAGGTTGTCCCTACAGTGAACTTTTAAATCACACTGGAAATAGTATTTGAGAATTTAGAAATTACTGTAAATTAAGTTATGCTAAATTCATTAGGAGAGTGTACGTGGCGGAAATTTATAGTGAGCATCCCCCTATTTAGACAGCTGTGCTATTTCTAAATGTTAAGATCCAATCAAAGTTCTTTCGGTAAACAATGGAAGATTATAGAAAAGAACGGTCATGGGTACTTCAGGGTTCTAGTGTTAGACTATATATTTAATTAGGAGAGGATGACATTTGGGGTTACAGCTAGAAACATCTTAAGGTTGCTTTGCTGGAAGCCATGCTAACCAGCGTATCCATGCTTGCTTACCATAGTTTGTCTCCTCCCGTGGATTGTCCCTTATTTGCTTTGCCTTAACTGAGCCATATTTCCTGGATGCCAAATTTCACTGCCCCTGAATTTTCAAATTGTAGCCTTGTAAGATTGCTTTGAAGATGTTTTAAGTTTCTTTTTCTAACAGTATTACTGTTGGTGTTTAATACATATAGTTTTTTCTACTGTTCCTGCAATGCACACTATTGCCATTGTTATAAAATTGTGATATACATATCTAGAGCATTGTACATAAATTAGCGCTTGCATTTCACTTGACAATTGTCATCTTGTTTTTCAGAATGTCTGCTTCATTTTTCCTCAGTTTTTATATCAGTTCTTCTGTGGGTTTTCACAACAGGTTAGTTGATCTTTTCCCATCAATGTCATGCCTTCTCTTGCAGTTTTTGTAAAAAAAAGAGATCCTCCTGAGAATTTAGTGTTAGCTTACACAAGGAAGAAATCGCTTTTGGTTCATACAGTTTTCAGTGGCAATTACAGTTAAGTTAAAGAAATCAGTTTTATGAATTATCATAAAAGCAATGTTATTTTTAAAGTCAAGGAATACAGACATACAACGTTTGGAAATGGCAATGCAAAGTGAAATGTCTGTGGGAAATGTGCATTCAGTTAGATTTAAGCCTACTGGACATGGACAGAGGAACTCCTGAAAGATGAGTAAATGAACTAGTTGTTCATTTTTAGAATCCAGAATGAAAATGAGAGAATAAACTAGTCTTCTCTGGCTTGTACTGGTATGAATTTCGAATTTCAGATGAATAGCAGCATTCAATTAGTTGAAAAGAAAATATAAAAAACTGAAAAATAGAGGAAAAGTGAACTGTTGCTCTCCAGAAAAGTGCCATCATTCAGGAGAGGATCTAGTATTCGCCTCCCTGAATTTCTGTTTATTTTCTGTTCTCTCTTGTTCTCATCTAATTTTGGCAGGAAAGATCTACCTCTTCTTTCTTCTGGGTGAGGGAACAAAAACCATAGGAATGAATGACTGAATTTAGACAAAAAGGATTTATGTTTTCAGGATTAAATTGAGCTGTTCAGGGGTATTTGCCTCGATTCTGAAGGAATATAACTTCATTTTTCTGCAGAAGTTCACACATTCTTTTAAATCAAGTCTCATGCAGAAGATTTAATTTAAAAGTAAGATTTAATTTTAAATTAAAAGTAGTTGATTTAATTCTTTTTCATCTACAGACTTTATATGATACTGCGTATCTAACACTGTACAATATCAGCTTCACCTCCCTTCCTATCCTCTTGTACAGTCTAATGGAACAACATGTCAGTGCAGACACACTCAAGAGAGAGCCTTCCCTGTACAGGTAAAATTAATACACTGTGCCCCAAAGTTTGACTGCTCAGTTGTGGGATGTGTGTCTGTTACAGTGGAAGTCCTCAGGATTTCTGTACCATAAGATTACAGTAGAACATCAGATGCACTGCACCAGAAGGGTTGAAGACCGCGTGCATGGTGGTCTAAAAAGTACAGTAGATAAACATGTATTTTGACATGCATGTTTACAAACCACACTGTGCATTTGCTACAAAGGGAGTGAGCGCAAAATAGAAATCACTGCTCTACAAAATCAAATTATTATTTATTTTAGCCTTCTTTATTTCCTCCAACCATGGCGAGGAAACATGGGGAACAGAAGTATTTTAAAAAAAGAAAACATGCTGATTTTTCTATATACATGTTTTATTCTGAAAGAAAAGATGACTGAGTGTTAGAGTGTTTTATCAGAAGATGTATTGTGTGAGGTGTCCTGCATTGTCCTCTGCATACTGTTGACCCACCTCTGGGCATTGGAATTGACTTGTTTAGGTTCTTAGCCACTTGAAATACAGTTCTTGCCAGTTAACTGCATTTGGCCATCTGAATTAGGATTAGTACCCAGTTTAGATCCTTGTAGCTGCAAAGCCAGTACATTTCAGGGAGGTGTTACAGTAGATAATCAAAGGAAAAAAATTCTTTGAAAGAAGTAATATTAGCTGCCCAACTGTTAATCAATGCAGTGATGTTTTTTACCAATGAAGTTGAAAAGGAATACAAGAGATTGCTGTTGAAACTCAACCTGTATGTTTTTATTTTCTCTTCAATATTTTGAATGGTTTTAATTTAGAAATGTAGTTCAGAAGACCTATTTTGGTTTTTGAAAGCTAGCAGAGGTTGTATGTCAGAAACTTCCGGGTTTTGATACCTAACTGAGCCTATTTCTATACTGTTTTGGGCAATAGTGGCTATTCTGGGCCAGATGAGGCTGTTGTTGGCCACATACAGGTTTGCACTCTATAGTGTTCATCTGTGGGGAGAAATTTATATGGTCATCAGGCAGTCTTTAAAGTTCATATGGTGAAAATACTGGTTGGTAGCAAATGTTTTTGTAACTCAGGGTTTCATTTAACTTTGTCCTGATTTATTCTGATGTGTTTTATGCTATATGCCAAGTTGATACATATAATTCTGTGGACAAGAACTAAAGTTGTAACATTTAAAATTTTTTTGTAGTAAGAAAATGCATGCTAGTGAAGAGTTCTGTTTCTGACAAATCCCTTTTTTTTGTGGAAAGACATTCAAGAAATCCTCTTTGACCTGAAGCTTCGGGTCAAATGCAAACCTTTTTTTTCACATTCCACATTAAATTAGTGTTCTATTTTGTTGCAATAGTCTGTATATAAGTATCCTAGAGGAGATAAAGCAAAGTCTCCAGAGACCTCTAGTGTTTCCATTTAATATCTGCAGTGGATCATGACATGCACAGCAAGTACTGGAAAAGAGATACTTTCTGTAAAAAGATTGAAAAGTAAACCAGTACAGCACAGGGCAGTTTGCCATTTTTAAATAAGCAGAATTAGAGGGAGCAGTTAAAAGGGTTTAGTAAGAATTAAATAGAAATAAATAAAGAGAATATTTGGAGGAACGAGTTAGATTTGAAGTGGTAGACAGTTATAATGTGGAAATGTGGTTTTCAAGAAACAGTATGAATGATCTCATTTGTCTGGGATTTTCAAACCTGCTGGTAATGAATATGTGTTTCTTGTTTCACACAGAGATGTTGCCAAGAATGCTTTGCTGCGCTGGCGTGCATTTATTTATTGGACATTCCTAGGAGTGTTTGATGCTGTGGTATTTTTCTTTGGTGCCTATTTATTGTTAGACAACACAGTTGTGACCAGCAATGGACAGGTTAGTATTGGATTTCATCAGTCAATCAATAGTAGTTTTTTTAATGACAGTTGTGAAAGGAACATAGTTTTAATTATTTTCTTCAATATTTCGTGCAAGATAATAACTGTTTTATGAGTTGCGGTGAGATAGATGGGTTATCTGTTTGGCAAAATCTGAATTATGCAATGGAACATACTGTGTATCAGTAAGCAGAGACATAGGATTGGATGCTAATTAGGAGAAATATATTACATAAATTCCAGGTATTACTTCCAAATCTATATAGTAACTTTTCAGTTTCATGCTTAACATGCGTCTGATGAATATCTGTTTAACATATCAAAAGACTCTTGGTAGAGTAGTTATGAATGATCATAAAATATCTTAAATATAACAAGCTTTTTAATAGTTTAATTATTTTTTGCATATAGCAGCTTAAAATAATCAATCTCTACTTGCTTTGCAGTCACATGAATGCAAATTTTATGAACTTTTGCATTTTATTTATTTTATCCATTGATATTTTGGTCTATTTTATTTGTGTGCTTTTTTTCTTTTTGCTACTTGCTTCTCTTCCTATCCTCAGCTAATGACAACCAGCACTCACATGGTAAGACTATTGTGGATTTGTCATGATATCCATTTCATCTTTCACTGTTCTTTAATTAAACTGTTAAAGAGCAGTAAAATGTCACTTAAGCCTATAGTTAGAAATGTTCTTTATAGCTACTCTATAAGTACTTAAAATAAAAGGAACTTTATACAAAGTATATTGAGGTATGTGATGTGTGGTAAAGAACGATGAGCTTTAAAAAGTCTTTTTACTTCCTTGCATTTTGTTATTCTGTTGTATGCTTTTCTGTAACCTACATTTTGTTGCTGACTCTCTGCTATAGAAATTTTTTCACGGTTTATGCTATAATGTGCTTTAATGGCTTTAGAAAATACCCTCAAAGTGAGAGACAAAATAAACTGTATACAATTTTGTTGCCAGTATGCAACATACACGTTTGCTAGAAATGCAATGTTCAGATATCATTAAAAATCACTTCTGTGACATCACAGGGAAATGAACTTCTAGTGTGAGAAAGAGCACTTATTAAAAACAGTTTTTTCTTAGGACAGAATTAATTTCCACTAGACAGAACTGTGCACTGTCTTTTTTTTGGTACCATCATGCTCTGTTAGATGTCCAAAATTCATCAGCATATATTATGATCCTGAAAATTAGAGTTATCATACCTGTACCAATTTTGTTAACAGTTTGTATTGCAAATATTCTGACTGGGTTCCTCTCTGAAATTCTAGTTGTCTTCCATGGCACGCAGTCAATCTAATTCTAAGGCTCTATAGCCAGATTAATACCTAATTCTCAAATTTTTAATGTCTAAGTCTACAACTAGATACCCATATTAATGCTTGAAGGTAACGTGTTGCTTGAGGAGGCAATCTGAGTCTTGGGTGTCTGTGTTAGAAAAGCTGTTACTGAGCATGCATGCCAGTGTTTATGTATAAAACTTACGAGATATTGAGCCGCAATTTTAGATTTAGAGGCTTGAAAATGTCAAGTGTTAAGGAATAGTCAGAGACACTTACGTGAGTTCATACATTCATGAATGCTAGTAGATATTGATGGTTATTTCCCAGTTTTTAAATTATGCTTACATCTGGAAAAAGTCAGTGAAGAATCTGAAGGTTTGAAAGGTTTGCTACTGCAACAAAATGTTACTATGGAACAGGGAAAAGGTAGAAAGCCATAAAGAACGTAAGAGAGCTGACAGTAACACTAGTGCCATAAGTGATAAGAAATTATACCAGTCAGGTTCCAGATTGTTAAAATGGGTGCTGAAGCAAAAATTCTGAATTTTTCTTCTTTCGCCTCACAAATGAACTAGTCACCATTATTGCAAAACTAGTAAAAAGTGAACAAAGTCAGTATCTTTCACATAGAATGATACCTGGCAGACTAAAATTAACATACTATTAAGCTTGCTTCTAAACACAATTCCCCCCAAGATGTTTCTCAGTGTTTAGAAATCCATTTGAAACTGCTTACTGTAGTGTGATATTACTAGAATAATGGAAAAGTATGCTTTTGATCACTGAGATCTACTTCACAAATGCCTCCCTTGGTCATTTTCTGGTAAGCAAAACTAAGATGCCAAAGATTTATCTCCTATTAATTGTTATTAATTTGTGATACTGCTTTGTGTGTGTGGTGTTCCACTCTGGTAATGACATCATGGTTGGTGTTGCAAAACCATATAGTTAGAAACCAACTACAGAAGAATGGTAAGAAGAAAGGAAGGCACTGTAGAAGTCATTGCAGATTGCAAACATCATCTTAGTTTACCCATATTATAAAATGTCTTTCCCAGGTAGTTTTCTTTATTTTAATGTTTGATACAGAGTACATTAAATATAATTGTTAAGCTGGGTTGAGAGAGGCTAAGTTAAAAAGAATTAACAGAATGAGAAATACAAAATAACAGGAAGGAAGATAGGTGAGCAGATGCTGAATTGGGACATGGAAGATCACCAAATAAAGTCACAGGAGGAGGAGGGGAAGTCTTGGATAGGCTGAGAGCAGAACATAGAAAAATACTTGTTAATAAACTAGATGTTAACAAACAGAATTACAAAAGAATGATTCATTGCCTGAAGGCATGAGTAGTATCTTGAGATATCCAATGCTAAAAAGACATTGTGAGTTTTTGTAACTCACACCTTCCCATATTGCTTCTCTTACCTCTCTCTGCATCGAAGTAGCATCTTTATGGATCTTGCCCCTGTGCTATAACCTCACTTCCTGAGTCAGTAAGATGGATGGATAAGGAGTTTGGTTGCACATCAATGCTTTCTATCTAGCCTAACAAACAGACAGGGGAAGGTTGTTTCAACTCTATTTCATCTAGCAGCTTTTATTGCAAATATGGACAAAGCTGTTCAATATGCAGTAACTTAGACTGACAGCAGGTTCTCTGAGAAATGCCACATATGACACGGCAGTATAGTAAAATTGAACTGCAAGAAGAAAGTTGGGAGACGGTATGATTGAAAGTTCATGATCCAGATTCCTGGCCAGTGTTAACTGTACAGGTTTTTTTAAGGCACAGAAAATACAGTAATGGCATGAGCCTATTACATATCAAAGTAAAAGATCAAAATGCTGAAGGTTTTCTGAATTTCATCTAGTTTTAATATTCAATAGACTCAGTCACACAGTAAGTAGTTTTAAAATAGTGAAATGGTTACTGAGAATAATGAATCTTTTAGCCAGTCATTTGTTTATTTTTTTTTCCATTCTCAGTTGATCACATTATCTTAGCCTAGCTTCCTACTGATTTATATCCTGTGGCTGGCTGTGGTCTCCATTCAAAATTTTTCACATAGCAGCATATATGTGAGATCAACTTCCCACATGAGTATGTAATATTGGGTGAGCTCATACAGAAAAGTATAGATTGGATGTGATCCAGTTCAACTCCATGCTCTGTGCAGGGCTAAATAAAATCAATTTGCTGAAGGCTTTGTCTAGTCTTTTTCAGGTTTTCAATATCCCTGAAGATGCAGATTGTATAACTTTCCTGGGCAAGTTATTGCAATATTCTGCCTTCATGGTGATAAAATTTCTTACAATACCTAAGAAGAGTATTTCTTGTTGTTGAAGGGAGGTTTGTTCCAGTTCTTCATCTTTGTCATTCTTCTTCAGACATTTGTGGGCAGCTTCTAGATCGTTTCTTAACCTTCCCTTCATCAGACTAAATCCTTCCATCCCTCTTAGCAGAAGAGCTGTAGACTGCTAACCACCTCAGTTGCCTGTCACTGATCATTTCCAGTTTTTTTCACATCACTCGTGAACTGCTGGGCCCAAAACCGAGCACAGTGTTCCAGGTTCAACCTCACTGTATCTGAATAGATGGGGATAACAAGCTTTGTTCAGTGGCCATGTTCCTCCCAGTTGGGAGGTATCCCTTATGTATAGAGAGAGCACAATACAGGCTTGTATTCAGCCTGGAGCCCACACAATGCCACTGCAACTTCCTTTTCAGCAGGGCCATTGCTCAGCTAGTCAGTTCCAATATATGGCACTACGCCTGCATAGGTGTTAATCTTTGCATTTCTCATATTTAATTCCATAAGATATCTGTTAGCCTGCTTCTCAAATCAGCAGAGATCCCTATGGATTGAAACTCTGTCATTCATTATGTCATCTGTTTTCTATTTTTATATCACCTGGTAGTTTGCTCATGATACTCTCTCTGTCAACATCCAGCTACTGAGAGGGATATTCCACAATTTCTGCCCCAGTTGCTGTTCCTAGTGGGGTTCACTGATTACGTGCAGCCAACCATCCACCAAGGGCTCTTGACTCCAGTGATTCAACCAGTTTTCAACTGTAGTAGTGGTAGTAGTCTGTTTAGCCAGCCCCTGCTTCCTTGTTGTCCAAGTGTCAAATGCCTTGCTAAATTCAAAATACATTGCATCCACTGCTCTTCCTCCTTAAGAGCTCCTTAACCTGTTGGTCCCACACTGTTGCCTGCTCCTTTCTTTCCCAAGCTTTGCTGTTAAATGCAAGGAGCAGGTTTTGTTTTTGAAGACTAATATCCAGAGTATTGACTAATTCAGCATTTTCTTTGAAATCTTCCACTAGGTTATCTTACCACTCCATTGGTGGACTTACATTTTTCCTTTGAAATAAGGATATCTGTAAATATCCTTTGTGTCCCCTTCAGCACCCCTCAGTAATCTTTGTTAGAGCTGACTTTTGTCTGTGGTTTGTTCCTCTGCTTTTATGCTGTTTGCTGCCTGCCCACATTGTCATCTCTTGAATGCTCCTGTTTTGCCTTTTTGTCCATGCAGTAATATCCTACTTGGCCAGCTGGATCTTCTGCTGAAATTACATGTTTGTATGGAAGTTGTCTCATTTCTGCAGTTGTAACTGCAGAAGGGAGTTCACGAGATCTCAACAGTTCTCTTTCAAAATGATTCAGATCTCTTGGACACTTCTCTTTCATGGCTGCAATACCCTGAATCAAACAAAATCTCTTCTAAAGTACAGTGTCCTAACTATTGCTTACTTTCTCTACATTTCTCTGAATCGTGGTCATCCAGTAGCTGCTGGAGTCCAAGCAATCCTCTGTGACAGTATTCACCACTAGTTCTTGCCTGCATCAGCATTAATGGTCATTTTTGCCCATTTGAAAAGCCAAAGGGTTTTTATGTCATTATACAGGTGGGGAGAAAATCAAACACAATTTTAAAGCATTTTATCTTAAAACGTATGTAGACTTTTTTGTACTCTAGATTGTTATAACATTCTTTCTTGTAGTGGTGCTTATCTGTATAGCATGCTGTTGAACCTCTGAGAAATTGGTGGATGCCAAGGACAGCAGAGAAGGGAGATCAGAAAAAAGATGATGTCCAAGAAGATTGATGAAATGACTGCATTCATTTTTAGATCTCAGTGATTTGTTAATTGTGGTGCCCTTGATTTTTATTAAGAAATACATGTGTGAACTTCAGGTTGAGAGAAATGGTTGTGGTCTTTTTCTGTCTTTTCTGAAATCTGAGGTGTGTACGCACAAAAGCAAGAAACCAAAACACTTTGCGCTGGATAGATCACGTAGGAATTCAGTTTTTGCTCAAGTGTCAGTTCATGACAAAAAGCAATACTAAGGTTTAAGATATTTATTCTGACAATTCACAACATAGTGGACAATATTGCCTATAACTGCTTTGCACCATTTTTTATAGATTTTTGGAAATTGGACCTTTGGAACAGTGGTGTTTACTGTGCTTGTATTCACGGTTACATTTAAGGTAAGGTATGCTGTATTTTATCCACTGAAACTTTCTTAAAACTTGTTTTTTTATTGTTGCTTACTTGTATCAGTTTCTTTCTATCACCATGCATTGTTTTATTACTTTAAATAGAGAGTTCACTATCTGTGCCTTAACTGTGCTCAAACTTGAAAGATGTTTTTAGCTAATTCTGTGTAGAATTCTTCCCTATTTTCAAAGGGTATAATTCTGTTTTATCTCCTGCTGAAAATTACTGTTGCTTCTTGATTGTAATAACACTATATAATATCTTTTTTTTTTCAGCTTGCACTAGATACACACTATTGGACGTGGATAAATCACTTCATGATCTGGGGATCACTGGTGTTCTACATTATCTTTTCTCTGCTCTGGGGAGGAATTACTTGGTATGAGCCCTAATATTAATTGCATTGCAAAAGTTGTTTCAGTAACATAAAGTTGTTACATTTCACCTTTTTGTCACTGACAGAGTTAAATATAGCCTTTTTACAATGCCAAATTCTATTTTAAATGTATCATTAATGCTAATTGGAGAGTGCTTTGCTCTTCATTCGATGAATGTCTGCTAAAATCTCCTTAAAGAAGAATACAAGGAGAGTAATATCAGACCTCAAACTGGGTTTATCTCAGTAGTGTCAGTCAAAAGTAGCCCAAGGGTTGGTTCAGGGAGATCAGGTTGCCTTCTGAGTCAAAATGTCACAGAATAGGTTACATCTGTGCAGTTGGTGACTACCGACCTACCTGCTGGGCTTGTCTTGGAAGCTAGCCGTAGCAGTCAAAACTAGAGACAGGGAGTGGAACTCAATACTGAAGTGATGTGGATGGCCAAGAGTGCTGTGTTTGAGCTCATTGTTTTGCCTCCTTCCTTAGCAAAGTAGAGTTACTGTAAGAGTCTGAGCACCTTCTTGTTCCTGTTGGTAAGAAGCTTTTTAGAAACTACTATAACTCTTGTGCATAGCCAATTGAAAGTGTTGGGGTTTTTTTCTATTGAAAATTCTGTGTACTTCAAACTGAAAGTTTTGGGAAGGAAATCAAGCTGGAACAGGTTCAGTTCCTTACTGTGTCTGATTGCTATCCGGAGCTGGAAATTCTGTTTCACACTTGTAGAGCTCTCAGTTACAAGGCCATCTTTTTAACTCCTGCTGGAGCCATTCTACTTTGTATACAGAATATTTTGAGGGACCAAAGAAGGAGGGGGCTAACTATTGCATGGTGATTAAGATATTTAATTTAACTTAGAGAAAGGATTTGTATTTCAGTGTGTCTTTTGCAAATGAGTAACCAAGTCTTAATTCCTCGGATATTTAGCTGCCTCTTCTTTTTCCTAATAAGATCAGATCTCAGTTTCTTCAACATCAGTTTGCAGAAGTGACATTTTCCCAGATAATGTTTTCCAACCAGCCTTTCTGTGTATTGGAGATGTGACTATGTGTATGTAACAATGTATTTTAGCTTAGTTACCTTTTCAGAATGCAAATACTATCAAATTTTGGAAACCGTCAGGAAACTGGTTTTACGCTGCAGTGTTCCTGCAAACTGTTGCTTGGTCTTGGCTCTCAGTGATTATCGCCATACCATACAGTGATGGCATTTTAATGATCATGCAACTGCATGGGATACAGGGAGATAGGGAAGAGAAGGTATTGACAGTGTGGTTAGATAACTGTGTAGTGAATAGGATGGGGAGCATAACATGAAACCATTAGAGACGCTTAAGGGAGCCTGAGAGGTCTGAAAATAGGTGTGGTTAGCGAGCCTTACTCTGAGGGTACATACAAAGGAGTGTGCCTTAGGAAAGAGGAGGGAAGTGGGGGGTGGGACGCTAAGAAGAAAGGCGGAAAATATCTGGGGCAAGGTAAGGGTACATGGGAGAGCAAAAACAGGTTGAGAATGAAATTTAGTTTATCTTTGCAAGGGAGAGATACTATAGCAGGGAGGGGCCAGCATGATATTTCTTGCAGCCTGGAAGACAAAAGGAAGGTAGTTATCTCCAGTCCGTGCATGTTTAGCTCTCCTTTTGAGAAAACTAGGACGGATGAACTCCCACAAACTGGGAAGGTGACCCTGAAGTATTTCATCACTGGCATAATTCTCATATTTGACACTGTCAGCCTTTCTTTTGTGTATTGAAGCATAGTAATTATTTAATCTTTTTTCCTCCAAGGCCTTTTCTCAATTATCAGAGGATGTATTACGTGTTCATGCAAATGCTGTCCAGTGGTCCTGCGTGGCTGGGTATAATTCTGCTCATAACTGTCAGCCTTCTTCCAGATGTTCTGAAGAAGGTCTTATGCAGGCAGTTGTGGCCTACAGCAACAGAAAGAATCCAGGTAAATAATCGTTTTCATTGTGAAGTTAGGTTTTTGTGTTACAAATGGCTAATAGCCTAGATCAAGGTCAGAGACAAGATTAGAGCAGAGATTCCCCATCTGTGGTGTCTGAGCAATATGGTGAAAGATGCTGCCTGTTAGTTACGTGGTGGTGTTAACCTGAATCCTGGGGCAGCACTTGAGCCTCTGTACCAGCAACCACAGGGAAATCTCCTGATGAGGATGGTGAGAGACAGCTACATGGCTCAACATGATTTCTGATCTGAGGAGTTAAGAAGGGGAAGGGGATTGGGATCTCCATAAGGGTGGATAAGAGGCACTTAACCTCTGATAACATACTGATGTCTGTTACAAAAACACATGTATTCAAACTTACTCACATCCTATTAATAATTTTTTCCTCTTTCATATTTCAACTTACACATTTTGATTGTTCTGATCCATGATTTGTACATAAATGTGCCTTGCTGTGCCAATGGGAAGAGGATTTTAAAATATGCTTTGTCCTTTCATCTGATCAGCCCAAAAGGAGAAACTACTGTGTAAATACAGGCCTGCTCTTCTAAGGCTGGAGAGGAAGCCAGGTTCTATGGGAATGATTGTGCTATGCTGAGGGCATCAATAAAAAATGTTTCTTGTATTTTAGCCCCAGTAAACTTTTGTATATGTTAGAACATGAAGGAGAGTAGAGGTGGTGAACCTTAATGTTACTGCCCTTGCCCTTTTCAGCCCATCAGCTGCCACCAGTAGGTTAAAATAATGAGTTGCCAACAACGGAAGGGATTAGGTAGCATTTTGATGTTTATTTAAGAAGTTACTTTGCATTAAGAGGAAAGGAATAAAGGAACTTTGCTACCAAGGAAAATAAAATTTCCCTTTGGCAAATGTAAAGCCCCTTGCCACTGTTCTGTATTCCTAGAATGTGCAAGTGTAATAATGCCTCACTTCAGGAAAGAATAAAGAATAGCAAGAAAGCATTCCCAGGCAGATCAGTATTTATTGGTTTTTCATTTTGAGATCTTAGATGTCTCTTTGCCATATGTACCACTTGTGGAAGGAGTTGACCTCTGTATAGGTCCTGCATAGTTAATTTAAAAGCCAGAGAGAATGAGCATGGGTTAAGGTAACGAAATGAGCTAGTAAATAAAGACCCCTAACAAAGGTATTGCAGCACTTTTTACAGACATTGTATATTAGTGCTGGAAAATGCATCAATAGTAAATGCAGACTTAAGGCTCAACACTGGCAATATTAATTTTTTAATATTTAGTAGAAAATCTGTGACTTTTAACCAGTAATATCCCTTATGTTTCTTCTTCCCTCTCTTTGTTTCTTCCTTTCTTCCAATCTGCTTTGTCTAAATAACTGCTACCTTGCTTTAAACATAAATGATCTGCTCGGTTGCTTCCTACAATCTTCTGGGGAAATCAGACTAAACATCAGTGCCTTTCTGTTGAGCAGTCCACCATCTTTATGCTTTCTCAGACTTCAAGCAGTCTAAGTTTCTAATGGAACAAAAGGTGACTTTTTTATGCCTTTCTGCATGCTTGGCCATTTCATTCAAAGGACAGTTGTCAAGTTTATCACCAGAATTTATTTACCATACTCATTATCTCCATTTGTTAATCATGTCAACTATATTTTGAGGAATAATTTTTGGTATAGTTTTTCCTTCTGTGTATCTCAAAGATTGCATGAATTGTTGTCACAGTCCATCGCTGTCACTATCAATTTTTGTCACTGTTCTTGCTGCATTTTACAGAAACTTTCTGCCTCAAGAATCTGCGATTCTTATATCCCCATTTTATCATTGATCTGTCTGTAGGCCAATCCATGTTGTGTTTCCATTGTACTTGAGTAAGTGGGATAGTGGCCACACAAACAAGTGATAATTCTGATTAGGCTGATGTTACTGTGTGTTAGCATCACACAGAAAATGTGGTACTGGAAACCACTTAAGCAGTCCTTGGAATGTATTAATGTATCTTCTTTGCTGCTAGAAACTGCAGCTACTTTTTTTTTCCCCAGCATGCATTTGAAATTTATGTTCCGTTTTATGCAATTCTGTGCTCTTTCTAGAAAGAAAACAGCTCAAGATCTGAAAGTTTATTATTTAATGTAAAAGTGGAAGAAATGCTAGTAAATCTTGTTTCCCCTGCAGTCTGCAAGAAAACTGTTTTTTACTTAATATTCAGAGTGTTGGTTTCCATTGCAGATTTTATAACTTTTATTTCTTAAGTGGTTAAGATAAGAAATATATTTAATCTTTCTTTCCCCCTCAAAAATACACAGTCAATAAATTTTACTGTAATTATGTAAGTCAGAGGGAAAATGCAGTTTTTTTCACTATTGAAAATTCTGACTTAGATTGTCTCTTAAGTGCCTTAGGATTGGTTTGATTGAGCTTATAAACAATTATTTTTAAATGTACTGTGTTCCTAAAAGTTATATTGCTTTCTTTGTAACAAAAGGGCTTCTGGAACAATTGATTAACATAGGACTAGCAACCATTTCCCAGGTTACTAAATTAGTTCTACTCAGGCAATAAGAATGCATAAAGCCTTTGAAGCAATTCTTATACTTCTAAATTTTTCAGTTATTTGAGAGTCACTCCAGTGTGTGTGGTGAGTGATTGTTTGCCATCATTACCATTCAGATGTTTTTAAACATACCACATATAGTTCTAGGTCTTTTTCAGAGAGCTTTTTGGTGATATATATATATATATATGTACATACTGACATATATGCGTATATACATACATATATGTACATACAAGTATATGTATATATATGTGCATGTATATTGATATATATATATACACATATGAACTGTTGTCTTTCTTGGGCTAAAACATTAATTCTGCAAAAGCTTTGGAGGAATCTGTTGCCTTTTTGTAATTTTGATCAAAATCTGCTTATTTCTTATACGTGTAGTCTCTGCAACTCTGGCTCAATGACAAACTGAATTTTGTGCTTTAACTGGTAATTAAAGCTGTGCAGCTGTGAGGTTTCTTTCAGCATTTACTTTTAAAAAGCAGTAGGGTGGGTTTTTTTAATATATCCAATCTACATGGATTATATTTTCTTTTTCTTTATTCTTCTTTCATTAGTAGCAGAAGTTCAGCTGCTCTGTTAGGGAAAATATGCACTCAGTTTAAATTATGCTACTTCCATTTTTATAATTTTCACTTTGATTGACAGTGTTTCAGCAATGCCAAGTATTTGGTAGCTGAAATACAAGGTGTTTACTTCCTGACCTGTAAATGACTTCTGTACTTTCATGCCTTTTAAAGAAGTATTTTTCTTTTTCTCTTTGTTTTTGACTGATGATTTTTTACTTCGCTTTCATTCAGTCACAAGCTTGGGCCATCAGCCATGTTATGACATCTCTACCCTTTGCTGCACCTGGGGAAACCCAAAGTGGTCCTTTTGCCTGGGGAAGCCTGTCTGGGGATTCATCATTCTTCTCTTCCTCAATGGGCTTAGCTGCTGTTGAACTGCACTGGGCACTCAGAAAACTGGTCACCAGCAAACTGCTGCCTTTGTCGTGTCAGGCTCCTCCTCAATGGATCTTGCTGTTGCAGTATTTGAATCCTGTGGAAGAAGTTTCCTTGGCAGCTCCCCAGCCCTCTCTCCCCATAGTGTAGTGGCTAAGCTGTAAGTCAGCCTGCATTAGCAGGCATTAGCACTCCCTTCAGTGTGCCAGTTGTTCTGGGGAGTGGTGAAGCAGGATGTCCTGTCCACTCCTTAATTTAGGATCGGTTTTGCCTCGTATCACAGGCACCTCTCCCATTCAGTGCAAGTTATTGTTAGAGGGGCAGGACACGCAGCCCACAGTACTTAGTTTAGTGCTTTTGGAGTAATTTTTTAACAGAGTTTGAAATTGAATTAAAAACATCCTCAAATGATTAATCTCAGGATCCAGAAATAGAAACCTTGTTTTACACTAGATGACCTTTCCTTTTTAAATCTGTCAGAAAATCCATCACTTTTACAGGACTTTGCTATAACAGTTATATTTGTACCACATGGTACAATTCATTCACATTTCTTGTATTTAGCAAGAGTCTCACTGTTTTTCCTCATCCTTGCAGAAGAGTATGAGACATAAAACAGCCCTAAATGCACTGCCGAACAGCGATGGGCCACTTCTTGAAGGAAATCTTTCACCTTCCGAGCCATAATTAGATCAAAGCTAGGTAACAGTACTGTACGTGTTGCCAATTTGGATTAATTTCTATTGGTGCTATTTACAAATCAACTGTTTCCTCCAGAGTTTTTGATGTACTTTATCAGTATTGATACAAAATCATTATGTTTTACTTGGAGAGCCTAGTTTTTGCAAGAGATGTTTCCTGCCACAGGTAAGATCTTTTTGTCTCAGAAACTTAATCGTGTAAAGCAAACCAATAAATCAGTATACCCATATTCATGTCCCATAATACATTGTATTATGTATAGGTGTTGTGTGACATTTCTTCTCTAAGAACTGCAGTCATTATTGCAACATGTACTCACATTACACCACAGTGTAGAATACATAAAGGCAGAGGTGATTCTTACCCACGAACAGTTTATCCATCAGCTTTCATGTTTTTGAATACATATATAGACCAAATTCAGATGGTAACACGTGAAGATAATCGTAGCAAGTTATTTATGAGTAGGAGCTTGGGTCAGAAGACTGGGGCTGTGCATCTGTCAGTGTCTGCCATACTGCTGTGCTCTGTACTGACCCAGGCATTGCTGTGTCACTGCCTCAGATCACGAGAGAGGCGTCATAGTTTAGCCAAAGATCTGAGATAGCAGCATGAGTGGTGAACTAAATTCCCCAAACATTAGGCCAACAAAATGAAGTTCTCTGCTCTACATCATGTCCTTGCTATGCCACTGACTACATGAACAAGTAAGAAGGTACACTCTTTACTCTAATGATTCCCACCTATATGCCATGACTATTCCAGTCCCTTTATGCTCTCCTGACCCCAAAAGCTGCACATGAGGAATTAAGTGAAGATACAACGCTAGAAATACTTGAAAGGACAAATGTCATGTGTTCTGTGTGCTGTAGGATTTTAAGGTAGCTGAAGGGTGCTTTTTTATTTGCTTTTAATAGGCAAGTAATAGTGGAAAACTCCCAACTTCCTTGACTAGCTTCAGGCTTGGTAAAGGCCTTTGCCTTGAAGCCATGTGTAGGAAATAACATTTTATTTTTAGAACTATCTATGGTAACTAAAATGCTTCACTTTCTAGCTGAAAGAATTGGAAAGTTAGTTACCAAACTGTATGACTATTCCCTCTTACATTTCCAAAGCAAAGTCTGCTAATCTATTACCTGATTTTTCTGTATTAATGTTGCTATTTGGTCTATATGTGTTTAAAAGAACCCAGGCCTCACTGTGGTGAGCAGTTCAGGATAGTTTTTTCTTTAAGTAAAGATACTTTAAAAGAGTATCTTTTTTTTAAGAGAGCTTTCTGATTGCTCTTGGTTGTACAAGAGTAGTGTTCCAAGCTAGTGATTTGCATTAAAGTGTAATATTACATCTCAGCCAAAGTTCTATAAGCTACATCGTTAATATTTACTTTGTGATTTTGTCCTTTTGCTACTGTGTTCTGGTTAACAGCGAAGAAGGAAGGGGATGATTAAGAATAGAGGATTAACTGGTTTATATAGTATTTATGGAGAGATGGTTGAATAACATTGCTTTGAATCACACTTACAATGCATTTATATGTTAGATACCATCACAAAACCTCCATACCTCTACACCTGGAAATTATATGTGCATTTAGTGAGAAGAATTTTATAAACTCATTGGGGAAAGTGCTGTGCTGGTTTTCTTTCAGTTTGTGCACATGGCCCAGGCTCTTGTCATGCAGCCATGGTGTTCTGTACTCCTGAGCATTTCCTGAGTGGAAGTGCTGATTGTGCCAGAGTGTGGAGTGATACATTGTAATGGGCAATTAGACCAAGATAGTATTGTGATCTGCAGTATAAATTGCCTGTATAGATGCTACATGTAACCTAAGCAAGTCCAAAATTCAATACTGCTTAGAAGTACAAAGCAAGTGCATTAGATCTCTGGAACTTTCATCTGTTAGCGCAAACTAACTGTAAAGAATTTCCTCCCCTTGGAAGTACAGGGCAAAGTACTTGAATCTGTTCCGTCTTAAAATTCCCCATAAGAAGTTCAGAGATAAAAAGATGTACTGGGAGAAATTCCAAAATGAAACATAACCTTTATTTAAAACACTTTGATTTGCAAGCAGGCCTCTGTGTCTTCATCTCTGCTCTAAAGAGCCCATTATCAGGTTTAGAAGTTAAGTGTAAAATCATTCCTGGTTCTGTAGGTCTTAATACAAAACGAATCTTGTTGAAACTGGTTAATTGCAAAACATCATGAAGGACTATACTTTCACATTAAAATAGCCAGAGTGGTGATCTAGGGAAAGGTATTAGTATACCAAGGGGACAATGGCCCTATGAAAGAACACAATTATATACTTCTAGTTCCAAGGTTGTCTATTTACTGTGCATTTGTTTCTTTTTTGCCCTTTAACAGAATGCATCAAGGCACTGTCGGGAGCATATCTCGGAATTCACACCACTTGCCTGTCTGAAAAGCCCAAGATACAGGAGCAGTGACTGCAGCAATTCCCCAGCAAGAAGGTCTAATTCTCATTCTAAAAAAGTGATGTTTACGCAGTGGAAAGGCGTTGATTATTCAGTACTTCCATCTGTCTTTGGCTATTCAAATAAGCATTGCCGTTCCAGTGCAGGCTACCACTACAGTGGGTCAGGTTTGGAAACGTCTATATGACAGAACACCAAGTCAAGCCTTTAAAAACTGTGGTTTTGTTTATTTCCTTTTTCAGGAAACAAACATGTCACAGAAATATTTTGAACTACATGTGGCTTTTGCTGTCTGAGTTAGTGTTGAGAAAAACAGGATCAAGAGCTAGAAGTATGAACCCTTCTAGGCCAATAGGCCTCTTTTTATGTTTTGAACTACTGGAGCAAAGAACAATCTGCACAGTCTGGTACTGTGAGACTGGTAGCACTAAAAATTCTCTTCATCCTGTGTCAAGATGTCTGTGCATTTACTACTTCTGTCACCTTTTGTGATTTTCTTTGTTACTTGAAGTGCATAGTTTCAGTCAGTGACCTACATTTTGAGATCAACAGTTTTAATTTTCAGCCAGAAGCAATGATCTCAGTTATCTCAAATGAAAGCATATTTAACAAATGCTGTTTCTGATTTTCCTCTGTCCTTTTTTCTTTCTTTGCTCTTTCTGTAGAACAAACTGGTGTTTCCTCTGTGCAAATCTGCTTTCAAGAAACACTCTCTAATGTTCACTTCCTTGTAAGTGGCCAAATCAGGGCTATGTATGGTTTCAGTTAGTTTTACCCTGTAGAAAGATAGGCAAAGCAATCCTTGTGTAGAGTATGCACACACAATATGGAGTCAAGTTGGCTGTTAAACAGGTAAATTATCACCAGTGTTGGTATCTACTTACAAACTGAATGTAAGCATTTTGCCTAAAACGTCTTTGAATTTGTCAAAGATGCACATTACCTGGTGTTCCCACTTGCTATCCCTGTGATTGTAAAATACTTATAGCAGAAAGTATTATATATTAAGCTTTTTTTGACGCAGTTTGTTGGGTTTTTTTCCTTAAAAGAAGAAAAGTTGTTTTTCTGGATGAGTATCTTTTATTATCTTGATTCATCCTCTTAATTTTAATTTTTTTTGTGTATATGTGGGGTTAGATACTGGCTACTGGGCTTGGTAGATGTATTACAAAGCACATAGCTGTTAGCTTTTGCAAGCACACCACGAGGTGGCACACAGCTGTTGACTAACAGTTGAACCACAGTTGGGATATTTGACTGCAAGGATTCTGTTTGAATTACCCTAAGAATGACAGCCAACTTGCACTTCTGTTTTCTCTGCTACATTTATGTTACCTTGCAGTAATTCAACTATAAGCTGCATCCTTGTGTTGTTTCTTTAGTCCAGTGTTTTATTTTGGGGTGCAAAAATACCTGAAGGAGTAATCTGGTTTCAAACAATTTCAGCCTGGTGGTTAGAACTGGTTAATGGCCATCCTCATTCAATACCTCTGTGAGGACATTAGCTAAAAATTCATTTCAATGTGAAAACAAAATATTTGGCATCAGACCTGCAGCATTTATTGGAAGACCTGGCCAAGACATTGTTAATTTTCTTTCAGGTGGATGAGGGTGGCAGGGAAAAATTATTTCCCTTTTTATGTTCTAACAAGAAGAAACAGAGGCAAAATAAGCTTACCTACTACTTTACTTTTTTTAAAAGAAAAATCAACTTACTATGAAATGTTCCTCACGGTATCCTGAGTAGTTTTCGTATTAAACAAACAGTGATTTATTATTAAAATGCCCTGGGTCAAGCAGAGATTGTAAAGTGAGATATTAAATCTTCAGTATACCAAAGATAACAGAATTTTACAAAGTCTAACAGCACCACAGACAAAGGTTTTGTATCATTTAACATACAGCACTTTTAAGTTTCAAAGAATGTCCTTATAGCAGTAGCATTTTGAAATACATACACATGTGTGGGTGTGTGTACATATACTTGCCATTGCAGACTTGAATGTTGGTCAGTTAGAACCGTCCCCTACATAAAACACTGGTGTATATATTTTTAAGAAGTTAATATGGGTATACATTTTATACCAGTAGCAGTGACAAATTTCTTGTGTGTAGTTAACAAATTATTTGTAATGTATTTTTTAGAAATCTTAAAATTGCCTTTGCACTGAAATATTTTTCATACTGTAGCTATTTATAAATCTGTTTTACGCATACATTTGTTAACACACCATTTCTATTTTTTTTAAGTATATGTTTTGAAGGCTTTTTTTATAACTATAAGTTTTGGCCACTTAAATTTAGCTTAGAGTGGAGTTGTGGCTGAATGTTAAAATTCTAATGAATGTCAAATTAGAAATACAGGTCTGTTGCTCTGTGAGTCTCACCCAAGTTATCAATGTTTTGTTGGGATTTGTGGTAGCAGTGATTAGAGCGCTGTACTTGCAGCGCTATATTATAACTGCTAGCTTTTTTACTCTAAAAAGCCTCCTGCGTTTTTACTTTGTGAGTTCTATCTTTTAGCCTTAAATAACATGCTTGATGTTTTTGAAAATGCTGCATTCCTGTTCTGCCTACTAACAAAGCAATTCATTGCAAACTTCATGTAGCCCTGCACTTAGAAATTGTTGACAACATTGTTCAGGCTGAAACACCTATATAAGTGTTTGAGAAATTTTAGTTGAACATGTTATTTTTCAGAGAAGAAAGAATGCTTGAATTTAAGTGGAAGTTTCTGCTTTGATTTAGCAATACTTTTACCTTTAAAAGTTGGTGCTGTTTGTTTGTTAAAATAGACTGTTTAATGAAATGAACATAAAACATCAACTTTGCTTCACTTGATGTGTTTTTGCTTCAGTCCCTGTTACTATTGCCATGTAAACTTAGTCCACTGCAGCAGGTGTTAACTTGGGAGTTGCACTGCAAAAGATGCAAAGATGAAAAAGTAGAAATTAGATCAAAGTAATGCATTAGAGTGCTTTATTATGGGTGGGACGCTGAAAGGAGACAGATTTTTATGTATGAAGAAAAAAGTGGAAAAGTCTAAAAATCTATGTAACCTTCTAACTTGCCTCATTTAAATTGTTGCAGCTTTAACAGCATAATGTCTCCATAACTGCTTCTATAAATGTCTTGAAACTGGTAAGCGCTAAGCAAATGTATGTGAAGACTTAGAAAGTATTTCAAGCTTTTTGGCCACAGAAGTTCATATATTCCTGCAGTGGCTTGTGGCAAAATATCTTTTTTGTTTTACCATGTACAATAATTGTTTGTTCAGCCACTTAATGTAAAAGCTTACAGTTTACTTTCTTGCTTGCATTAGCCTGTTTGTCTTGACCCAACTGGCTTGCAAAAATAAGAGGAAAAAAATAGCTTAATTGAAGAACTGCACTACTTTTCTTTTGGAAGCCAGTGGTATCATTGTGCTCATGCTACTGTCTCTGTTAAAAAAGCTTTAATGGAAATTTGTGAAAGTATTACAAAAGTGAAAACATACATGATTCTACTTTGCAGAATAATCAAAAAATCAGTTTATATAGCTTTAATTTTTTACCTTATGAAAATTCACAGGATTTCAATCTGCATTGTCTTGGACATAAATTCTGTGCTATTTACACTTTGTATTTTAGACATTCTTTCATGATCTAATGTAAAGTAGAATCTGCGAAAGTTGCTGTATGGGGCTGGGGGTAGTTATCTGTGCTTTAAACATTAAAGATGTCTGTAGTCATCAGCACCAAATACTGACATTTATTTTTAATTGAACAATTATAGGTGCATTTATTTGAAAATAAATCAGCCTTCAAATCTAATGTTCAGATTATCCTATACTACTTCATTAATTTGATTTGAAGAGTCAGTGTGTGAATACATTACTGTAAAGTTTCTTTTCAGTGCTATTTTTAACTTTTATTTCTGTAGACAACCAAATATAATTTGTTTCTATTCAGCCACATTTTGGATCCTTATGTAGAATATATAAGCAGGAGATACAAATCTGCTTGCAATAAATATAAACATTCAAGACTGGTTTAAGTTTGCTCACAAGTAATTACAGTAATTCTAGTATGAATATGAGATGGTTTCATATTAGTCTGTAATAAAATGTAAGAATATAAAGAAAACATAATGAGTGTTTGATTCTGTTATTGAATATGTTTGTAGTCATGCTCATTTCTCATACTGGAGAAGGTCCAGCAGAGCACCACAAAAATGATTAAAGGGCTGGAGCATCTCTCTTAAAAAGAGAGACTGCGGGAGCTGGGCCTGTTAAGTCTAGAGAAGAAAAGACTGAGAGGGGATCTCATCAATATGTATGTAAATATCTCAGAGGTGGATGTCAAGAGAATGGTGCCAGGCCAGGCTCTTTTCGCATTGCCCAGCGACAGGACGAGGAACAGTGGCCATAAACTAAACCACAAGAAGTTTCACCTCAACATGAGGGAGAATTTCTGTACACTGAGGGTGGCAGAGCACTGGAACAGGCTGCCCAAGGGGCTCGTGGAGTCTCCCTCTCTGGAGCCATTCAAAACCCACCTGGATACGTTCCTGTATAATCTGATGTGGGTGACCCTGCCTTGACAGGGTTTTGGACTGGGTGATCACCAGAGGTCCCTTCCAATGCTACCAGTTCTGTAATTCTGCTATTTTCAAAGTGTATGTAGACAGCTAAAAAAAGGCAAGCTAACAAAAGGAAATTCAAAGGTCTTGAACATGAGCTGGGGGGTGAGGGGTTGTTCCAAAACTAATAGAAATTGGTACCAATCCAAGAGAGCTTTGTTCCTCCTGCACAGATTGAGTGAGTGCTAAGATTCTTTCCAAAGTAAACTCACAAAGCTACACATGAGAAGGTCTGCTATATTTCCTTACTGTTCTGCTGTGTGAGGTACCCAGAGCTCTTTCTTTTTGTTTTTTTTTCAGTGTTGACAATTTAAAGAAACCAAAGTAAAAAACAGTGTACTCTGCCATCTGAGTTGTTCACAGTGTTCATAGGTTCTTACAGAAGAAGCTGAGTGCACAGAAAGACTGATTTTATTTTCTTTTCTTTGGTGATACAATATTACAGAACTTGCTGCAGTTTCAAAACCATTAGGCTCCATAGGACAGTGGCTCCGTCAGGGTGAACGTATCCCACACAGCCTCCACAAAGTGGTTCAGCGTGCCAGGTTTGGTCCCCTCCCTCTGCTCCTCTGAGGATACGTAGAGTGCTTAAACCTTTGCTTCTATATTGATTTTGCACTTCTCATAATAAAGGTTTCAGAGGAATGAGTTTGTATTTATATGAAATTTTTTATCTAAACAATACAAGAATGTTGTACCAATCTCCCTTTCGTACATCAAGGAATTTTGTGTTTCTACTGAATGAACATGTAGAGAAGGTAGTTTGAAGGGGATATGGAAATATGGAGGATGTTTTTCCTTTTTTTCATGCAAAGAAGAAAAAAATGCATAAATTGCAATTAGATAGGAATATTACATTGAAACTCTTTTTGAAAAACCAACATGATGATGTATCTGGATCTCAGGAAGAACACATTACTAATAGGGACATGTTACTTCGTAAGTACACATAAGTACACTTTTTATTTTGCGTATAAAAATACATTCACTTATTTAAAGGAAAAAAGGATAGAAAATAATTCAAGTGCTGAACAGTATTCTAAATCAAATACCATGTGTTTTCCATTAGCTCTTAAGTTATGCTCTTTTAGTAGGTTACATTATAGAATTAATTGAAAACTGTCTCTTACATTCTACATTGAGGCTACACTTTTCTTCTGCAATATATACAACACTGCTCTATAAAATCTTTCCTGGAGGTTATCTTCATACGAAATGAGGTAGGTCAGAGACAGACCAGTTCCTTGGTTTTGTTTTTCAAATATTCTGATTTCCTCGAGTGATACTCTACAGGAATTTAGAAACAGTACTTGACTATTCTATGAAAGCTTTGTTGTTGTGTGTTTCCACTGCATATACAGGTGTATTAATTTTCATTTTATTCAAGTGCTAAATCAAAACCCATATCCATTTAAAGGCTACATTTACATTAGGAAGTGATAAGATAGGGATAAACCAAATATATCCATTAACCTCCTTCATTATACAGATCAGTTTATCAGGTGCCTAATGTCCCCATCTAGGTTTAAAAGTTTTCTTGAAAGAGAATTGCACTGTGTGATCTGTTCTTTTTTAACTGGCAGGTCTGCAGTAAATTAATAATGTTGAGTCTTAATCATTTAAGTGTTTGTTTTCCATTTAAAGGAGATAAATAGTATTCAATTTTAAACCACCAAAAGGCTTGTTGTTTTCCATTATTCATTTCGGTTAAGAAATCTCATGGTGCATTGTGCTTTTAAAAATACATATGATGCAGTATCCTGCTAGGTTCAGAGGCTTCCTATTTCAGGGAGAACTGTTGAGTCTCTCCTTATTTAATGTGGGAAAAACTGATGTGTTTATGTTCCTAAAAGGAAGGCAAGGAAAGTGATGTAAATGTTTTTTTCAAAAAGTACACCAACAACTTATCTTGAGATTTCAGGTATCTTTGGTAAAGATACTTCATGCTGAGGTATTAACCAAATTTGAAAGTTCTGAATCTTGCAATCTAATAAATACTGGGTTCTAGAAGAGAAAGAAAACACATCCTCATCTAAGGATGAAACCATGAAGTGGTATGCTAATATTTATTTCAAAAAATACTTCCAGCCAAATAGCCAGCCTAGAAGAGCATTTTTCTAGGAAGTACTCAACAGGTTGCTTCTAGGATTAATAAAACTGCATAGCTTGAGAAAGTTGTCAGTATTACTTAGGTTGAAATCTAATTGTTTATTCGCAGCTATGAAGAGGTCTGTGTATCATTTTATTCTGACTAAGATATAGCCCAGAATGAAATATCCCTCCTCCTGATGGGTTTCAGGCACAAAACCACAAAGCTTAGCACTGATGCCGTGATGGAGCTCAGTTGGGATTCATTTGGCTTTTAAGTGACTCTTCTTAGAAAGTCCAAATTACATATTAGTTTAACGCAAAAGTCATGTTTGTTCATCACTGTGCTGAAAGGAAGTGGTTCAGATGGAAAAAAGCTGAAGATCCTTCTATTGTAGATTGTACTGGAACATGAGTCAGACTTCTCTCTGTCTTCTCAGGTGTGGCCCACAGCAGATGATTTGGAATCCCACTTTCTTGAATTGTCCAGATGGAGTTTGACTGGGGCTTCAAACTTTAATGCCTGTTCAACACTTGTTCTCCCTATAGGTAGAAAATGGGATATGTATGTTTACATTTCCCCTTACTTGCCTCTTACCTGCCATGCTGGGGTACCTCCCCTTCCCCCCAGCAGTCTGTTTAACATACCATGCTTAATTCTGAAAGAAAAAAACAAACACATTCCTTTTATGTTTAAGCAAACATAGCTCTATGCATATTAACAAGAGTGGTCTCTCTTTTTTGTGCTCTCTCAGAGGAACATTCAGCAGGCAAACCAGCAGCTCTGAAGCAACATGGTCACCACCACAATGGTCACTTGTCTTAGTTGCTTTTACACAAAAAGTACTTGAGCACATGCACATTAACACCACAAACGGTGTGTGTCCCCATCTCATGTGGGAGATAATCGCTCATCTTCATTGTGCTTTTCCCAGGCCTCTTTCTCAGCAAATAAACTCTCGAAGTAAGCTCATCCATCCTTTTCTTTACTGAAATTGGGCATGTTTGGGATATTAACCTTCTCCCTATAGAGTCCATTCATGCTCATTGTTCCAAAAGGATACACAGTCTCATGGAACTTACTAAATTTTTCTTTTCCTTATAAATAACTGTGATTTAAAGGTGCTGGGAAAAAAGGAAATTTTCAACGCACTTAATTTATTGCAAACTACCTCTGTCCCACAACTGTGTCTTGACAAGAGAAAAAGGTCTGTTTTCATACAGACCTGAAAGAATTTAAGCTAGCACAGAAAGGGAATGGCTATTTAAATTCTAACACCACTGGTACCAAGGAAATTTTTATCCATCTCTGAAAGATAAATTTCACTCTGCTTTTCTACTGATCTGGTTTTGCATCCATCATAATTATATCCCTCAATTAACTTTGGGAAATATGCCATTATCCTGAGTCCATGAATATTTCCATATCCTATCGGAATTATATTCATGCACTCAACTTTGGCATCTTATATATCCGGATGTAGTTCATGAGAACCATCTGTCAACACTTTATTTCCAAATGTATATGAACACTGAAGCACAGAAACTTGAGATAGTATCTTAATTTCACTGGCAACTAATCTTCTCATTCAAGAAGGCTCCAACCTTACTCATTGTTTAAGAGCTGTTTCTAGAAGGTACTTGTGTTTTCCATAAGGTTAATTGCCAACCACACTATTAACTTTTTAACTGTTTCAGTCTACGAAGATTTACATTCTCCTTACATTTCACAGAGATGCACACTTACTGATCCTGATATAATTAATTTTATATCGAGGTATTGAGCCAAGACAGTTTGTTTGGAATTCTGCTGATGTAGGGAGGAAAGTGGATGCTGTGCAAAAAGCCCAGACTTTTGCTGCCAGGCACTATAAATCCCACGATACTCTAGATGAGATGTCTTCTCATCTGTATGTGGACACTACAGTTTGGGAGTTAGGAAAGTTAATTAGAGTGGCATGAAAATAAATTTCACTGATCCACAGTAGAGTTCAGGCATTCTCTCGCATGGATTGACCTGTAAATCTGATGAGTGTCCATTTGAACATTTGCGTGCACCTCGCCTTTTGCATTACTGTTCACAGACATTTTACCTTACTTCCATGTCATGCCACTCTTCTAATAGTGTTCATGTGTTGTAAACTCATTTATTCTCTACCTCCACACCAGATATACTCAAAACTAACATGCTCTACTAATATTTTTAAAGAAAGTCCATGGTTTTTGTTCAGTCCCAAACAATTTCTTAGGAGTCTTCAGTTTCAGTTGTTTCATGGTGCACAGCCCAAAACGCTGACCTAGATTGTGTTTCCCACAGAAAAGACAGCAGCACCTATGACTTTGAAAATGCTGCCTCACATACTGCAGACCAAAGCACACCGTGTTTCTTGTCCCAGGAACTTTTCCTCTCCCCTCTTCCTCTCTGCCTCTTCTCAGCACAACAGAATTAAGTGGGAGTTGTGTATTTGAACAACTCAACATCAAAATATGACCCAAGAAGCCAAATGTGAATTTCAGGTTCAGGCACTTACAGCTGTTTGTGTTCAATGCAGGTGTCTAAGCTCCCATTACAGCCAGCAGATTTCCTGTTGGGTGGTCACTGAAAATAAAAACAAATAGTACCTGCAACATATTTTTAATCACAGCATTCAGCCCAAGTCCTTTAGTATGTATTGTATTTGTTTGTGTATATTTGTATTTGCTGTCTAATTTACTAAACAGAAGCACAGTGAACTCCATTAATTACTTCAATTTTCTTTTTTCAAGCTCTTGGGGAAGCTACGGAAAAAAGCAACCAGGAGGGAAAGAAAAAATGCATGCCAAAGGATGTTCTGCATCCATGACAAAGAAAAAAACCCATAGAATATTCTTGGTGCCTTCTGTTGCTATGACGACAAAGACACAGAGACACAAAATTTGAAATGTGAACAGCAGAGGTAGAATTTGGGGCTCTCGCACAAGCCATTAGTGGGATGAACTTACAGCTTTGTCCTCCCATATGATTTTTATTGCTTGTGGCCAAGTCCCCAGTACACATATTAGGACTAATTTATTTAGCTGACAAGGTCTGGACCTTGCACCCTGAAGCTGTAGAGTTTTGTAGGACCTAAGAGTTTTCAGAATCCCAAATCTCTAGCCAGGGAATCTTCCTCCTTCCATTTCGACAGAGGGAGATCATCCAGTCCTCCCTGTATCTTTAACAGCTGTGGCACTGCTAACAAGAGACCTGGTCTGACTTATTGCCCTGAAAGGAAGGAAGGGAGGAGAGGAAAGAGGATCACATGCTCCACATGTCAGATATCTTTACAGGCAGCAGGAGTGGTGGAAGATTTTGATTCTGTGCCAACCATCCAGGTGAACAACAGGACAGATTTTCCATGGCCACTTCCAGCATGAATATTTGCTAAATCAAAATACAGGGAGATGCTTGCCCTGTAGATTTCCCTATGCCTGCAGGAAACCACCTTCTGTCTTGTGACAGACATTTCAGATTCTGCTGCTGTTCCAGGCCCTTTCTGGAAGTTCTCCTGTGCAGGGTAGCTATGGCACATCACCTGCACAAACTCTGCCTGCTCTTTGCTGCTAATGCTTTCCACAGTGTTGGTTCAATTAGAAAGGAAAAGCACAGAAAAACCCTTTCCAGATTTCATAAGATCAGAAGAGTTTTTTTAATCTGGCTTTTTAAAGCCAGGTAAATGAGAGGCTTTCTCCACATTAGCTATAGTTTCCCTTGGTCCCCACTCTTGTTGCTACAGGTTTTCTAGTACCTTCCAATAGGAAAGTCCCACCAAAGGGTTCTCCATTTATCACCTGATTCCCCGGAGATAATGTTTGTCCTGGTTTATTAATTCCTCATACATCTTACAAGACTGAAATATGTCTTCACTTTGGTTCCAGTGACTAGTTCAGAGAATTATGGCAATAAATGGTAGGAGATTTAAAATGGATGACTTCAGAATCCTGTGTGTCTTCATACAAGTAGTGACAAGAAGTCTTTCATTGGACCACCTGGCTTTTAAATCCCAAGCCTGTACACTCGTTTTTAAACCTGAGTTCAGGGAGGGCATCAAAGAACAGTTGGGGTGCACATTTCTTTTTCCTTGTAGCTAATTAGCTTTCTTCCTATTCACTGCACATATCTTGAGTGTCTTGTCAATTTGATTCCTGCCCAAGCCAGTTCCTTTCCCATTTGTTATGGCAATTGTCCTGTGTTTCATCAAGAACTCTGATGGACACAAAAGGAGTATCCATCCATAACAAGCTGAATCTTCTGCTGCACTCTTTGGATAAAATCTTTCTTACTTACTATAGGCTAAAAGGACTACCATGGCCTCTGCTGGTATTTCTGGCACATTCAGCTTGAATTTTCAGCCTAGAATAACCCTGAAATCAAGAGGGTTTCTATTATTTATGGAGAGACTGATGTTATTTTTACGGAGTTCATAGGATTCGTATTATAGTAAATATTCATACCAGAGAAAGAAGAATTTCTGGAGATACTTTACACCATCAGAAAGCAGAGTATGATTGCAATAGCGTTTCCTGAACCTATGAGTCATGTTTGTTAATGCTCATGATGTAATAAGACAGGCTAGATTTTCTAGTAGCATATTTTGCTCACATCTTGTAAAAACATAGAATTGGGCAGCTTACCAGTAGGATTCTTTAAAGTCTTGAGTCCTCCTTTTCCCATTTTATTCACATTTCCACTGTATTTGCCACTAATAAATTTTTCTACCCTGTGTTTTGTTACACACATCTCTATTGCTTAGTTTGGTTTTTTTAGACTGCCTTAATTTTAATCAGAATTGGTTTACATCATTCACTAATTATTGCTATAATTATAAAGGAAAGACTTATTGCCAATCTATGTAAAAAAAAAAATTAATTTCCTCTTGTGTGTATCCAGTTATTACCATTTTATTCTTGGTATTTTTCAAAAATCTCCCTAAACTACCCTGGAGAACTTTTGCAAGTAACTGCTTTGAGTCTTAATTTTCTGTGTATTTTTTCTCAATACATTACTATGATTTTACAGAGAGCTTCTGATTCTGTACTAGTTGTGGTTTAGACCGGTTGCTCAAAAAAGGTCTCAGATTTTTGGTAGACCCAATTCATGTAATCTGTTCCTGAAAGCCAACATGTTGTCGTTTTGCAGCCCTTCCAGACTTCATAACTGGCAGACACAGGTACAGATACAAAGAAAATTTCATGCCATAGTGCCATAGTTCGTTCTGCTCTCGCTTGAATTACGTGCACATAGAACCACACAAGGGCACCGAGGGCACACGATAATGATTCCCTGTTTAGATTCCTTTGTACACCTCTTCTTACTCCTTACAATTTCAAGTAACAGAATCACAAAATGAATGAGTTTGGAAAAGACCTCTGAGATCATCGAGTCCACCCTATAAAACTTCACTGGCTTACATTTCCTAGGAATCTGACCCTACTCCTCATATTTAGGACAGATATTTTAAGATAATTCAACCTCTTACCAACCCACTTTTACGTTCAGCTGTTGTAATGTGAAAGCACACATTTGCTCTAGTGACTTACTTTCTTTATTAATTTCTTCAAACCTCCTAAATGCCATCTGTTCTTGACATTTGCTTGAAACGTAACTGCTTCCTGCTGAAATTCACCCCAGCTTCTTAGTATTAGTCAAAACAGAAATATTTTCCATTCTTATAAAAGTCAGTGTTGTATTAATGAATATATTTTACTTAATGTAGAAGAAATAACATTTCTGAGTCTATTCATAATAAAAGTCTATTCATAATAAGATCCATTTCTTCCACAAACTGATAGTACTAGCCAGTGCAACTGTATCTTCCTTTGAGCAAAGATTTCTGCAGAAATCCTGTTCGATCAATCAAATGCTCAGATCTTCAGTCTGACTTTGCACTGCTTGACTCCAGACAGTGCCTAAGGTTCTGGTTTGACACAGAACACAGCAGGGACCAAAAAAGTCAAAACCCTCATGTTTCTACAGGCAAATAAAGCAGGTCAGGAACTGTCCTTTGGCACAGGAACCAGCTGGCACAACATGGCTTTCATACGCGCAACTAAACCCTTATCGCCTGAAATAGGTCAGTTGCACACAGTCTGCTGGGAATGGCCCCCAGCACACAGCCACCCTTGAGCCGAGCTGGGCATTGCCTCAGGGACTGCTGTTTTGTTCAGACGGAACCACGCTGGGGACACCACCACCCAGGGGACAGTATAGAGGATGGCCAGTGCTGTGCTTTAATCCTGAACCCTAGCCCCATTTAGTTTACTGCTGTAGGGGTAGCTATCGGGATAGAGATCAAAAAATGCCTGAAACACAAAACAGAACTGAAATCTGAATTGTATGTTTGATTGCTGCCCCTCCTGCGCTTCAGAGACTTCTTTCAAAGCTATTTTTGATGGTATCTCGAAATTAACGCATCCTCTCTGCTCTTTCATGTCATCATTAATTGGCCCTTTTCCCTGGACAACCAACCAGATCTTTTCAACCAACACTGAAAATGTTCTTGTGAGGTACTGAAAAGAAAAAAAAGAAAAAAGAGCTATCTGAATCTGCACTGTCTCTCTGCAGTCCCGTGTTTCACAGTGAAGTGTCACAGGGTCACTCTTTCCCTGGACAAACTGGACCACAGGACATCTCATGAAGAACACACCATGGCTGCTGCAGAGGTGACTTGTTTACCTACTCACATCTCAGGTTCAGTTTGACCCACATTTTGGGTTAAGCTGCCCTAAGAAGCTGCTAGATACCGAAATCTTGTTTCTTTAAGCTATTTCCTGACACTACCCTGGGTCACTGGGCTTTAAGAAAGAGCATTTCAGATTATTAAGAAGACAAGTATACATACAATATCTCTGTCATCTGATGTATTTCTAAAAATCAAAAGCCTCTCAAGGAATAGGAAGTACATTAAATATGTGGTCAGTTGTCCTCAGTTCTGGAATATTTTTCCCAAAAAATTTAATGTCTGAAACTTGCAGTTGAGTTACCATGAACATAAACCCAGCACTATTGCAGCAGGGATGTAGAGAATAGCATTGAAGACTGCTGACGGCCTGAGTGGAGAAGGGAGTGGGAAAGGCTGTGTGGTCAGCCAGGGATGTGCCTTGGGTGCTTCCCATGAAACACACACCTTCTCCACAGCACCCGTTTTTCACCTGTTAATACATGCAGCACACAAAAGCACATGCCGTGCATTGTTTTGCCTAAAAGCAAAGGTTTTATTGTTTGGGGATACCTGAATAAAAGAGCAAATATCTGTTGTGGGTTGGCTTGTTGTTTTTTTATTTCTTTTTATAATGGGAAAACAAATCCACTTCCAGCTGCTCAATTGTCTGATCACGATGTAAACACAAGAAGTGCTGTTACCTTCATATATACATTCCAAGAGGAGCAAAACAAAACGCTAGGAGCTAAACACTGAAACACCATGAAATGTCAGAATTGAGGCTGCAAAACTTCACGTGGCACACGGCATACCACTCTGCTATTACAGAACCACGGAATTGTTTAGGTTGGAAAAGACCGCCAAGATCATCGAGTCCAACCACTGACCCATCACTTCCACTAAACCATGTCCTTCAGTGCCCTAGTTCCCCAAAAGATGAGCGCTTTTCACTGCAGAAGGCACGCAAAGCCCCTCACCCCAACAGCCGCTCCCTAGCTGGGGAGCACCTGCCCTTTGTTAGCCCGCGGCTCGGCGGCGGCGGTGCCTCCCCAGCCCGCACAGGTGCTCGGGCTGAGCGCGCCCGGGGCGGGGCGAGCGCTCCGCTCCCTTCCCTCGCCCCGCCGCACAAAGAGCCGCCGGTGCCGGGGCGAGGACCGGAGCCCGGACAAA